>CM053789.1:278781759-279366759 GCA_028749045.1 Cupressus sempervirens | reverse complement strand
AATGTTTAGAGTATATCACTTTTGACATAGTACATTATCTTGTGGATTCATCTCCACCATGGTTTTTCCCTAATAGGGTTTTCATGTCAAAAATATTGGTGTTATTTGTTCATGTACTATGAATCCTTAGTTTCATGCTTAATTATCATATCCTTGTTCTAAGGTTTAAGTTATGCAAGTTTTTTAATATTGTGAATTTTTAGATGCAACTTATTCAACTCCACCCCTCCCTACCCCTTCAATTATTTTCTTCCCTATTTCTATCCATTAGTATCATATTTTGTTTCATCTTTGGGAAGCTTAATTACTTGAGGTGATTTGGGATGAAAAATTTCAAGAAGTATAGTTCAAGATCTAATGACACAGACTACTCTTCATAAAAAGATTGCATGGAAACACACTTGAGAGGCATTGGAGAAGAATATTAGGAAATTACTGAAACACAAAATGGTTCTCTTGCAAATATTAATATGATCAATCCTAATAAGAAGAAGGATGTGTAGACACCTAAATCTAATTACATCACTAAGTAATCTTATTTAGTCATCTTCTAGAACATTATTGATTAAATAATTTATATTTAATTAATTAATCATCATCCCCTAGTTAATTAATTCATTTAATTAATTATAGCCAATTAATAAAATCAAATGACAACCCAAAGTCAAATTATCAATTAAATCTCCATTCCTCTATTAAATTAAATAATTGCACTATACCTATTTAATTTAATCCCACATCTCCTTTTATTAAATAAATCATTTAATAAATCAATCGCAAATCCCTAACCATTCATAAACCCTATCATTATCCAAATCCAACCCATTCACCCATACTAACCCCACTTAGCCAACTAATTAACCTATCTCATTAATGCCAAGACACTTCCATCCTAATCCTCTCCTAAGCTAAGCCTAATCCCCCTCCTAAACATGTGCACAACTTTAAACAAGGGTTAAGACTTTCTAACCCAAGCCAAAGTCAAAGTCCTCCCCTATCCTCTTACATTCCTATCCAAAGAGCATTAATGACTCTTACATACATTTATGGCCCTTTAATGCCTCTTATATCCCTCTTCCACACTCCTCCCTCATAACTCCCTTTGACCATCCATTTGACCATCTTCCCCTATCCAATCTGCTTGTGACACTTGTCACTATTAGTTTGTGGTGATTGATTAGGGAAATACTATACATACTTCATAATTCTTTGGGGTTCGAAAAAATTCTTTAAGGCCCTATTTTATTGATTTTGGGCCGATATATTTTAATTAATTATAACCCTAAAGTAGAAAAAATACTTGTATAAAAGAGCTTAGGGTAACGAATTTTATAATGCGTGTTGCAAAAATTGCTTCTTGCACCAGTATTGAGCTATAAGGGATTACAAGTTGTAATTAGGTTGTAATCACTGGATCATAATAATATTGGACTTTTTGTTTGGTGGATGTAGCCTAGGGATTGGGTGAACCACATTAAATCTTGGTGTCTTGTGTTCTCTTTTGTGCGATTTATTAGTTTTTAAAATTGTTTATATTTGCATGTAATTGTTATTTATGTCCGTGGTTAATCCTAACAGTCACAAGGCTATGGATTTGAAGAAGCACAATCCATGTGCTTCCCCTTCCTTTCATCCTATCCCTTCCTCATAAAACCTCCATATTTGCATCTTGGACCTCCATCTCCCTACCCCTTGGTCTATAAATTGGACCCTTCCCCTCTCACAAATCATCCACTTTTTCATGCAAACTTATAATGCTCCACTAAACCACTAAAGTTATCTATTACATCCTCACCATGTCAAAACCCATTTACAAATCCATTGTTGAAACCTTTATCCATCTTCATGCTTGATCAAAAACCATCACTTGAAGTTGAGCACACTTGAGCATACATCCATCATCGCTTGGACACATCGAAATATCAAGGTCTCACTTGGGGAGCTTACCATTTTTTGTTTGCCTTCCTCTACAATTTTTCCTTTGTCTTATCATACATATTGTTGTTTAATATAGTTTTTGAATGTTAGATTAGTTTTGATGTTCTTCGGACATTGATTTCATAGCATACATTTTGGCACACCCGATGGAACCCCACATTCGGATCACTTTTGATCATTTTTGCACTTATGCTTGCTAATTAACCAAACTTACATATTGTGCTTATTATTGTTATGTGTTAGGATTTTAAATTTTCTTTTAGGTATTTTAATCCCAATATAGGCACCATGCTCCCAACCATATCATCTGTATTCTACCAGCTCAACCTAAAAACACCAAATTATCACAAACCCACGACCACGAGTCTGAAGGGAGAACTTCATGGGAATGCAAACCTGTGAATACAGGATCGAGTTAATCACAAAACTACCTACCATGTGGCCATTAACATCCCTTTCTCCATTCCCACCTTTCAATATATCTGCAAGATCACTTGTAATTGTTAGCAGGTTTGTTTCCAATACTTGCAGGATCGCTCTAATAGACAAGCCAGTCCTAGAAAAACTTGGCGAACCTGCTACCTTGAAACCCATGGTAAAACCTATCAGAGGAAACACTCACTTAGTTGGTGGGATCACTATGTGGCAAGAACGCTCTGTAAGTATTTTTCCTATATGACCCACATTTTTTTACTTTTTTTACTAGTTTTTGCACCATGATCTTGCTCAGTTTTATTGCATTCCTATGCTACGAAATCATAGGTTGACTCTTGCAGGTTTGATGTTTTTGTTAATATGTTCATGTTAAATTCTTGCAAAAGGAATAACTTGTAGGCATGTTTTTAGACTTTATCCTTTAACTATCTATTTGCAAGTTTACTATAGTTTTACAATAAGAAAATTCAATCTCGAATTCCCTAAAGACAAATTAACACAGTTTCAAAAAGAATGAATGACTAATTAGTAAACAAATCTTGAATGCCGAGTGTTAAAAAGAATGAATGCAATGAACCTTTAGTTTGGGCATTAAAGAACATTGTGGACCAAACACCTCAAGTTTAGTGTTGAAAATGAATTCATAACATCTTGAGTGACTTAAAAAAGGAAAATTGCTCTTATTCCCATCTTTTTCAAAGCTTTCATGTGAACGATTTATTATGTTGACTTGATTTATCATGTTGACCATCACAATTAAGTTAGAATAAACCTTTCATGTTAATCACAAGTGTTTTCAAGTAGCTAATAGGAAGGACACATCAAAAGTTTCAAAATTTTAATGAATCAAGTGCCTTGCATGTATTAAGATTGTACCTTTTACCATATCTTTGACTTTTCTATTTCATACAAAATAGAACCATCTAAATACATGATGCATGTACTAAAATTTATTAGCAAGATCATTTGCAACAACCTAGGAGTGCTTCTAGCGAGTTCATCATCCTATGGGAAGCACATCCTCTTTGGATAGAAGCTTGAACCAATAAAATACTTTAGCTGGTATATAAATGAGAGGAAGGATAAACCTTCTTGTTCCATCAAGCATGTTCGGGTGATATGTTTCTGGGGGTAGCCTGAGATGGAAAAGCTTTCCCATGATTTCAACATGTCTGTAATAGATTCTTAAGTGGATCACATATGTAATAACTGAGTGGTTGACTCTATAGATGTTATTACGAACCAACTTAGTAGCCGTCCTTTTATCCTTGGTTTGTTACTCATGGTGCAAGAGAATATAAGGTTTCTATGAAGTTACCTAACATTTGTTTTCCCTAGTAGAGGCATAAGGCTACTTGGATTTCATCTCCAAGAGTCATTTTCCCCATAGAAGGGGGGCTTCTATTTATCATACCTTGAAGGATCATTGACGTGTAAGTTTTTCGATCAACTCACCTCTTCGATTAGAGGGAAATATTGCACTAGATCCATAAAACATCAAGATGGGATCCATTCAACAGGCCTAATGAGTAACACATTGAAACCAAATTGACCTTAGGGATAAAAACTGTGCTTGAATTATCTTATTTGTGCAAGTGAACTCATGAAAAACATTTGTAGAAGATACACATTTGTGGTTACTATCAAATCCTTTTGCTAAAGAGATCATTTTTTCATCTCTTTCAAAGTTTCTTTATCCTTTGAGGGATTGTCTACTCACAATACACCATATTCAATTATCAAAATAAGTCTTATCCTTGTTATTTCAAAACAATTGTTAACAATCCTATTTGCAACAACCTTCAGTCTAGTTGGTTTTACTTCACCTCTTCCATAATGAAAGTTGTCCCACCATCCTTTGATAAAAATAACTACATATCTACTCCAGACCATCTATTATCAAAAGAAACTTGTCCTTGCCATCTCAAAATGGTTGTTAGCAAGTCTATTTGCAACAACCCTTAGTCTAGTTTCTTCTACTTTACTCCTTATCTTTTTTAAAAAACCATTACATCATCCTTTGGTAACACCATTTCTTATCTACCTAGACCTATTTTTCTATCCAAAAGATCCATGTTGTCTAACCTAAAGTAACATGTATACTTAACATAGTCACTACCTTAACCCATGGTTGTGATAAGTGTAGTACAAATACCTCATGTCAGATCAAAAAAACCCAAGTTTAAAAAGGTCAAACTTCTGCAAACAATTGTTTATAGAGATTTACAAGCATAACACAAGAAACACACACCTAATCCAAGACTTGCTAAACTAGATCAAATTGAGAAAGAAGGAGTTGAAGTTTCTCTACGAACCAAGTGGGACCATAAAGTTCAAAACTTAACCCTAAGACGTGGAGTCAACCAAATCCTCATTGACTACACTAGCTACACCCACTTTGATTAGAATGTTCTTCTTCTACACACACTTTACACTTATCATATCATATACTTTGGTCTTCATATAGGTTCTCCTCCTGCTTAGGTATTTTATGGTTTCATCATCTCTAGGTCATGTCCTTTAGAAATCCAAATTTGTTTCATAGATCAAAACATCCTCCATCATCTCCATCATATTTGAGCATTCGATGTCACTTTGTTGAGAATTGTCTCCCCTACATCCTACATCCATCACACTATCTTGATTATCCATTAAACTAAACATTGTTTAGGGTAAACTATCTTTGTCATTTGTGTCCCTCATCACCTTGAGAAAAAGGTTGGGCTCCACATGTGATCATCATTTGTCTTCCAAAGGTTCACTATTCTACCTTAAAGTTCACATCATCATCATATCTTGAGCTTACACATAGGGAAAAACATCTCATCTTTGACTTTCGCATCACATCACCCATCCTTATAATCCTTAGGTATCATATCAGAAGAACTAGGCTCCTTCCCACACATCTATTAAATGCCCATTTGCATCCTAGAAAATCCCACCATCATAGTTATATCCTTGGAAAGTTTTAGCAAAACCATCATCCCACATATACTTACACTTGCTTTCCTACCATCTTGCATATCATTATCCTTAGGAACATCATCATTTCATGCCATCTACCACATGTCTTGTTAAGAAAAAAAGCAAGAGGAAAGACATGGATCCTAATCTTAGTGGTAGTTCAGCTAGTGCACAACCATACCCAACAGTATCTGCAATCATATATGATCCACCACCACATAATGCAGAAGAGTCGGGTCCCTCACTAGACATAGATGCCTTTATGAATAAACTAGAATACACAACTATTGTTAATGGCATTATATATAGAAATAGGGAAACCATCATGGTGAACTTCCTCAGAGACAATGTTTGTGTCTTTCCCTTTGGGAGGCCATCACCTTTAGACATCTCTAATCCTGCCCATTCTTTATTTGGAAGACTACCACCCCCCATTGGTCCATCTAATCCAAATGATCTCTTTTTCATACCACAATGAGGACATCAAACGATACAACCAAAACCCACAAATTCAAATACACCATCAACCCAACTCGGTGCTCCCATCCCATAAAGTAATCAACCCACCATGGCACAACCATTAGTCCCCCAACATCCCAACATACCACTACTACACCATCCACATCTATAAATGGCACCACCATCACTGCTCCAATTTTGCAATCTACTTCTATCTCAGTCAGTAGTGTTGCATCCTCCTTCCCTCAATTTTCCACTTCTACTTCATATGCATCTACTAGCACTGCAATCCATCCCCCTCAGTAGCACAACCAATCAACACTTCATTACACCATAAAGATGCCTTCCTTAGGGTCTAGCAATCCATCTTTTATCCTGCCCACTATTAGTAGCAAGCCATATGCTGCCAATCAAAATACTGCCACCCTATTTCCACTAGGTCCTTGGAATTTTACACAATCACAGGGTCCCCCTACCAATCTCTAGCAATCCATTCATGCCCGATTTCCAACCACCACCACCATCTTCCATCAATCCCACACCTACCATCACAAATTATTTTTCCATGCCACCTCTAGGAAGCAACCAAACTATACCACACCTATTACTGCCAATAATAGGCACATTTCCTTACACTAACTATTTAGCTTCATTTAACTCCTTGTTGCCACCTCAACCAAGTATACAATCCCAAACTACAACACCACTATATCCACCACCTCCACCCTTTCAACAAATCCCATTGCAGTCATTGCATTTCCAAACCTCCATATAGAATCCTTTGACTAGACAACAGTCTCACGTCTACCCTCCGCTACAATAACCAAGTTATCAAAACTACATCCAGCAAGCACAACAATATGTCCAACCACCATTCCAATAACCCATAACTCTCATCCCATCAATACAGCAATTCATATTTCATCCATTGCAACTTGCAAGCCAAAGCCATTCACATTCACTTGTGTCATCCGATACATACCCTCTACTAGGGGCACCAAGATTGGGGGCACCACCAATAAAACCTTTCAACCTTGAGTGGGAGGAAATGAAAAGTGCCCTCAAAGCACTCAAGGATGGAAATGAGTCCAAAACCTTCAAGTTTGAAACCGATTATCCATATCCATTTTACAAGACTATAACAATGACGCCCTTCCCTAAATACTTTCAAATCCCAAAATTTGATAAATTTAGGGGGAAAGCGATCTGGTCACACATGTCAAAGAGTTTTATATGCATTGTAAAAAAGTGGCTTACAATGACATATTCCTTATGCATATTTTTCCTAAAAGTCTAGGAGGCCCCACCCTTGAATGGTTCTGTCACATAACCCAAGACACAATTAGTACTTATGTTGATCTTTCAGAGGCCTATGTGACCCAATATGCTCACCTAGTTGAAACTAAGTTATCTTTAGTGGATCTAGTTCATACCAAAAAAAAAGGAGGGGAGAGACTCGGTGATTACTTACAACGATGGAAAACTCTCACAACTTGGATCTCATGCACCATACCCAAACATCACCTTGTAAACATGTTCATTAACAACGCATATCCTAGTCTTGTCAACCACATGGTTATGAATTTCATACAAACATACAAAGACATCAAGAAAAAGGGGATGGGCCTTGAGTAAGGACTCATTAAAGATGGTGTCACAAAATTTACAAAGAAAACACCCAAGAATGAGGGAAATACAATGAAAAACCATGATATTGGGAAAAAAACAAAAACAAAAACATAGTCATCGATGGTGCCACCAATACCTGACAAGTTCATGAGGTGGGAGCAGCACCTAGGGCACCTACTAATCCTTATCAACAAATGTCACAATAAAAATAGTTTGCCTATCAACAAAGTACATACCAACAATCATACCAACAACCTCCATCACAACACACCTAACACAATACACAAGCACCAAATCCTTAAAATCAAGCCAATGCCATTACTACCATAGCTAGGCCAAGGCCACACATCCAGAAGCAATCCTAAGTATACACCCCTTTGGGGGAGCCACTTGATGTCATCTTTGAAAAGTTGGCCAAAAACAACCTTATTCGACACCCACAAATTCAACCATTAGACCACAATCAATCAAGGGAATTTTGGTATAAAGAAAATGAATTTTACAAATTTCACTGTGTTAAAGGGCATCCCACTTTAAAATATATGCAACTCAAAGACTATGTACAAGATCATATCGAACAAAAAGAAATCACAATTGAGGCACAAACCTCTCTGAATGTAGGATTACTGATCTATCAAAATGCATTTCCCCCACACAATAAAAATGTGGGCAAAGCTCTTGTGAATGATACCACTACCAACAATGCCAACAATGCTTCACCCCTGTGAGCATCACCTAGATCCAATGAGTGCTAAGTGTTCCATTTATTCTCATGAGAGATGGATTCATGTTGAATCACTACTCATGAAACATGGGTCATCGAGTTTGACTCAAAAATCACACAGTTAAATCCTGATATTCACATCACAAACCAAATACTGTTCAAACCAAACAAGGTGATAACCATGACAAATTACAAAAGTATACATCAGTATACTTAGACTATGGTAATTTGATCGACCACATATCTCAGATAGAGCCTTCTATAAATGTGATAAATATCAAAGGCCCAGATAATCAATGTGTAGTTACCACAAGAAGAACTCAACTCAACATAGCTAGACCATCTGTACCTACCCCATTAGGCCCACAATATAATATCTTGGAACACCTTAGGAATATGCCAACCCAAATCTCTATTCTAGACCTTTTGTGTACCCGTCCACTTTACAAAGAAATCCTTGATAGTTCTCTACATGAGTCTCGTGTCCCTACTAATATCAATGCCATAGAATTTCAAAACTTGGTATCCCATCTCTTTCAAAACTTGGTAGCCCACAATATAATATCTTGGAACACCTTGGGAATATGCCAGCCCAAATCTCTATTCTAGACCTTTTGTGTACCAATCCACTTTACAAAGAAATCCTTGACAATTCTCTGCATGACTTTCACATCCCTACTAATATCAATGCCACCAAATTTCAAAACTTGCTAGCCTCATGTGCATTTCCCTTCAAAACTTCTAACATCCCAACTGTTGAACCAGATCATATCCTTCCACTATGCATATTCATTATTGTTTTTGACTTTGCTGTCAAAAGGGTCATGATAGATAATGGATTGGCCTTAAATATATGTACTTTAAAGCTCATCAAACAAGAAGGATACATAGAGGTATATATCATAAATGAATTCATCACTATCAAAGCCTATGAGAATTTTGAGCGGACTACCGAGGGAACTATCTTGCTACCTATGAGAGTTCACCCCACCACTCAAGAGACAATTTGTCATGTAGTTGATCTTAACTTACCCTTCAACATCCTCCTTGGTCGACCATGGATTCAAACTATGAAGGTAGTTCCCTCCACTTATCATCACTGGATCAAATTTCCACATCATGACATTGAGATAGACATCCACACGATCTTGAACCCTTTGCTTATTGCAATGTGGTAGATGCCTCATATGATAACCATTGTCCTGGAATCAAGATTGGAAACACCATGGAAAACTCCTTTGGTACTTTCCATGATCTAGATACCATATTAGCCTCCACTTTTTCCACGATTAAGATCAACTATCAAGGTTGTGGAGAATACAGTCTTTTAGATGCCTTTGCTATTGTTGCTCTACCACTTGATTCACATACTCGAGGGTGCTTGACCTATTAGGGACTAAATCTAGACACAACTCCCCATCTCAAACAACTTAGTCCCAACACATTTGTCTCTAATGGAATCCTCAATGGAGAAGAAACAACCCTTGATAGTAGTACATGGTTATACAAAGACCCACATCCAAAAGGTAAAGTGTTCCTTGACTATTTCTAGCATAAATATCCACATTCACATCACCTTGCTACCAGATAGTGGGATTATCAAGAAGGGGCCCTCAGCTATGAAGAATTAGGCATTAGACAACTTGTAGAAGCATGCAAAGAGGAGAAGAAGAAAGGTCTAGGCTATGGACTCCCTGTGACTGGGGGCACCACTAAAGATAATCATGCCTTTTTAAACATCCAAAATAACCTTGAAGAAGTCAAAGACATCCCTAAGGAAGTTGAAAAGAAAGCCTATAAAATATTTTCCTTGAAGAACTCATCTTAGGAACCTTTGTGCTCTGTGAACTATCCATTAACCTCATAGACTTACCCCTTTCTCACCCTAAACTCATTGATTGGGGCCAACCACGAGTTATCCATGTTGACAAGTTCTCTATGGAGCATGTGCTTCTCATATTTATGGGAGCTGAGACACCACACAAAAAGCCACCGCCACAATCAATTTATATCTACAAGTTGGATCCCAAAGGTTACTTTGGAGAGTATCATATCTCTAGTGGCATAAATAATCAAGAGAAAGGAAACAAAAAGAAAAAAAGAAAAGCAAAAGTATCCCCTGGTGAAAAATCTTCTAGAGCACCATTGAATCATTCAACAAATGAAATAAAAATAAAGGACATATTTGACTGTGAAAACATTTATGAGGCACCTGAGGATGGGGATTTCATCCTTCCTCCAAAAAATCATAGGCCTACAATATCATTAGTCCTGACAAAGGACACCAGACCAGTCAACATTATCTTAACAAAGACCCCAAGGATCACATACATTGCAACATCTTTACCATTAGAATAAGAAAACCTTCTCATTAAGGTGCTCTAGGAAAATATAGGTTAGTTTGCATGGTCTTATCAAGACATGCCAGGACTAGATCCTAAGTTAGTGGTACATCACTTGGTTATAGATCCAAAGGTTAAACTAGTCAAGCAGAAACTTCAAAAGATGCATCCCAAAGTTGCTCTACTAGTCAAAGAAAAGTTATAAAAGATGTTGGATGTGAAGATCATTTTCCCCATTGACTATTCAAATTGGATCTCTAACATGCTACTAGTCACCAAGCCTTTTGGTGATATTAGAATCTGCACTGATTTCAGGGACCTCAATAAAGCTTGTCCAGTGGATGCTTTCCCTTTATCAAATATTGACATGATTGTCAACCTCATAGCAGACCATGAGCTCTTATCTCTCATGGATGGTTTCTTTGGGTACAATTAGATACAAATAACTGAAGAGGACCAACAAAAGACAACATTCACTACCCCTTGGGGAACCTTTTGTTACAACATGATGCCATTTGGGTTAAAGAATGTAGGGGCAACCTATTAGCGAGCTATGACAGTCATCTTCCATAACCTCATCCATAAAACCCTTGAAGATTATGTTGATAACATTTTGGTCAAATCTCACAATGCCCTTGATCACTTATCTCACCTAGAAGAAGTGTTTGATCAGCTGGCCAAGTATTGTCTCATGCTAAACCCTAAGAAATGTGTCTTTGGCATCACATCTGGAAAGCTCCTAGGTTTCACAGTATCACGGTGCGATATTGAGATTGACCCTTAGAAGGTCAAAACTGTCATGGATATGTCTCCTCCTAAAACACTATGATAGCTTCACTTCCTCCAAAAAAAGTTGCAGTTAGTCAGAAGATTCATCTCATAGCTTGTAGATAAATTTTAGTCATTCACACATTTGCTAAAAAAGGATCATAATTTCAAATGGGACCCTATTTGCTAGCACAACTTTGAACTGATCAAGCAATACTTGGTTAACCCACCTATCCTCATTCCACTAGTTGTCGAAAGACCATTAATATTATACATAATAGCTACCCCAACAATATTAGTTGCATTTCTAGCACAACATGGTGACAAAGGAAGGGAAAGGGCTATCTACTACATCAACCACACTCTAGTTGGTTATGAGCTTAATTACACACCTATGGAAAAATGTTTTTTAGTTGTGGTTTTTTCCACTTAGAAGCCCCATCATTACATGTTGAGTCATACTATCCAACTCATATCCAAGATTGATCCTTTGAAATACATGTTATCACACAACGTACTCATAGACCACCTAGCCAAATGGGTTGTGCTTCAAAGTGAATTTGATATCCAATATGTTGATAGAAAAACTATCAAAGGATAGGCTATAACATATGATTTGGTTGATGCACCCTTAGTCACTGATCACCCTCTCATTATGGATTTTCTAGATGAACATCTCTGCATGATAGAGAAACAACCATCATGGAAGCTATACTTTGATGGATCTTATACATCCTATGGCTTCAAAGCAGGCATATTATTGCTCATCCCTTAAGGTGATTACATTCCTAAATCTTTCAAACTTCAGTTCCAGTGCACCAACAACATATTAGAGTATGAATCTCTTATTGTAGGACTCAAGATAGTAGTTGAATAGAGCATCACAGAGCTACAAGTCTTTGGAGACTCACAACTAATTATCAAGCAAGTCCTTGATGAGTACCAAACAAAGGATGATAAAATTCAACCCTACAAAGAATTAGTTGATTAGTTAAAACAATATTTCATTTAGATCCAATTCACATAGGTGCCCAAGTTGCAAAACAAGGCTATAGATGCCATGACCATTATCGATTTACTCTTGGAGATCCCTTAGGATACTACATAATATGAATTCTTAGTAGAGCAGCTATGTAGGTCCACATATGAGAATGATGAATCCACACAGGTATGCATCTTGGTTGGTCCCCAATCCTCATGGTACCACAAAATTCACGCTTATCTAAAAATGGTATCATATCTCCTCGGCTCACATGAACCCAACACCACAACCTTATTCAAAGAGCATCCTACTACACTATCGTAGCTAACACCCTATATCGTTGAGGTTATCATGATGCTCTCTCCTAGTGTTTAGACCAAAATGAGGTCGCAATGGCTCTCAAAGAGGTACATGCCAGACTTTTTGGTGCTCACATGAGCAATAAAGTCCTAGCTAGACAGATACTCAGAGCTAGATACTATTGGCCTACTATACAACATGATGCTTGTGAGTTTGTCAAAAGGTGTGTACCTTGTCAGTAGCATGCAAATTTGATATGAGCTCCATCTCAAGATCTTCAACCCATTGCACCACCATGGCCATTTTCATGTTGGGGGTTTGACCTTGTAGGTGTTATTGCACCTCTATCTTCAGAAGGCCACAAATGGATAATCACAACAATAGATTATTTCACCAAGTGGGTAGAAGCAGTCCCACTTGTTACTGACATAGGAGTTAAAGTATCTAAATTTATTCTCTATCACATTATATGCCACTTTGGTATCCCTACTACTATTTTTACCAACCATGGTGATAATTTTGAAAACCTTAATATGGAAGAGTTATGCATCTCCCTCCATATTCATCACTATTTTTCTAGCCCTTACTTCCCACAAGGTAACATTCAGGCTGAGGCAACTAAGAAAACCTTACTCAAAATCCTCAAGAAAGTTGTCAATGATTTCAGCCATGATTGGCATTTTCAAATCAACATAGCCTTATGGGCTTATTGTACCTCATTCTGTACATCCATGGGCACAACTCTATACTTCCTGGTCTATAGTGCCAAAGCAGTCTTGCCTATTGAGGTTGAACTCCCATCCTTGCACATCTCTTTGCGAGGACAAATATGAGATGAGGATGATAGAGTAGCTAGACTCACATAACTAGATCTACTTGATGAAAAAAGGCAACCAGCCTATGATCATCTCACAGTCTATCAAAATTGCCTCAAGCACAACTTCAACAAGAAGGTTCATCCAAGACAATTTCAAGTAGGTGACATGGTCCTTAAAGAAAATGGGAAAGTCCAAATAGATCGAGAAAAGAAGGGGAAGTTTAAGCCCACATGGCTTGGTCCATATGTTGTCACTATATCTTTTGGATCAGGAGCATATCAGCTATCAACACTTGAAGATGAAACACTGAATGATCCCACCAACATGATTCACCTCAAGAAGGTCTATGCCTAAGCTCCTCAATGTATCTTGCTAATCTTGCAAAAAGACCAAAAATAATAATAGAAAAAAGAAAAAGAAAATAGTAAAGAAAAATAAGTGTCCAATAGTGAAAACTTGGCAATTCAAGCGCCTTGGATAGGTAACTCAGTGAAAACCTAGTAAATAAGCACCTTGTGTACTTGAACTTTTCTTTATCTATCAATGATCTACATCTATCCACCATCTCCCCATGCATCTCATCACCCATCTTCGCATTTCCCCCAGGTGTTCCAACAATCTCATTGCCACACTATCACTGTCTCTTTCCCCTTCCCTGAGCTTGGAAACCACATCGAAGTAGTGTATTTTATCATGCCCCTTCCCATGTGTATCATACCCATGTATCCTATATGTTATATCTTATCCTGTGTATCACATCCCATGTATCATATCCATGTATCTCACCACATGTATTATATCCCATGTATCATATCTTTGCAAATTATCACCTGTATCATATCCATGTACCATACCCTTGTTTTATAATTTGTGTCCCATATCATCTTTTTCCTGCTACCTCCTCATCTTGAGCCTTTTCCATTATACATACAATTTCTCACCTATCATACTAAGTTCCCCATCCCTCTAAACTTTGGTATAGTAGTCCATGTGAATTCCTTGGTCAATTTGTTGTATATATCCCTATACTTAGTTCCTCACTCAATCCCATTATATATCTCTCGTTTGTTCATGTCAGTTCATTCCTACTCACAATTTACTGTTCGCTTGGATAAAGTACTTTCATGAATCATTAGGCGAGATGTCTTATCATCAAAGAACTATCCTTAGAAAGTTATAGTTTCCAAACTCATTATAGCCCCAAATACTATCAATAGATCCTTGTAGGATGCATCCTTCCTCATGTCTGATCTTGGTCTGTTAGTATCTAGTCCTATCAATCTCTTTGGCAAAAGGTTACTTTTGATGGATTTATACTTTCTTTTGATATTGAATTTCACTTTTTGGTTCTTACACATATCCTTTCCAAGAAATTTTTTTTCTCCTTAAGCTCGCCATGATCGTTTATATTATGGTGTGCTATGAATGGGGCAACTAGAGTGCAAGGTCTTGATCAGGTCTTTTTCTACTTGTGAGTCTGTTCGATGTGATCATTGTACATTCCAAACATATGATCATTTCTAATCACATGGTACAATTGGGAAATATTGTTTTCTTGTGGATTGCTTAGTATCATTTCCACTTTGATTCCTCAAGGATTCATGTGTGATACTAGGGCAATTCTTGCATGCTTGTTTTGAGTCAGTCATATGTAATATTGGTGAACAAGCCTTGATGTTCTTCGTAACCTTGGCATATCCCCAATATTCATATATCAAACTAAGTGCTCAAACTATAGGGTGGTACTTCTTTATGAAGTACCCCATCCTCAAGATTCAAGCATAATTCCATCCCCCCATTACCTCTATTTTTCCTAAGAAAAAGAAAATCTCCCTCATCTCACTTTACCCCATACTATCACTCCTACCTATTCCTATCTTACCATACACTCCCGTTCCACTCCACCACATGGGTCTAATCTAATAGCTATCCATTTTCCCCATTCCCCTAACCTACCAACTTTCCCTGGATCTCCTATTTCCCACTACCTATGTTTAAAATTGTGCACATTCATCCCCTGCCAACCGAAGACATGGTTGATCAATAATATGCTACACATCCATTCAACCCATCCCCCTACTCCCACATTCATTGCCCTACCATAATACTTGCATTCACATTGCATCCATTCATCTCTTACCTCATTATCATGATCTCTTTAATTTCCATTATCATTTGTATCATCATACATTTTAGATTCCTTTTTAGGTGCATTTTAGTTATCCTTTTCCATCATTATCGTTTTTAGGTTCATTTTTAGTTATCCTTTTCCATAATCATAGTCCTAGGTTCACTTTTATCTTTTTCTATCATCATAGTTTGCAGGTTCATTTTAGTTATCAATTTGCATCATTATAGTTTGTAGGTTCATTTTTTGTTATCCATTTGCATCATCATAGTTTGTAGGTTCATTTTTTATCCATTTGCATCATCATAGTTTATAGGTCCATTTTAGTTATCCATTTACATCATCATAGTTTGTAGGTTCATTTAGTTATCATTTGCATCATCATAGTTTGTACATTTTTAGTTATCATATGTATCATCATAGTTTGTAGGTTCATTTTTAGTTATCCTTTTTCATCACCATAGTTTTTTAGGTTCATTTTACATTATCCATTTTACATCATCATAGCTTTTAGGTTCTTTTTAGTCCTCATTTTGCATCATCATAATTTTTTAATTTTTTAGATTCCTTTTTTTAACATCTCATACATCTAATATAAAGCATCACATCCTGCATCACATTGTCAATACCATCATGCATCTCATATCACTCCTATACCACATTACATCCTACACCTAAATGTTAGTAAAATCTTGCATATCATACAGCTCATATAAAACATCACATCTTGCATCAAACATATGTCAATCCATCTCATACATATATCCACATACATTTCATAAAAACATACAGTACCATAAAAACCCATAGACACAATACTCATTACACAAATATCCCACCCCAAAGAATGCTCATCATATATATATATATATATATATATATCCTCCAAAGAATTAAAAAATGCATCCCCCACCCTTGAAAGAATACAAAATAATTCCATCATAGTCCAAGTCAGTATCCATATAGTACATACATCAATACAAATACATCCAAGTCTATGCCCAAAAAATACATCTCCATCCAAAATATCCTGAAAATCACAAAAACTACAATATATCACTGCTCATCTATATCCTTGTCTATTGCCTCCTCTCTATGAGACTCATAAGGATCCCTCTCTGCACCCGCCATCGCTGCCAGTGGTGGTGGTGGACTCATCTTTCCTCCTCCTATCCTTGAACTCTCCACCTCATCTCTCCTCCTAACTATCCCCCTTTCCTATCTCTAGCTCTTCCATGATCTGTTGCTCTACCTTGTCCTTTACGAGCCCCCAATGCTCCACCCACTCTCCCCACCACCCTGCATATCTATATGTGTGCCAGTTGTACCCAACCGTGTCAACCACGTATAGTGCTCAATCTGATCTTTTGGTAAATCTACATGGTATCTCACCCTATAGAAACCTGCTCTCTCCTAAATATCCTCCACCTCCTCCCTCAACCACCTCCCTTCCTCTTAGCTACCCTCCTCTTATCTCTCCTCCTCCTCTCCCTAGCTCCTCCTCCTCCTCTGTGGCATCTCCCCTTGCACCACAACTTTTTCCCATAGTCTCAAGCCCCTCACCTCATACCTCCCTCTCCTCACAGCTCATGTGATCTCCCCTACTACCATAGACATCTTGGTCACCTATGCCCTCCCCACTGGCCTCAAGTGTTAGAACTAATCCTTATAGCCCCGAGTGGACCCAACATTTGCAACCCTATTGAATTAGTACCAATCCTAGGGTGCTAGATTTTGCTATGCTTGAAATAAACCCTCTCTTTATAGAGGTGACCCAAAAAGTGTCACAAACTCCCTAGTCACTCTTTAGTACCAGACTAGATCCCCTAGCACATCCTGTGGCTAGCCAAACTACAACAAAACCCTACTGACTAATATTGCATGATTATGTACTCTCATCAACAAAAAATGAAACACGACAAGATGGAGTATGACAGCTATTGCCTCTCCTTCGCCCATGGCCCAAGATCCATGTACAACCTCCATGTCACTACCTAGATCTCATCGATCTAGACTCATTAGTAGTCCACTTCCTTAGTATGTTGGTATGTGAACGAATCTCCCCAACTGTATACCACCAGCTCCTCTGACTACCTATCCCTTTCCCCAATCGGTCTAAAACCCATAATGTGCTCCCAAGCCCAAACCTATAGCAGGGTCAAAAAGTCCACGCTCCTCCCCCAATGGTGCTCTATACCCTGATACATTATCTGATGCAAATCCTGGTACAACTCTGCCAACATCAATGAGCCCCATGTAGCTAGGGCTCCCCCATCTATGATCTAGATGATCATAGGAATCAATGCAAATGTCACTTCTATTCTGCTAGTATCTAGGGAAATGTACCCCAATGCTAGCCTACACATGTAGAAGTATATCCGATGATCTGTGACCACCTAATCCAAGTGCTCATCCAAAGAAAACTAACCCCTCTGGATCTGAAACTGGACTCTAGGCCTAACTCTCCTATGACTCCCCTATTTTCCATCATTGGTGTACCCCACACTGATAGTCAAAAGATCCTATAGATATCCTCCAAGTTGACATTCATCTCACCTGTCAGTAGATGAAATGTCCTTCTCTCATTGCACTAGTGCTCGCACAACGTTGTCACCACCACTATGTACATGAGCTTATGTGGCAACCTTGCTAAATATCTCAACCCGATCACGTCAGTCTTGGTAATATCCATTGGTATGAGCCACTCTCTAGTGTGTAGTACTGCGATGCATTACTCTCATGACACCAATACATCTAGTGACCACTATATCTAGAAAACATCAAACATCAGCCAATTCTTCTTTCAATTAACCCTTTCTACCCTTGTTTCATAATCTTCCCTTTTGCCCTTAAAATACTAAAAAATCCTTACCAACATTCTTGCAAGTGGGATAACATTACTGCAACCCCTCCCTGTCCTTACGTTCCTACAACTTTAGATCACAATAGGAACACGTCTCCTGTGTTCCCCTCCTTGATGAAACCTTCCTCATTCTGGTGTTGACTTTTAGCCTTTCCCACCCTTAGCCAGTGGACTGCATTCCCACTAACAGGAATGCTTTCCCACACTCAAAATCATTATCCCACAAAAACTATAAACCACAACTACTTACCTGCGAGAGCTATCAACCAGATTTGTTTTCTTGTGAAAATGACTTCCAACCCTCTTTTTCCCCATTTTCCTTGGCCATTTTACAGGATCATGATCCTGTTGATCCTTAGAGTGATTCTGCTAGACCTGTGCCTACGGGAACACCTTTTTGATATTTTGAGAATGCTATAATATAAAAAAACAAGATCACAAGAGACAAGTTTTAGCACCTGCCGATTGATATTGTGTCCGTCGTGCCTATCATCATCATACCACATCTGCTCGATGTTTTGGTCATCCTCGCACTGCCATCATGTCTCCCAAATTAGAGCTCAAAACTAGTAATATATCATCATAAATATGAGAGAAATTACTCCTTTTTTATGCTCTTAGACCCTCTTATATGCCCATTATGGTTCCCTACTTCCCCCTTTGACCCCTCTAGCCTCCCTTTTTCTTTGACCATGTTATTTTTGCAATATTATTGTCATTTTAACAACCTATGTCCTCCTGCTCACCCCATCCTATTCTACCTTTTCAAGAAGTCATCGCACCTTGTGTTCTCTCCCCACTACCTTCTTGAGGGGCATCACACAGTCCAATCTCTCATCTTCTACTCAAGACTGGGGCAACCCTAATGCCTTAAAAATCTTCTTTGCATCATTTATGTTCAATTTTTTTTGAAATAGTGTTGTCCTAACACTATGTCAAAGAGGGGCAAAATGTAGACACGTAAATATAATTACATCACTAAGTAATCTTATGTAGTCATCTTCTAGGACATTATTGATTAAATATTTTATATTTAATAAACTAGTCATCATCCCCTAGTTAATTAATTCATTTAATTAACTATAGTCCAATTGATAAAATTAAATGACAACCCAAAGTAAAATTATCCAATAAATTCCAATTCCTCTATTAAATTAAATAATTGCACTATACCTATTTAATTTAATCCCACATCCCCTTTTATTAAATAAATCATTTAATAAATCAATCCCAAATCCCTAACCATTCGTAAACCCTATAATTATCCAAATTCAACCCATACACCAATGCTAGCTCCACTTAGCCAGGTAATTAACTTATCTCATTAATGTCAAACCTCTTCCATCCTAATCCTCTCCTAAGCTAAGCCTAATCGCCCTCCTAAACAAATGCACAACTTTAAACAAGGTTTAAGACTTTCTAACTCAAGCCAATGTCAAAGTCCTCCCCCATCCTCTTACATTCCTATCCAAAGAGCATTAATGGATCTTACATGTATTAATGGCCCTTTAATGTCTCTTACATCCCTCTTCCAAACTCCTTCTCCCTCATAATTACCTTTGACCATCCATTTTGACCCTCTTTCCCTATCCAATCCTCTTGTGACACTTGTAACACGGCTATGGATTTGAAGAAGCATAATCCATGTGCTTCCCCTTCCTTGCATCTTAGCCCTTCCTCATCAAACATTCATCTTTACATCTTGGCCCTTCATCTCACTACCCCTTGGCCTATAAAATAGACCCTTCCCCTCTCACAAATCATCCACTTTTTCATGCAAATTTATAATGTTCCACTAAACCACCAAAGTTATCCATTACATCCTTATCATGTCAAAACCCATTTACACCTCCATTGTTGAAACCTTCATCCATCTTCATGCTTGATCACAAAACCATCACTTTAAGCTTCAACACAATTGAGAATACATCCATCATCACTTGGACACATTGAAATATCAAGGTTAGACTTGAGGAGCTTACCATTTTTGGTTTGCCATCCTCTATAATGTTTCCTTTGTCTTATCATATGTATTGTTGTTTAATATAGTTTGTGAATGTTAGATTAGTTTTGATGTTCTTTACACAATAATTTCATAGCATATAGGATGAATACAACATCAAATCTTAGGAAGCATTATTGAGTGCCTTGACTAATAAAGAGATGACAAATGTCATGTAATTGAATACTAGTCATGAGATCCAATGAAGAATTTGGAAACATCATATCAAAGTGGTAATTTTGTAAAATATTCTAGGTCACAAATCTTGAGAGGAAATTGCAAGACTTTGAGGATGAGAAATGATGAGAACATTACATTTTACATGAAGAAGGTGAATGAACTTGTTTGTATTGTTAGATGTGTTGATGGACAATTGGATAAATCAAATATTGTTTATGTTTTGAGATACTTAACTCATACAAAAACAAGGTTGTTATTGAGGAGATCATGACTATAACAAGAGACATGTTGATTGGTAAGTTATCCCTTTTTGGAAAAGTGAATTTGGTGTAGCTTGACTTACACTGTCTCAGTTAGTCTTCACTACACTCGGTTGCTACTATATTTTTTTCTTCATCTTGCTTGGCCATAACTATCTTTTGGCTAATACTATTTGTTTGAGTATCTCTTAAGTTCCTTAATCTTCTATTTCATCTCATTCATTTATCTACCATAGGTCACTAATATTTGCTTGTGTTTAGCTCAACACTTATATACTTCATACACTAAGTAAATAATACATCATCTTGTCAAAGACTGACTGATGAAGTTCCCATTATAACTCCATCATACTTTTTCCTCTTCACTCAAAAACTTCACTAGTTCATCTAGTTATTTCCATTTTCAAATGTCTCTCCAATAGGTTTGACATCAATGACAATATAAAAATTGTTCCAATTGCAGTTTCCAACAATGGTGCCAAGTTGAGTTGTAAGTTCATTTTCTCCTACTTCCTGTTGTGTTAGGCTTGATTTTTTAGGTTCAACAACCTATGGTAGTTCAATTTCCTTTAGAGTACTAGTTTATTTAGTTTTTTCTAAATCACTTTGCATATTTATTAGTTCTAGGGACTTCTCTTTAAATGGAATTTAACCATGGGTTGCAATGTATGATACTCTCCTTGGTGATGTGGGAGGGTTGAAGTCAAGAGGTATGTTTATGAGTTCTTTAATGTATCCCTCTTCCTCAATTGTTCTATTGGATCCAGTGGGCTTAACTTTCCTCTTCCATTCATATATCTAAATGTCCTTTCATTTTGAATCAGACATGGTTTGAGCTTTGGCTTTCTCACCTTGCTTTTGTGAATAGATTATTCCATTTATTCAACTATAGTCTTCTAGTACCTTATTCCATGTTTGAATGTTTATTTCTCTCTGCCTATAGTTATCAATGCAATATTCTCCTAAGTGAAAAACTATTCAAAATAAGCTTCCACATATGTTTTTATATCAAATGGAACATATTTTGTCTTGACCTTGGTCAATGCATCATCAAGAACAACTTTGAGTCTTGAAACTCCAGCTCTCCATCTTTTCCAAATGATAGGCACTATCTCTTTTGGCAATTCATTCTTTGCCATTGTTGGTGTCTTGTTGTAAGTGATCATGCTTAGTAGAATAATGATAATTACATTGTTATGATCTTCTCACTCATGAGTGGATATCTATACTTTATTGTATTACAATTTCCATTATGCACTATATCATTTACTTTATCTTCAATTGAAAGTGGAGGAGGTAAATCGTTACCTTTCTTTACGAGTTTTGATCTCCTTGATGATGATTCTCTAGTAGATGGGTTTGATCTTTGGTGGGTTTGAGATACTTACCTTTTTGCTTCTTCTCCACTTTTCCTGTTGCTTGCATGTATTCTTTCTTGTTGCACTATTTTGACTACTTATTTGCTAGCATTAGTTCTAATCATTTTGGGTTTAGGTGAGATTTCTCTTCTAGAATCAATATTGACATCAATATATTACCTTCTTTGTGAACTTGGTGCCCTTTAACCTTTATTCTTACTTCATTTTATTTCCTCCTTCTTGGCTTGATTTGTATCTTTCTCAAGTTTGATGACTGTAGTCCTCTTCATTATGCTAGTGGCATGTTTTGGTAGCTTAGGATCAACATGCATTGACAATAATAACTCAATAGAGGGCCTTTCCTCTTGCTCTGTTAGTTCATATTGAGATTTTGCAAGCCAATCTATCCTGGCTCTGTAGCCTATATCATGTAGAAATGCATGCATGCTAGAAAACATACTCTTCCACTATCGTAAAGGGTGTCATTTCCCTTATTTGTATAACCTTTTGAAATATATTTAAATTTGACTTGAATAAATCATCTCTATTGCCTCCTAGTATCATATACATTTTGAATTTTTATAGAGTTGGGCATATCCTTTAACTAATTGACTAATGACCATCAAAGATATTCTCTTTTGAAATAAAAGAATATACATACTAGAATGGTTTCATACTTGAATGGATTTTCATTGTAGTTTTTGGTGCTCTTTTTAGATTAATCATTAGTTGTTCATGCAACTATACACTTTGGTCAAGTGGGGCATGGTTATGGATAATTTGGTCTGCAACATTTGCTTCTTTTCTAGTACATTATTCTCCTTACTAAAGTAGTATATTCGACAGGCTATTGCCATTGTAGAAAATATCATTGAAGGGTCTCGAATTCCATCTATGGCAATTAATCATCCTTTCTTCCTCACTCTAGTGACTCTCACAAATTTTTCAAGTGGAACCTTCCCTATTATTAGTTTTGTTCCAAACTTGTTGAATCCATTTGCCCTCTAGATGACTTCCTTGATGATCCTATAGGGCCTATCAAGCCACATATATTCATCATGCACTCTACTCTATAAAAGTCTCACCTAATCATCCTGAAAGAAGTCAAGAATGTCTATTGAATGATTTAATGTGGTGATCTATAGATGTCTTTCTTCCTTCTTTATCTTTTTGTTATCAAGGAATATATAGAATACTTCATTTATTTTTTCAATTCCCAACTCTAGGATTTTTCCCTTTAAATACATACTCACATCCTCAAAGATTGGTATGTCTATAGGTAGTGAAGACAATACTATAATCTAGCTTGTTATGTCTCTCCTCAATGAAGTAATCATATAATTAGGTTCCTTAAATTCCTTGTTGCTAACCAATTCAATCTTGTGTATTTCCTAGGCCATTATGATTTTATGACTGGTTTCTTATTATGATTTTGGTGACAAATGACTCTTTGTTAATCTATTTATACCCTACAATAAATAATGTTTAGGTTAATATTAATATGCATAGGTAAACAAAAATCCTACCTACCACTTAACTTGTAATTAATGTCAATGATATTTGTTATAATAGTCATAATATTTACACACTCATGTCTTGTCATAGGTACTTCATGCTTCAGTAGTTTTCTTGTTTCTTGACTTCTTTAACATTCACTAATTTTGATTAGGGAACCACTTTGTGATATTCTACCTTTGCACATAACTCCTTTAAAATTAGGTTAACTTAATTCATCTTTGAAGTCTCACCTTCAACTGACAAGGTTCTAGCCCCTTCAGGTTTAACCTCTTCAACCTCACCAACCTTCATTTCCCATAATTTGTAGTCATTTCTAACTTCATCTTTGTCCATGGTCTTGTTCTTTCCTTTGTTATCTAAACTCTAAACTCTACACTTGAGGTCTTTTTCTTGATTGGAAAACTACAACAACATGTATATCTTGCCATAGTGAAAATATGTTATGCATGTTTCTCTCTTGTATCCTAACTAATTTCTTTGAATAGTTCTCAATTTGTAGTATTATGTATTATGTCCTCTATTCTTACACATTAAGCATACCACTATGGTGATCTTTTTTTTCTAGCCAGGAGTTGATGTTTGAAACTATTGGACTAACCTTTCCTTAGATCTGTAGACCTTCACCTTGTCTTTGTCCTTCTTAAAAAAGTAAAAATAACCATTGAATAATTGCTTATTTAAATGAATCTGCACTCTTGAGAGGAGTTATCATACTAGTGGCATGTGTTGCAGTGCTTGTAGAAGGAATTATGTGTGGTGGGTGTTGTTGTCCTATATTTTGTCACCACAAAATGTAGGTAATAGTACAAAACTTTTTCAACGTAGTTTCACATTTCTCTGAGTTTAGTTGATTATTTAATTGGTTAGAATTAATCAACCAATAAACTCCAATTAATATAATGAATCCTTTTACTAAAGACTTTTGTCAAGTCTTTTTCATTTTTCTATTTTTCGAGCCTATGCTTGATTTTTGAGGCCTTCATCATCATTTTCTTCATTTTTGTGTGTGTGTTTCTTGGTTTTTAGTACTTTTTGGTTTTTCTCAAGTCATTGCTTTTAGCTTTCCCTTCGATTTGATCTATCTTAGGGCTTAATCCGAGTTAGCAATCAAAAGATATTGTGATTTTAGTGCCCAAAATGTGGACCTTTTTTATGCAACACCACGAATAAAAAATATCATGTTATATTTTTAATTTGACATTCACTTTTTGAAAAATATAACTTAAATTCACTTTATGTTATATTTGTAAGTTACTTTATCAATTAAATTTTCACTTAAAGTAACTATAGTGCACTTCATGTTATATTTTTAAGTTGAGTTGCTTTTTAATTTTTCACTTAAGTGACTATATTAACCATATAGTTCAATTTAATTTTTGAAATTTAAATCAATGCTCTAGAAAATATTACTTATTAAATTATATTTACACATTATATTGTTAATATGATAATGCAAATATAATTTATGTCCCACTTGAGTAATATTTTATCAAAATGAAATTGACATGCGCTTAATAAAATTATTTAAATGTATAAAATTCACTTAAAGTGGACCTTTTTTCATGTCATTACATGTAAAAATCACTTAAAGTGGACTTTTTCATGTCATTACATGTAAAATCACTTAGAAGTGGACATTTTTTATGCCATTGCATGTAAACTCACTTAAAATGTGCAATGACATCAAAAAGATGAGCTACATGTGTTATATGCATATGCACCAAAAATGTGAGCTTTTGCCTTGAGTTGCATATACATGTAGCTTAAACATGTATTTTCACCGAAAAGGTGAGTTTTTGCACCAAAGACATGTAATTGCACTCCCCAAACCCATTTTTGGGCAAAAAGCATGTTTTTAAAACACATGTATGCACCAAAAAGGTGTATTTTTGCCTTGGAAGATCCCATTACATATTTTAAAAACATGTAATGGCCTGTAAAAGGTGCATTTTTCTTCATATAACATTTTTAAATCATGCAATCACCTCTAGAAGGTGCATTTTGCATTGAATCACATGTATTTGCACTTCCAAAACCCATTTTTGGAGTTTGAAGATAAAACTTCATGCATTTGACCTCCAAGAACATGTTTTTGGTATATTTGCATGATTTCTTCCATGAAATTCCTTAAAATCTTCTCCTTTATGGCTATTTTTGCAAAAACAATTGTTTTAATGCTAAGAACATTGAATTTTCTTGCTGAAAACATCATTTTTCATGTTCTTATTGACCCATGTTTTTGAAAAAATGTCTATTTTTAAAGTGTTTTTTTATCACATTTTGGGGCTGAAAGTTTGGTGTTTTGGATGGATGTCTTGGTCATTGAAGGGCACATTTTTGCTTTCAAATGACAAAAATGACTTGCAAACTGTTGAAAGAAGATTTATGAAATCTATTATGGAAGAATCATTATTTTGTCATTGATGTCAAACCTACTACTTGTTGGTAAGACAATTGCTTACTTTGGTCTGAATGCTATCATTTGTTTGATTGATGAAGATGATTTGAAAAGAAAGGATAATAAGAGAACATAGAGAAAGGTTGAGTAATATGGTGTATAAAAGGAGCACTAAGGCCAAACAAGACATTGATGATATAGTGTATTATTTATCTACTTAAGACTATAATGAAAGGATACTTAAGTAAAGACTAGAAGAAGGCTAAGTAAAGAAATGTGTCTACCAAGCCTAATTGAGTAGACAGTGGATGTCGAGAAAAGTTAGTGTAGGCCAAGTAGAAAGTTAGTTGAAGTCAAGTAGTAAGTTTAGTATCAGTCAAGTAAGAGAAATATAATTGGTGTCGAGTGAAGAAAAATAGTTTGTGTCAAGCACCGATATAGACTTAGTGGATGTCGAGCAACCTAGTGTTGGCCAAGCATCATAAGACAATGTTTATCAAGAAAAAAAAGTGTTATTGCCAATTGCCAATAAAATGAGTTAGATCAAAGATTTAACAAATTTGAGTTGAAAAAGTTAATTTCTTGAATTGTGTGAAGTGTGTGGAAGATTTCTATGATGAGCTAGTGGCATAGAATTCAAGATAAACCACTTTGAGGAAAATTCAAAGAGGATTGTAGAGGAAGTTTCTAGAAGGGAGTAAAATGGAAAGATGGGTAGATTCATTGAATCTTACCTAACCCTAGAATGGACAATTGTGGTTAAGCAAAAAAAGATCCAAGTTCTCTATTTATAGAGATAACAAGCCAGAAGCAATAGTTGTCATGTGGGAGAACCCAAGGAAGACAACAAGTCTAGGGTGTTGCTTCATATGGTGGTTGAATAGAAGAGTCTGTAGTTGGCATAGAAAGCAAGAAGGCTTAAGGTGATCAAGGCTTGAAGGGTGAACAAGCTGTTAGAGGTGAACAACATGAATGCCAGCAGAATAGAGGACTGGATCTGAGATCTGTAATCTTCAAGTGAGTTGTTATTGTTATCAGATCAAGTCATGTTGTTACTCTCTAACAATTGTATCAGTCTGGATAAATCCTTTGGACTAAGGTTGACCTAATAGTCATTAGTAAATTCTTTAATAGGGTGAAATTCTAATGGAATGTTCTAAAGTCCTCTAACAAGGCTCACTCCTGACAGGGTGATTAAAATTATTTAACCAAGTCACATTTAATAGTGTGCATTGTAACCTTTAAAGGGGTTGGCTCCTCACAGAGCTCACTTTAGAAGAGTGAAAATTGGTAGCATGTTACTCGTAGTTTTTCCCAAATTGGGTTTCCATGTAAAATCCTTGTGTCAAAATGTGTGATTTTATTTTGTAGTATTGCATGTTTACATTTCTACAAAGTTATTTTGACATAGGACAACGATATGCATATGTTTAAGATATTGAATGGTCAATGCATGCATATGAATAAGTTGTAGTACTAAAAAAATTTATTTTTACATTTGGACCTTGGATAATTGATTCAACCCCCCTTAGTTATTCTAAAGTATTCCAAAAATTGGTATCAGAGCTCCAAGTGCTTAAGAGAAAACTTTGAAGATACTTAAAGCTAAAGATCAAGATGTATAGAAAGGAGGTGCCCAAGTTAATCAAGGAATGACAAAGTTTGATGAAGCTACATCTAGGAGGTCTTGGAGATTATGCACAATCAACTATCATCACTGAGCATGTTGATCCAATTGGAGCCCCAACTCCTGAACAATTGAAGTAGAAGAAGGAACACAATTAGACAATGTTGGAGATTGCATTTTCCCTAAACTACTCAGAGTTTGATGACATCAAAGGATGTGATTCTACCAAGAAGATGTGGGATACCCTATAGAAGATCTATGGAGGAGACAAGAATGTGCTGAGAGCCAAAGTTGAAAGCCTAAGAGAAAAAATTGATGAAATGCGAATGCAAGATGATGAGACTATAGTCCATTATTGTGCAAGGATCAAAGATATTGTTAATGCAATTTGAGGATCTGATGGATAGATTGAAGATGAGACTATGATCAACAAAGTATTGAGAACCCTTCTACCTATCTATGCTATTAGAGTCTCTGCTATACAAGAACCAAGGTGCACCCCTGGTAGTAATCTGACCCTTAAAGGACTAGTCAGTAGATTCACTACTTTTGAACTTTCAAATTTTGATAATTTCAAATATGAGAATTTTGAATTTTCTTTTAAAGCTAAGCTGACACTAAAAGAAACTAAAGATAAGAAAAAGAAAAAGGTCAAACCTGCTGCTAGTGACAGTGATACAAATGATGAAGAGTTAGAAGAACTAGAAGCATTGTTGGCTAGGAAATTTCATAGAGGCAAAGGAAAATACAAAGGTAAGTTACCCATCATATGCTTTAATTGTCATGAAGTTGGTCATATTGCAACAAGATGTATTGATAAGTTAAATGACAAGAATGAAGAAAAATTTAGAGGTAGAAAAGATGACAATAAAAAAGGCTACAAGGACAAGGGAAAGAAGGCTTTTTACATTGCTGATGAAGAATCCAATGATGAATATGAAGATCATGATGATGAAGTTGTCTATGTTGCTATGAAGGATGATTCTGATGAAGATAAGGCAACTTCATTAATATCTTATGTGAACACAAGTGATAGATGGATCATTGACAGTGGATGTTCACATCACATGACTGGAGACAAAAGTAAGTTCATTACCCTTGAGTATTACAATGGAAATAGTGTTAGATTTGGTAATGATGCACCCTGTCTGATTAAAGGAAAAGGATCAATAAGATTGACAGATAAGATCATGTGTGACAATGCTTACTATATGGAAGGACTTAACTATAATCTATTGAGTGTGTCACAATTGAATAGTTTAGGTTGTAAAGTTGAATTTGATAACAGAAAGGCTAAGATCTATGACATTGATGGAAAACTAATTGGAAGTGGAGATTAGATTAGAGGTAATCTATTTTATCTTGATATGAATGATGCTACTTGTCTTGTTGTACAATTTGATGATGTGTGGCTATGGCACAAGAGGTTATCTCATGTAAATTTTGACAATTTGGTCAGTATCAATAAGATGAAAAGAGTCAAAAGTTTTCCAAAATTGAAGAAACCTGATAATGTGATTTGCAAACAATGTCAGTTAGGTGACATGACAAAGTCTTGTTTTAAAATTAAGAGTCATACTATAAAAGAAATTCTGAAATTATTTCATACTTATTTATGTGGACCAATTTATGTGCAAAGCTACAAAGGTGAGAAGTACATTATCCTATTTGTTGATGATTACTCAAGAATGATGATGGTAATGTTCTTAAAAGAAAAATCTAATACTTTTTAAATGTTTAAGTGGTATCTAGCAAGAGTTGAAAAGGAAACTGGTAAAAGCTTGAAATCTCTAAGATCTGACAGAGGTGGAGAGTTTACATCAAATGAGTTTGAATTTTTTTGTAATGATAGAGGAACCAAGAGACAAACTTATGCACCCAGAAACTCTCCGCAAAATGAGATTGCTGAAAGGGGGAATATATCTCTAATGGATTGTGCTAGAACACTAACGATGGAGAAGAATTTTGCTTTAAAATACTAGAAAGAAGCTATCAATACAACTTTCTATACCTTGAACCAAGTATAAGTGAAGAAAGGTACAAATTTCACACCTTTTGAATTATGGTATGGATACTCACCCAATTTCAAATATTTTAAGGTATTTGGAAGCAAGTGTTACATTCTTAAGGACAATATAAATGGTAAACTTGATACTCAAAGTGAAGAAGGTATATTCCTAGGCTATTCCACAAGAAGTAAATATTATAAGTGTTTAAATACTAACACTAACAAAGTTGTGGAAAGTGCAAATGTAAATTTTGATGAATATACAGAAGTGCATGAAGATGAACTAGAGAAGGAACCTGAAAATTACAGAACCTTTATGTACTACTTTAAAGACATGTCTGTTGATGATTACAATTCTACAAATCAAGTTGTTAATCAACAAGAATCAGTGATTGTCGAGTCACATACAATGGATGTTGAGTTACATTTAGGATGTAAGTTGCATTTAGGAGTCAGGTTGTAGTTAGAAGCTGAGGTACATTATGATACTAAGATTAGTTTACATGAAAGGAATGTTGAGTTACCTGATAAGGAAGTACATAGTGAATCTAAAATTCAGCTTCATGAAATACCTAATGTAGAAATAAGAGTTGAGCCAAGATTGTCAAAGTATGTCAGAAGACATCACCCTACTAGAAAAATTATTAGAGATAAAGAAGATAGACCGATGAAAAGGAATAGATTGAGAAATGACACATGTTTGTTAAGTATGCATGAATTCAAATTTTTGAAGGATGCATTAGAGAATGAAGATTGGAGTCAAGCCATGAAAGAAGAAATTTATCAGATTGAGAAGAACAAAGCACGGACTCTAGTACCTAGACCAAAGAACAAAAATGTTATTGGAACCAAGTGGGTTCACATAAAAAAATTGGATGAGAATGGTGACGTTACAAGGAATAAGGAAATACTAGTTTGCAAAGGATATGCACAAGAAGAAGGAATTGACTATGGAGAAACATTTGCACCAGTTGCAAGATTGGAAGGAGTAAGAACTCTGCTTTCTTACTCTGCATACAAAGGATTTAAAGTTTATCAAATGGATGTTAAGTCAACATTTCTAAATGGTATACTAGAAGAGGAAATTTACATAGAACAACCTAGAGGATTTGTTGATCCAAACAACAAGAACATGATGTATAGATTATAGAAAGCTTTATATAGTTTAAAGAAAGCTTCTAGAGCATGGTATGAAAGGCTTCACAACTATCTTGTGAAGATTTATTTTGAGAAGGCTGATAACAACAACAATCTATACTTGAAGATAGAAGGAGGTAAATGAATTTTACTAGCTGAAATATTTGTTGATGATATCATATTTGGAGGACAAAATGCATTGTGTAAGACATTTGTTAATGAAAATGAAGAAGGAGTTTGAGATGTCTATGTTTGGAGAGATAAAGTCCTTTGTTGGATTGCAAGTATATCACATGAAATATGATATTTACATCACTTAGTCCAAGCATGCGAAGGAAATGTTGAAAACTTTTGGTGTGGAGGATTCAAAACCTATTAGTACTCCTATGGTGACAAGACACAAACTATCCAAAATTGATAATTCTGTTGAAGTAAATCAAATATTGTATAGGTCTATGATTGACAAATTGCATTATGTAGTTCATAATTGACCTAACATTGCATTATTTTTTGGGATTGTTGCAAGGTTTCTACAAATCCAAAGGAGAATCACTTAATGGTTGTTAAAAGGATCATGAGGTACTTGAAAGTAATAGAAGACTATGGTTTATACTACAAGAAAAATGACAAGTTTGAATTGAAAGCCTATATAGATGTTGATTGGGCTAGAAACTTTGATGACATAAAGAGTAAAAGTGGTGGAACATTTTTCTTAGGAAAATGATTGGTCACCTGGACCAACAAAAAACAAAATTATATATCTCAATCTATTTCTAAAGTAGAATATATGGCTACTGCAGTGAATTGCACAAATATGGTATGGATCAAACAATTACTCAAAGGAATGAAGGAGGAAATTATTGAACTTGTGGTACTCTACTATGACAATATAAGTGCTATAAACATATCAAAGAACCTTGTGATGCATACAAATACAAATCACATTGCAATAAAGTATCATTACTTGAGAGGATTGGTTCAAGACAAAGAAGTGAGAATGAAATATGTGAATACAAAAGAATAGATAGTTGATATGTTCACAAAGGGTTTACCTAAGGATGCACATGAATATCTTAGAGGTAAACTAAGGGTGATACCCCTATCGAAAGCTACTTAAGAAGAATGAGTAATGCCCTACATCAACTGAGTTGGATGGCATATTTTACAAGTTGATGCAGTGGATCTTACTTTAGGACTTGCCTGAAGTAAAGAAGGAGCTAAAAACAGAAGATTTATAGTCACATGCAAGGTGATAGAGGGAGAATTTGAATTGATTATATATGCATATATAGATGACAAGTCTTTGGCATTGTTGTCAAACAAGGAGATATAAAAGAAAGTGGGAGATATCAGATAAAGAGGGAGAATATACAAAGAGTTGTACCTGAATAAAATATATAGAGTTGTACTTAAAACATTAATTGAGGGAGACAGAGATATTAGAGAGATTTGAGAAGGAAGGAGAAAGATTGTCAAAGAGAGACAAGACTAGATGAGGAAGATACAAAGGAAGAATCACATACTGATAGAGGGAGAGATTTCAATAAAAGGTATGAAGTTTCTTTTTGCTATTATTGTTGGTATTGGTTTGCCATCAATGCCAAAGAGGGAGATTGTTGAAAGGCAATTGATGAAATGTATCATGGAACAAAAATTATTTTGTCACTGATGTCAAACCTACTACTTGTTGGTAAGATAATTGCTTATTTTGGTTTGCATGCTATCATTTGTTTGATTGATGAAGAGGATTTGAAAAGAAAGGATAATAAGAGAACCTAGAGAAAGGTTGATTTATATGGTGTATAAAAGGAGCACTAAGAAAAAGCAAGACATTGATGATACAATGTATTGTTTATCTACTTAAGGCTATAATGAAAGGATACTTGAGAAAAGACTAGAAGAAGGCTAAGTAAAGAAATGTGTTTGCCAAGCCTAATCAAGTAAACTGTGGAAGCCAAGAAAAATTAGTGTAGGCCAAGCAAAAAATTAGTTGAAGCTAAGTAGTAAGTTTAGTATGAGTTGAGCAAGAGAAAAATAGTTGGTGTTGAGTGAAGAAAGTTAGTATGTGCCAAGCACTAGTATAGACTTAGTGGATGCCGAGCAACCTAGTGTTGGCCAAGCATTAGAAGACAATGTTTGTTGAGAAAACAAAGTGTTATTGCCGAGTACTAGTAAAGTGAGTTAGATAGAAGATTTAATGAATCTGAGCTAACAAAGTTGATTTCTTGAATTGTGTGAAGCATGTAGAAGATTACTATGATACACTAGTGGCATAGAATTCAAGATAAACTATTTTGAGGTGAATTCAAAGAGGATTGTATAGGAAATTTCTAGAAGGGAATAAAATGGAAAGATGGGTAGATCATTGAATCTTACCTAACCTTAGAATGGATGATTGTGGTTAAGTGAAAAAAGATCTAAGTTCTCTATTTATAGAGATAATAGGCTAGAAGCAACAATTGTCATGTGTGAGAACCTAAGGAAGACAAGAAGTCTAGGGTGTTGCTTCATATGGTGGTTGAATAGAAGAGTTTGCAGTTGGCATAGAAAGAAAGAAGGCTTAAGGTGATGAAGGATTAAAGGGTGAACAAGCTGTTAGAGACAAAGAGGATGAATGCCAAGTAGAATGGAGGAATGAATGTGAGATCTGTAATCTACAAGTGAGTTGTTATTATTATTAGATCAAGTCCTACTATTACTCTCTAACAATTGTATTAGTTTGGATAAATCCTTTGAACTAAGTTTGACCTAATAGTCACTAGTAAATACTTTAATAGGGTGACATTCTAATGGAATGTTCTAAATTTTGCTAACAAGGCTCACTTCTAGTAGGGTGATTAAAATACTTTAATCAGGTCACATTAAACAGTATGCATTGTAACCTTTAACAGGGTTGGCTCCTAATAGAGCTCACTTTAGAAGAGTGAAAATTGGTAGCATGTTACTAGTAGTTATTCCCAAATTATGTTTCCACACAAAATCCTTGTGTCAAAATATGTGATTGAATTTGTGGTATTGCATGTTTACATTTTTGCAAAGTTATTTTGACATAGGAAAACAATATGCATATGTTGAATGGTCATTGCAAGAATAAGAATATGTTGCAGTACTAAAAAAATTAATTTGTACATTTGGACCTTGGATAACCCATTCACCCCCCCCCCCCCCCCCCCCCCAATTATTCTAAATGTTTCATGAGCATGCATTTAGCAAAAACATTAGAAGTTTGAGAGATTCTAGGCACATTTTTGGCAGTGTACATAAAAAATGCCTCATTTTCTGCCCCTTATGGATTTCTCTTGCAAAGTTTGAAAAAGTCTAACATTGTTGGAAAATTTTTCAATATTGGAGCTTTTCCCTCCTCCATTTTTGGTACATAATCATCATGTAAGTGGACATTTTCCTTCTTACTAATTAATTTTCTCTTATCTTGCTAATTTTATGCACATTTTAGCTTGATGGTTTACACTTGTTAATTTTGTTGCCATATAAAGTGTATTTTTCCTTTAAAAATGATAAAATGGTTCATTTTCATGTTTTTGGTTTTTTCCCAAACTCCAAATTCAAAATTGCATCTTTGGTTGTGGATTGTTGGAAATATAGATGGAGTAACTGGGGGTGGGGGGTGGAGGTGAATTAGTTACCACAAAAACAAATCCACAAATCTCTTAGATGTCTTATAAAACTAATTACTACTGTCACTTGGTAGCCATATAGAAAAATGATGTAACTTGGTAGATGTACTGTGTATTAACTTATTACTGATATTTAAGCATTCACAAAGATTTAACATGCATTCATAAAAGAAATAACATGAACACAAGAGACATAGATTTAACATGGAAATCCAATATGGGAAAAACCACAAAGTAACTAGCTACCGATTTTCACTCTTTTGAAGTGAGCCTTGTTAGGAGCCAACCCCATTAAAGGTTACAAAACACACTGTTAGGTGTGACCTTGTTAGAGAATTTAATCACCCTTCTAGGAGTGGCTTTGCTAGAGGACTTTTGAACAATTCAATAGAATTGTCACCTTGTTAAAAGATTTACAAAAATGACTGTTGAACCAACTTTGTTAAGAGATTTAGGAATTACTGCTACAACGGTGAGAAAGTAACAATAAAGTGACCTAAATGAGATGCAACTGAACTTTGCTGATATAGATCTATGTTTTGCTTCCCTAGATCCTCTTTGATTGAATAAATCTTTGCTGCTCCTCAAGGATATTTGATCCTTCTTCAAAATTCACTCACACCTGTTGGGTGATGCGACGCGCTCCCCTGCCCACAGGTGGTTAATTATGTGGTGTTCCATGTTCACTACTAGTCATGGCTTTTGGTGCAACGACAAATGGGCCCTACAATTGGTATCAGAGCCTGGTTTTGGCTTGGTCATGGGTTCAAATCTCCCCAGTGCCTTCCCGACCCGCGTAAGCACCTGGTATGCGCGTCGAGGGGGAGATTGTTGGGTGATGCGACGTGCTCCCCTACCCACAGGTGGTTAATTATGTGGTGTTCCATGTTCACTACTAGTCATGGCTTTTGGTGCAATGGCAAATGGGCCCTACAACACCTTTTTCACAATCAATACACTTGCATGCTTGCACATTTTTTTTTAGAATTCACAACTTGACCTTTTATTTATACCTTACAAATTGTCAAGTTGGCTCATTTACAAGTTACAATTACCAATAATCATTACATTAGTTGGCTACAAAAATTACATAAAATAATTAAACTTTATTTTCCAAAACAATGAAATCCTTCATTGGCTGACCTAGCTCGGTAAACACTACTATAGAAATGATTTCTAGTGTTAACCAATTGAAGCTAAGTAAACACTACGAATTTTGCAAAATCCTTTGGAGATCGAGGGAACTCGGTAAACACTGAATTTCCTTCGCTAACTTTGTGAGCTTGGTAGAAATTGACTTCTGCTATAGAAACCTTTAATGTTCGAGTGAGCTCGATAGAAATTATTTCCATAGAGTAACTTTCAAGAACACTTGGTAGACTCTGTAATTCACTTTGCTAATCAACTAAGCTCAATAGACACTGTCTTTTGCTTTGTTGACCAACTGAGCTCGGTAAACTCTGTCTAATAACTGATATGACATTTGTGTAACATCAATGACAACACACAATTGATCAATTGTATCCAACAATCTCCCTCTTTGGAATTGATGGCAACATAACATGTTATAGCAGAATGAAATTTGAGAACAAGTCTTTTCAAACAGAACATTTTCTCCCTCTTAGATTTTATGCCACAAACTTCTCTAATACAATAATCTTCCTCTGTGAAGGAATTACATAGCTTCTTATCAAATAGTTTCAAATTTCAAAAAGATATGATAGTATACTCTCCCTCTTTGACAACACATGCTAAAGACAACACAAACCAAATGAGTAACAATGTACCTTAAGTACTAATTCATATGTAATGTTCACATGGCTATGCTGCATCAACTAAATTTTTTTCCTGTTGATGCATCACTAAAACTTTATTTTAGTGAGCTTTAGATAGGGGAATGACCCTTAACTTGCCTCTTAGATACAAGAATGCATCCTTAGATAATGGCTTGGTGAATATGTCAGCAATTTGTTCCTTTGTATGGATATATTCCAATCTAATCTCCTTATCCTGTACCAATTCTCTAACAAAGTGATACTTTATTGCACTGTGCTTGGTTTTGGAATGCATTACTGGATTCTTTGATATGTTAATTGCAATTGTATTGTCACAAACCATAACAATTGGTTCTTTGATTTCAAATTTCATGCCTTCCAACAACTATTTAAACCAAACAATATTAGATTAGCTTACTGTTGTTGCAACATACTCTGCTTCTACTGTAGATTGAGATGTGCAATTTTTCTTTTTACTTGTCCAAGAAACCAACCTCTTTCCAAGAAAGAATGCTCCACCGCTTGTACTCTTTTTGTCATCAATGTTTCCCGCCCAATCAACATCTAGTAAACACTTTCAAGTCCAGATTACCTCCAAATTTGTACCACAATCCATAATCTTCAATGCCTTTCAAGTATCTCATAATCCTTTTGATTGCCATACTGTGATTTTCTCTTGATTTTGCTAAAAATCTTTCTACAATACCAACTGCAAGAGCAATATTAGGTCTTGTATGAACTAAATACTACAACTTTCCAATCATTGATCTATATAATGTCTGATCTACTTCTTTTGATTCATCATCCTTGGTAAGTTTTAGTCCAGTACACATGGGAGTCCCAACTGGTTTACAATCTTCCATTCCGAACTTTTTGAGTATCTCCTTGATGTATTTAGACTGAGTGATGTAGATACCATTCCTGCTATGATGAATTTGAGGACCAATAAAGAATTTGATCTCGACAAACATAAACATCTCAAATTTTTTTTGATTTTCTCTAAAAATTCTTTGCATAGATCATCATTTCCTATAAACAAAGTATCATCCACAAATATTTCTGCCAATACAATCTTGTTATCTAGTCCTTCCTTGATATACAAGCTACTATTATCATTAGTTCTTTGAAAACTAATATGAATAAGATAGTTATGTAATCTTTCATACCATGCTCTAGGGGCTTGTTTCAGACCATACAATGCTATGTGTAATTTGCAGACCATGTCCTTCTTGTCTGAATCGACAAAACCTTCAGGTTGCTCAATGTAGACTTCTTCAACTAGAATACCATTGAGAAATGCTAATTTGACATCCATGTGATATACCTTAAATCCTTTGTATGTAGCATATGCAAGTAGGGTCCTGACATCTTCCAGTCTTGCAACAGGAGCAAAAGTCTCTCCATAGTCTATTCCTTCTTCTTGAGAGCAGCCTTTACATACCAGTCTAGCTTTGTTCCTTAATACCTTACCATCTTCATTCAACTTATTCTTGAATACCCACTTAGTTCCAATCACATTTTATCTTTAGGCCTAGGTACAAGAGTCCATGTTTTGTTCTTCTCTATTTTCTCTATCTCTTCATTCATAGCCTCAATCCAACTTCCATTTTCTAATGCATCTTTGACATTTCTAGGTTCAAAATCAGCAAGTAAACAAGTACCTTTTAACTTACTTCTTGTCATAGTACTTTCAAATTTGTCTCTAATAATCTGATTTGGTGCATGATGTCTCCTGACATACTTGGCTAATATAGTTTCCTTGCCTTTTGAATGAGTTTCATTGTCTTCATTTTGAGTTTCAATATCTGGCTCTAGTTGCTCTATCTATTGCTCAGGTCCTTCAGACTCGATAGGCATTGGCTCGTTAGCATCTGGCTATGACTCAGGTTCTTGCAACTCGGTGATTGAAGACTTGGGAGTGGAAGATTCCTGATTGACAGATGTATCTGGCATTGTATCAGGTTGAATGAAAACAAATCTCCTTTAATCTTCTAGTTTCTTTTTTCTTTCTTCTTCAGTCCTTTCTGCAAACTCATCAACTTTCACATGTGCACTTTCTATGACTTTGTGAGTTGATAAATTCAAACATCTATATGCCTTACTTTTGCAAGAATATTCTAAAAATATGCCTTCATCACCCTTCACATCAAATTTTCCTTTTCTAGATTCTTTCAAAATATAACATTTGCTTCCAAATACTTTTAGGTAACTTACATTGGGTTTATAGCCATACCATAACTCATAGGGGGTTTTGAATGAGTCTTTCAATCGTACTCGGTTCAAGGTATGAATTGCAGTGCTGATAGCTTCCTTCCAGTATTTGATAGCAATGTTCTTTTTAATCATTAGAGTTCTTGCACAGTTCATGATAGATCTGTTCCTCCTTTTAGCTATTCCATTTTTCTCAGGAGTTCCAGGGGTTGATACCTATCTTTTGATTCCTCTTTCAATGCAAAAGTTATTGAATTCATGGGAGATGAATTCACCACCTCTGTCTGACGTCAAGCATTTCAATCTTTTCTCTCTCACTTTTTCTACTTTGGACAAATACCACTTGAACTTCTCAAATACTTCTGATTTCTTTCTTAGATACATGATAGTCATCATTCTTGAGTAATCATCAACAAAAAGAATGAATTTTTTTTCTCCAGTAAAGCTCTCAATTCCAATAGGTCCATACAAATCAGTATGCATAATTTCCAAAACTTCTTCAAATTGATAGTTCTTACTTTTAAAGCTACTCTTTCCCATCTTACCAATCTAACAATTCTTGCATAAACCAACATCAGGTTTCTTTATACTAGGAATTCCTCTTACCTTCTTGAATTTTCTTATTTTCACCAAGTTATCAAAGTTCACATGACATAACCTTCTGTGCCATAACCAACTTTCTTCAACTTGAGCAATAAAAAATGAGCATTCACCAAGTTCAAGATAGAACAAGTTACCTTTTGTTTGTATGCTAGATCCAATCAGCTTTCCTTTTTCATCCAGCAGTCTTGCTTTTCCATGCATGAATTCCACTTTGAATCCAATATTGATTAGCTGTGCCACACTCAACATATTGTGTTTTAGTCCTTCAACCTGATAGGCATTATCACATATAAGATCTTTGGTTAGTGAGATTCTTCCTCTTCCTTTTATGCAACAAGGTTCATTATTACCAAACCTCACACTACCACCATCATAGTCTTCAAAATATTCAAACTTTGTTTTGTCACTAGTCATATGATGTGAACAACCACTATCTATGATCCATGTAGCATTTTTTTTCACATGAGAGATAAGTGCCATTTTATCTTCCTCATCACTGTCAGATTCATCTTTCGTAGCAATGTAAACAATTTCATCTTCACCATCATCAGAATCATTAGAATCCTTAGCCATGAAACATGTTTTCTTACCTTTTTTCTTGAATGATTCAAAATGTTTCTTTCCATTGCACTTGTGACCTTTCTTCTCATCCTTATTTTGCTTGTTTGGTCACCTAGCAGCAATATGACCAATTTCTTCACATGAAAAATAGATTAGAGGAACCTTACCTTTGTATTTCCTTTACCTCTAGAATATTTCCTTGCAAGCGGAGCTTCAACCACCTCAAGATCACTGTCAGAACTCTATTCTGATTCTTCTTCACTTTTTGACTGAGAGTCCTTTATCTTCTTGCCCTTCTCTTTGAGTGAAAGCTTGGCTTGAAATGCTGATTCAATGTTCTTGGAAGCTAGAACATAGTTGTCATAGTTATCTAGCTCAAATGCAATCAATCTTTCTACTGTGGCCTCTAAATTTATCTTATGATTTGCTTCACATCTTCTTTCTTGAATTGTAGAAACTCTAATTGCATAAATGGGAAATAGTGTTCTAAGAACTTTACTTACAACTATTTCCTCCTTTATATCTCCTCCAGAAGCCTTGATTGCACTAACAACTACTTTGACTCTTTCAACATATTTGGCAATGTTTTCATCCTCTCTCATCCTCATCTAATCAAATTTTCCTCTTAGATTTTTTTCTTTGGCTCTTCTCACATTGTCATCACCTCCATAGATATCCTTTAGCTTGTTCCACATTGCAAAGTGCAGTCCTTGATATCATCAAATTCTTTATAGCTTAGGGCAAATGCAATCTCTGTCAGCATGGTGTTATGAGTCTTCTTCTCAGCAATGTCATTGCTTGATAGTGTACCAATAGGAGTTACATATGCTTCATCAAGATATTTCAATCCTATATCTCCAATGGAAGCCAGATGGAGTCTCATGAGACCTTTCCATGCTAAAAGTTATCCCTTTTAAGCCTTGGGATTTCCCTCTTGTAAGACATCTTGATCTTTAGCTTAGATCCTTGAAATCCTTCCTATAAGCACCAAATGCTCTGATACCAATTGTTGGAAATATAGATGGAGTAGCTGAGGAGGGGGGGGGGGTGGGGGTGAATCAGTTACCACAAAAAAAAATCCATAGATCCCTTAGATGTCTTATATAACTAGTTACTATTGTCACTCAGTAGCCATACAGAAAAATGTTGTAACTCAGTAGATGCACTGTGTATTAACTTATTACTGATCTTTAAGCATTCACAAAGATTTAACATGCATTCATAATAGAAATAACATGAACACAAGAGACACCAGATTTAGCATGGAAACTTAATATGGGAAAAACCACCAAGTAACTAGCTAATGATTTTCACTCTTCTAAAGTGAGCCCTGTTAGGAGCCAACCCTATTAAAAGTTACAAAACACACTATTTGGTGTGACCTTGTTAGAAGATTTAATCACCCTGTTAGGAGTGGCCTTAATAGAGGAATTTTGAACAATTCAATATAACTATCACCTTGTTAGAGGATTTACAAAAATGGCTATTAAACCAACTCTATTAAGATATTTAGGAATTACTGCTACAATGGTGAGAAAGTAACAATAAAGTGACTTGAATGAGATGCAACTGAACTTTGTTGATATAGATATCTATTCTACTTCACTAGATCCTCTCTAATCGAATATATCTTTGCTACTCCTCAAGGATATTTGATCCTTCTTCAAAATTTGCTCACACCTTTTTCAGAATCAATACACTTGCATGCTCGTTCATTATTTTTTAGAATTCACAACTTGACCTTTTATTTATACCTTACAAATTGTCAAGTTGGCTCATTTACAAGTTACAATTACCAATAATCATTACATCAGTTGGCTAAAAACATTACATAAAATAATTAAATTTTGTTTCTTAAAATAATGAAATCCTTCATTGGCCAACCCAGCTCGATAAACACTGCTCTAGAAATGATTTCCACTGTTAACCAACTGAAGCTCGATAAACACTGTGAATTCTGCAAAATCCTTTGGAGATCAAGTGAACTCGATAAACATTGACTTTCCTTTGCTAACCTTGTGAACTTGGTAGAAACTAACTTTTTCCATAGAAACCTTCAACGCCTGAGTGAGCTCAGTAGAAACTATTTCCACAAAGTAACTTTTAGAAACGCTCGGTAGACTTTGTAATTTGCTTTGCTCACTAATTGAGCTCGGTAGACTCTGTCTTTTGCTTTGCTAACCAACTGAGCTCGGTAGACTCTATCTAATAACTGATATGACATTTGTGTAACATCAAAGATAACACACAATTGATCAATTGTATCCAATAGTGGACATGTTTGAATCTTTTTCCAAAGGTGCATTCTTCTTTTGAAGTTTTTTTTTTTTTGTGTTTTGTGTGTTTGCTTTCAGTTTTTCTCATTTTGGAGAAGTTGCAAGTTCTTTCCCAAGAACTTGGTCATTTTTCACTTCACTCCATCTTCCATTTCATTCAAAAGCATCATCACATTCCATTTTTATCTTTCCATGCCACAACACTTTGCATCTCATTCATCAAATGCAATTACATGTATTTCATTCCATCCATCATTTGTATGTACATGTAATCTCATTTTCTATTTCCATTTCCACTCATCTCACTTTTCCCATCTAATCACACGACATGATTACATAATTTTTTTTTACATGTAATTGCATGTCTAAATCCAATTTTTGACTTAAAGACACTTTAAAAAAAAAGGTCAAAAAATGTCATGTGCATGTATTCCCATGTACTTGGACTTCACCTTTCCTAAAGACATCTATAAAAGCTCACTTCACCTCAAGGCACATTGTATTCATTCCTTCCATATACACTTACACTTCATGAGAAAAATACATATCATTCCACTTCCCTTGTCATAACACATTTCGTACATACTTACAGGTAAGCTCTTTCTCCATTCACATTCACATGCCATCTCACTTTCCATTCTTCATTACATGTTGCATATACATGAAATCCACTTTTTGTGTAATGACATATTGAAAATCCAAGTCACTTTTTAAAAGTCAAGAGTTTTCATTTACACTTATTCCCATGCATTCCACTTTCATGTCCCAAAGCATATTCATCACCCACTTCATGTTTTCTCTCTCTCCACCTACCATTTTTTATCCTCTACATATGCTTTCTAGTTCATTTACAACCATCATACATGTTTCATAAGTGTCTAATCCATACTTCGAATACCCACCCCTCATGGATTTTTCATTGTAACTCAAATCTCATAGCTTTCACAGATTCAATCCCATTGAAACCTTCATGTTACAAAAAGTCAGGATATGTCAAAATTTCTATAAAGAATGAATGTTGATATGAGATTGTTTTGAAGTGAACAACCTATAATGGAACAATCATTATTTTGTCAATGATGTCAAACCTGCTACCTGATGGTGAGATAATTTCTTTTTGGTTTGAAAACTATCATTTAGTTGATTGATGAAGAAGATTTGAAAAGAGGAGATAACAAAAGCACCTAGAGAAAGGTTGAGTTATTTGGTATATAAAAGAAGCACAAGACCAAGTAAGATATTGATACTATAGTGTATTTTTAATCTACTTAGAGTCTAAAATGAAAGATTACTCAAGATAAGACTAGAAGAGGATCAAGTAAGAAAAGTTTATACCAAGCCTTATCGAACAATTAGTGCAAGCCAAGCAAAAATCAATAGGAGCCGAGCAAAGAAGAAAACAAGTGCAAGCCTAGTAAATGTTAGTATATGCTGAGTAAATTTTAGTTGGTGTCGAGCATCAGTAAACTTTAGTGTTTGTCGAGTGAACTAGTGTTGGCTGAGTGACAAAACAATATAGATCTTGAGTGATAAAAAATAGTGTTAAATCAAAGATTTGATGAATCTAAGCTAACTAATTTGAATTCTTGAATTATGTGAAGTATGTGGAAAATAACTATGATGAGTTGGTGGCACAGAATTCAAGGTAAACTATTTTAAGGCAAATACAAGGAAAATTGTAGAGGAAGTTTCTAGAGGAACTAAATAGAAAAGTGGATAGATTCATTGTATCCTACCTAACCCTAAAATGGATGATTGTGGTTAAGCAACAAAAGATCTAAATGTATCACCTATATTAGTAGTGTAAATTGAAAACTAACTATTAAATGAAAGCTTTAACAAAACCAAACAAGCAAACACCTAAGATAGGACCGATTGTTATGATCACAAAAGGAAGCAAACCAAGAATGGTAGGCTCCTAATTGTATAACATCATGATGAAATGGATTTGTCCCTAATTTAAGATGTGTATGCTCACAAGATATGCTTAAGATTTAGATGGATGGATGGAGTGAATGAAGCAAGGTTTCAACAATGGATTCATGGAGTGATTCCAACATTATAATGGTATTTTGGTAGTTTATGAGCTCTCAAAATAGCATTATAACTTTGCATGGAAGGTGGATGATTTTAGTGAAGGAAGGAGGTTCAATTTATTGGCCAAGGGTTGAAGGAATGGAGGGTCAAGATTTCAAGATGATGAGATGGTGAGGGAGGATCAAGATGCACTCAAAAGGGAGCACAAGGATTGTGCTTGTTTAGCACCAATGGGGAGGTGACAAGTGTCACAAGGAGAATGCATGTGAGAGGATAGGAAATGGGTTGGTGAAAGGCTTGATGAGGGTGGTTGAGTATGTAAGAGGGATGTAAGAGTCATGAGTGAGTATGGGAGAGGTGTAAGAGTCATAAATGTTGGAGGGTGAGGGGAGAAGATATTTGTTGACTTTGGTTTAGGTTAGCAAGTCTTAACCCATGTTTATGATTGTGCACATGATTAGAAGGGGGTTTAGGATTAGCTTAGAAGGGAGGTTAGGGGGTATGTGATTTAGCTTTGATAGGATGGGTTAGTTAGGAGGCTAAGTGAGGTTAGTATGGGTGAATGAGTTAGATTAGGGGTTAGGATAGGGTTTAGGAAGGCTTTTAAGATTTTAGATATTTTATTGAATGTTTCATTTAATAAAATGGGGGTATGGAATAGATTTGATGATTTATTCAATTTAATAAAGGAATTGGGATTTAATTGATAAATTGATTTTGGGTGATCATTTGATTTCATCAATTGGACTATAGTTAATTAAATTAATTAATTAACTAGGGGATGACGATTAATTAATTAAATAGTAAATATTTAATCAATAATGTCTTAGGAGAAAACTAAATGTGATTACTTATTGATGTAATCAGATTTAGGTGTCTACACTAAATTCTCTATTTATAGAGATAGCTAGTCAGAGGCAAAGGTTTTCATATGTGGGAACCTATGGAAGCCAAAGATTTTAGGCTATTGCTTCATTTAGTGGCCAAACAGAGCCGACTGTAGTTGGCATGCAAAGCAAGAAGGCTTAAGAGTATGAATGCTTGAAGGGTGAACAAGCTATTAGAGTTGAAGAGTATGAATGCCAAGAAGAGTGGAGGACTAAGATAGAGATTTGTAATCTAAAATTGAGTTTTTATTTTTTATCAGATCAAGTCCTACTATTACTTTCTAATAATTGTACCAATGTGGATAAAATCCTTTGGATTAAGGTTTACCTAACAATCATTTGTAAATCTTTTAACTGGGTGACATTCTAATGAAATGGTTTAAATTCCTCTAACAAGGCTGACTCCTAACAAGGTGATTGAAATCCTTTAACTACGTCACATTTAACAATGTGTATTGTAACCTTTAACAGGGTTGGCCTTTCATAGGGCATCACTTTAGAAGATTGAGAATTAGTAGGATGTTATTGGTGGTTTTCCCAAATTGGATTTCCATGTAAAATCCTTGTGTAAAATTATATGAATGCTCTTATGGTGTTTCATGTTTACATTTTTGCAAAGTTTTTTTTGACCTAGGATAGTAACCTACAAAGTTTATGTATTGTATGATCTAATGGATGCATGCATGTTGAGGTTTTATGGATATGGGTCTAGTAAGCATTGAAAAGATTTATTTGTACATCTAGACCTTGGATAATTGATTCACTCCCCATAAGTTATTCTAAAGAATTCCAACAATCGGTATTAGAGCCATAATGCTTGAGAGGATCAGTTTGAAAGTACCAAAAGCAAAAGATTAGAGATGTGTAAAGGAGAGGTACCCAAGCTTAACAAGAAAAAAATTCTTGCATGGAAAAGTTTGATGAAGCTACACCTAGGAGGTCTTGGGGACCATGTGCAATATACCATCACCATTGAGCATGTTGATCCTGTTGGAGCCCTAACTATTGATGATTTGAAAAAGAAGAAAGAACACAATCAAGCAATGTTTAAGATTGCCTTTGCCCTAAGTTACTCAGAGTTTGATGACATCAAGGATTGTGACACTTCAAAGAAGATGTGGGATGCATTACACAAAATTTATGGAGAAGATACAAATGTTCTAAGAGCCAAATTTGAAATTCTAAGAGGGAAGTTTGATGACATGAGAATGCAAGAAGGTGAGAACATTGTTCAATATTGCTTATGAATAAAAGATGTTGTTAATGCTATTAGAGGAGCTAATAGTATCAATGATGATGAGACTATAATTAGAAAAGTATTGATAACACTATTGCCTATCTATAATATTAGAGTTTATGCCATACAAGAACTAAGATGTATGCCTAGTAGCAATATGTCCCTTGAAAGTTTGATGGGTAGGATCAATGCTTTTGAACTCTCTAATTTTGATAATTTCAAAATTGAAAAATGTTGAATTTGCTTTCAAAGCTAAACTGTCATTAAAGGAACCTAAAGAGAAAAAGGAAAAGGTCAAATATGTTTCTAGTGATGGTGATACAAATGAGGAGGGTGTAGAAAAACTTGAAGCACTACTAGCAAGGAGATTTCATAGAGGTGAAGGAAAATTCAAAGATAAGCTACCAATCATGTGCTTTAATTGTAATGAGGTTGGTCAAATAGCTACTAGATGTCTAGAGAAGAAGAACAATAGAAGTGGAGACAAATACAAAAGCTAAAGAGATGAGGACAACACAGATTATAAAGATAAAGAAAAGAAGTCTTGCTACATTGTTGAATAGGAAACCAAAGATGGATCTGATGACTATGATGATGAAGTCGTGTATGTTGCCATGAAGGATGATTTTGATTCTGATGAGGCAACTACACTAGTATCTTATGTGAACAAGAGTGATAGATGGATCATTGACAGTGGGTGTTCACATCACATGACTAGAGATAAAAGTAACTTCATTACCCTTGATTATTAAAATGAAAATAGTGTAAGATTTGGTAATGATACACCCTATATAATAAAAGGAAAAGGATCAATCAAACTCACATAAAATATCATGTGTAACAATGCTTATTATGTAGAAGAACTTAACTATAACTTGTTGAGTGTTTCACAACTACATAGTTTAGGTTTCAAAGTTGAGCTTGAGAACAAGATAGAAAAGATCTATGACGTTGATGGGAAACTAATTGTAAAAGGTGATCAGACTAGAGGTAATCTATTTTATCTTGACATGAATGATGCTACTTGTCTTGCTGTAGAATTTGATGATGTGTGGCTATGGCACAAGAGGTTATGCCATGTTAACTTTGATAACTTAGTCAGTATCAATAACATGAAAAGAGTCAGAGTTTTTCCTAAACTGAAGAAACTTGACAATATGGTTTGCAAATAATGTCAGTTAGGCAAGATGAAAAAATCTAGTTTTAAAAGTAAGACTCACACTTCTAAAGAAATATTGGAATTAGTTCATACTAATTTATGTGGATCAATTGATATGAAAAGATACAAAGGTGACAAGTTCATTATTCTATTTGTTGATGATTATTCTAGGATGATGATAGTTATGTTTTTGAAATAAGAATCTAATGCTTTCCAAATTTTTAAGTGGTACTTAGCTAGAGTTGAAAAGGAGACATGCAAAAGCTTGAAATGTTTGAGATCTAACAAAGGTGGATAAATTACATCAAATGAGTTTGATATATTCTATAATGATAGAGGAATCAAGAGACAAACTTCTATATCTAGGACCCCTCCACAAAATGGAATTGTTGAAAGGAGGAGCATATCTATAATTGACTGTGCTAGAACACTCATGATGAAGAAGAATGTTGCTTTTAAATACTGGAGAGAAGCTATAAGTACAATTGTCTATACCCTGAACCATGTACAAGTCAAGAAAGGTACTCATTCAACACCTTTTGAACTATGGTATGGATACTCACCCATTGTAAAATATTTTAAGGTATTTGGAAGCGAGTGCTATATTCTTAAGGATTTCAGGAATGGTAAATTAGATGCTAAAAGTGAAGAAGGTATATTCTTTGGTTATTCCACAAGAAGTAAAGCTTATAAGTGTTTGAGTTCTAACACTAACAAAGTTGTGGAAAGTGCAAATTGAAGTTTGATGAATATACAGAGGTACATGAAGCTAAACCTATGAAGGAACCTAAAGAGTATAGATATTTTATATACTTTTATGAAGGTGTTGTAAACCAAGTTGTAAATCAACAACAAGTTTCTATAGTTTTCGAGTCATATGCAATAAATGTCGAGTTGCATTCAAGTCCTAAGTTGCCTTCAGAAGCCAAGTTGCACACAGAAGCTAAGGTACACTCTAATTCTGAGATAAGTGTACATTAAAGGAATTCCAATCTACCTGATAGAGAAGTACATAGTAATTTTGAAGTTGATAGACCTATTGAAGAAAGAAGAGCAGAACCAAGATTGTCAAAGTATGTTAGAAGACATCACCCCATTGAACAAATTATTGGAGATAAAGAAGCTAGAACAATGACAAGGAATAGGTTGAGAAGTGATACATGGTTTTTGAGCATACATGAGCCTATGATAGTGAAAGATGCCTCAAAGAATGAAGAATGGAGTAAATCTATGAAAGAAAAGATTGATCTGATTGAGAAGACCAAAACATGGACTCTAGTTCCCAAACCAAAGAACAAGAATGTGATTGGAACCAAGTGGGTGTACAGAAACAAGTTAGATGAGAATGGTGAAGTCACAAGAAATAAGGCAAGATTAGTTTGCAAGGGGTATGCACAAGAAGAAGGAATAGCCTATGGAGAAAAAAATTCTCCAGTTGCAAGATTGGAAGGAGTAAGAACTCTACTTCCTTACTTTACATACAAAGCTTTCAAAGATTATCAAATGGATGTGAAGTCAGCATTTCTAAATGGTATATTAGAAGAAGAGGTTTACATAGAATAACCTAAAGGATTTGTTGATCTGAACAACAAGAACATGGTACATAGACTACACAAAGCTTTATATGGTTTAACGAAAGCCCCAAGAACATGGTATGAAAGGCTTCACAATTACCTTGTGAAGATTGGTTTTGAGAAGACTGATGATAACAATAGTTTCTACTTGAAGACATAAGGAGGTAAAAGTATTTTACTCGCTAAATTTTTTGTTGATGTCTTGACCTAGGACAGTAACCTACAAAGTTTGAGTATTGTATGATCTAATCGGTGCATGCATGTTGAGGTTTTATGGATATGGGTCTACTAAGAATTGAAAAGTTTTATTTGTACATCTAGAACTTGCATACCTGATTCACCCCCCTTCTTAGTTATTCTAAAGAATTCCAACAATGAAGACATCAAATAGAGAAGGTGTGCTTCGAATCAAAGAAGAGGTAATTCTTTTGGTCTTCATTTTTCCAATAGTTGTATGAGAACCTGATTTTGTGTGGGAATGTGCCAAGCACTTTGTTTCAAAACAAAAAAAATAGAGGAAGTTGTAGATGCTTTTGGGAAAGATATTTTGAGTTTACATTTAGAAAACATCGAGAAGGTTTTTAAAGTGTCAGAGACTCCATAATGTGCCAATCTACAAAGGAGAATTCATGACAACTTGAATGAGAAAAATCTTGATCACATCAAGTTTTCAAATGACAATGAACAATTCATCATAGAGAATCATAGGCTATCAAAAGATGCAACACCATGGTTATCAAGATGAATGAAGTGACACAAAATAGTGGAACTTTTGATCATATGATCATTCGATATTGCATCACCAAGTACAAGGCCCTTTAGAACAATCCCTAAATTTTTTTGTTCTCTTCTATCTTCTTTCTTTTTCTTTCGTGTTTATAGTTGGAGAGGATGCATTGCATGAAAGGATGTAATTACATGTATTGTGAGTTGCATGTGAAATTGCATGGAACCCAATAATTTTTCTCTTAGTTAGACCAGGTCAAAGTTGGTTGAGTTTCTCCCTCTTTTTCCTCCACTTTTTTCTCAACTCCTTTTCCTATATAAAGAAGTGCCCTCTCATTGTAAAAATAATCTTTTTTTGTATGCAAGAAAGCTCTGCTACATTTGTGCAAGCATAACTTTGATTATTTAGTACAAATTTGGGAGAAAAGTGAATAAAAGAAGCAGTTGGATTCAAAGGTTTGATGGAAGCAATTATGATAGAGAAAATTAGAAGCTTTGATTGTAATTTGTGCCTATTATCTTTGATTCATGTTATTATTGTATGTTCAATAAAAGAGCATAGTATTTAAGAAGCAATTAGAGCCAAAGCTTTGACTAGGAGCAATTGTGGTAATACATAGACTAGGAGCAATTGTGGTAATACATAGACTAGGAGCTTTGACTATAGCTTGTATTACCATCCCATATTCATAAAAATAGTTAGAATTCCCTACTTTTGGAAGTCTTTGTGCTCCAATGATAGAGGTTACTCTTATAGAATAGGCTAAAATAGGACTTAGAGCCATACTAGTATGCTTTCAACTAGCCTTTGAGTTAGTGTTGGTTTAGTGTTGGTTTATCAGTATCACCATTTACAACTTTAGATAGAAGTGTAGTTTGACGTTTCATCTTGCACATTACTTGCTCCATGGGTAAATGGATTTTTTCTTGAAAGCTAAGAGGAAAGAATATTGGTAACACGCCTTTACAAAATCTCTTAACTTCTTGCTTATCTTGAGTTGATCCAAGGGACAATGAGAAGGAGGAGCCTTCCTTTAAGGTAAGAGAGACTTTGTCTCTCATGTTGTGGTTGGTCATCCTATTTTGCAACTAGATTTTACCCAAAATTGTCAATTGCAAAATATCCACCCAACAATTTTTTGGTGACTCTAATGGGAACACAACACACATTTTAAGAGCCTCATGTTTTCATTTGAAGCATGCCCCTATCCTTTTTTATTGTAAATATTTATTTTAATTGTTTCATGCATTTACCAAAGACATGTAAATCGCTCAAGGTCTTTGGGGAAATGCTTTTAGACCATTCAATCTAGTTCCACATCTACATGATCTTTCTGATGGCTCATGAAAGAACTTTCCCAAGTTTTTTGGCGATGAACAACATCTTGATGAGTATATTGTTGCTTTCTACATTGCATGTGATGTTCATGTTGTTGAATATGAGGATGTGACTATTAGGTTTTTCATGGAAACTCTACAAGGTGTGGCTATTAATTGGTTTTACCATTTTCCACCACGTATTATCACAAATTGGGCTACTCTCATAGTCAATTTTGAGGAAAGGTTCAAGCCTCTAGAAGATGCTCATGTATTATTTGCCCAACTTGCTCAGCTGAAGAAGTCATCTCACATGCCTATGCATGAATTTGTTGCTCATTTCAGCACATTGACATGAAAAATTCCAATTCCTTCTCAACCTACAACTACCAATCTAAAGTGTTTCTTTGTTAATGCTCAAATTCCTAAAGTCAATTTTCTATTAAGGAGAGAAGCCCCACTACTCTTGTAGTTGCATAGGCATTGGCAACTGAAATTGAAGATGATCTTATTCTTGCTGGGAAAATAAGAATCAAAGCAAGTGAATTTGAAGAAAGTCACCATTCTTATAATTCACCTTCTTCTACCAGAAGAATGGATCCTGTAGTACAAAGGTTAGCCAATGAGTTGGTTTCCCTCAAAAAGAAAATAGCTCAAGGCATCTAATTTGTTCTCCGTGAATATGTACCAAGGAGATCTCTTCCAACTTTTCCTCCTAGTTCTATTGTTGGGAATCAACAAAAGTTAGCTTCACCATCTAAGAAGCTTGTAATTGAAGCACACCCTATATCTGAAGCTAGTGATCTTGTTATTCTCTTCCAGGAAAAAGAAGAAGACACAACTAGCAAATCTTGTACCTGGTGCATGTAGTTTTAGAAGGCTAGTGATGAAAAGATGAGGAAGAAAATAATTTATTCCAATGTTTAAAATAATCATGTCATTAAAGTGGACATGCAAGCGAGTTCGAAGAAAGTTTGAAATGATGTAGTTGTATCTCAAGGTCATGAACTTGGGAACACTTTGCATAAATGTTCTATCTAGAAGCTTGAAAAGGAATTTCTCATTAACAATAAAGACTTTCCCAAGTCATAAGTTTGTGAACAGTATGTTGAGTTAGGCAATGGAGTCATGTCCTTACAAAAATCACATGAGCAAGATCTTCTTGATCATCCCGAGGTGCCAATAATTGATGAACTAGTAAAGCAAGTTGTAGTTGGAAAGAACTTAGATTTTTTTTGGTCAAGAGGATGTCCAATCTGGCATCTTGCTTGGTTGGAGGCTAATGGAAAGCTAGAGATTCCTCATGTACTTGAACATGAAAATACTATCAAAGAAGATGTCAAAAAAGAATGTTCAGTTCTAGATGAACAAGTTCAATTCATGGACCTTTCTTGGAGTAGTAGTATACATGATTTATCTTAGAAAGGTGAATTCTTCCATCTCTTCCATGAGGTGTTACATCAGGCCTTGACACCATTGCTCCAATTGTTCATGTTCCATCAATATGAAGTTGCATATGAACATGCAAGGTATTGCAAGCTACTGAAAAAAGTTAGCTATTTTGTTGAACCCATAAACGGTTTCATCTAAAATTTACATTTTTGGCTAGTTTTAATTAGGTAGTTTTTTTTGTTGTTTTTAATAAGTCCTCTTGTATATTTTTGTTTTATTAGATTTGCTTTACTTTAGTTGCATTAGATTAGTTTTTGTTTTTGGTCGCTTGACTCTATAGCCCAATGGAGTGGATGAAGGCACTTAGAGAACTAGATTCTACATCACTCTTTGTTTTCAAGAACAAACAAGTAATATTCCCTGGACAGAGCCAACTGTTGTCCTACATTTTGTCACCACAAAATGCAGGTAATAGTACGAAACTTTTTCTACTTAGTTCTGCATTTTTGTGAGTTTAGTTCATTATTTAATTAGTTAGTATTGATCAACCAATCAACTCCAATTAATATAATGAATCTTTTTATTGAAGGCTTTCGTCAAGTCTTTTTTATTTTTCTATTTGTCAAGCCTGTGCTTAATTTTTGAGGCCTTCATCGCCATTTTCTTTATTTTTGAGTGTGCATTTCTTGGTTTCTAGTCCTTAAAATGGGCTAAAAGCATAACATACTATGAGAAAATCACAAACTCAATAATCATACGTTAGCATCCACTAGTCTACCATGAAAGACAAACTAAACAAAAGAAAGAAAACATAATAAAAAACTCCCTTTTCCGTTTGTAGCTCCCATGTCCTTCTTTCTTCTCCAAATGATTGTAGCTCCAAAGTTGCCTATAGTGCATACAAAATTGAAGCAAAAGCCTATGATAGTGATAATGCCATGAGAATACTTGAAGTGTGATTTTATGTGAGAGAGAGAATGCAAAATGAAAATTAGTAAAGACTCAAAAACTCAAAGATTCAAGGATTCAAGACTTAAGCATTCTAGCCTCAAAAACCCAAAATGAGAGAAAGAGTGTTCATTTTATAATCAACACTGAAAGTGAGGGCATTGGATTTGTCACCCATAGACATGCGATGTGGCAAGAGATTCCTATGACGCATATGACAAAATATGCCAAATGTAAGATTCTATGACACATGAGAGTCAAATTTGGCTAAATGTCACATCATAAGATTCCTCAACCCACTTAAAGCCAAGAATCTATGACGAATAAGCCAAATAGGGACGTGCGTAAGAGGTAATAATAATTCCTATGATGCATATGACAGAATATGCCAAAAGTAAGATTCTATGACACACGAGACTCAAATTTGGAAGAGAATCTATGACGCGTCATAAGATTCCTCAACCCACTTAAAGCCAAGAATCTATGACGAATAAGCCAAATAGGGACATGCGTAAGAGATAAGAATATTTGATTATGACAAATCTCAACCAAGTGTCAAAGGAGAATCCACGAGGTGTCACATCCAAGTGTCATGATGATGAAATATTTTATGGAATATTTGAATTAAAAATCCTTTTATTCCACAAAATAAGAATTAGTAGAAAATGGAATTAATGATGGAAAATAGAACTTAGGAAATTGTAAATTTCCATGGTTTGCAGATAATGAATCAATTAATTAATAAAATTAATTAATTGAGGATGATAATCAGGAAGAATAATTAGTGAGAATAATAGAATTAAATTATGGGTTTTTTAATCCTATAGAGAAAATTAGTAGATGATTGGCCAAATTGATTAAATGAATGCAACCGTATCCTTTGATGAAAATGTGATGATGATGGATATCGAATAAGATGATGAAAAGGTAGACCAAATCCATAGTCAAATTAATTGATAGATCAAAATTGATAACATGCCAAGGACACATGACATGAATTAATTGATATGTAACATTTAACCGACATTGTAAATGCTACAGGATTGAAATTGATTGATAAGGTTTGATCATAGTAACACTGACGGACACTGTCAATATTATTAAAATGGTTGATGATGCCATGATCTGACATTGAAAGCATCAACAACGTCAAAGATTGAATGACATGAATGATATTTTGACCTAGTACTGAGAGCCATGACAGTACTAAGGTCAGATTGATAAGATTAATAAGTTGATAGGTTTCCAAGACACTGAAAGCCACAACAATGCCTAGGAGCAGATAAATGATGATTGATTTGGGATGTTTGATATGTTTCGGGTTGATTAGGACTGATTCTGAGTGATTTCGGGTTGATTTGGGGTGATTCTGAGTTGATTTGATATGGTTCCGAGTTGATATGAAATTGATGTGAAGAAGGATACAAATGATAAAGTATGATCAATCTGGCCAAAAGATCAAAGTTAAGAGAATGAGAAAATGGGACAAATTAGTATGAAGAAGTGATGAAATCATAGATGCAAACCATTTTTGAGCATCTATAGGTTTTCCCTTTGATTTGATCTATCTTAGGGCTTAATCCAAGTTGGCAATCAAAAGATATGACCTGTTTACTATCCAAAAAGTGGAACTTTTTTTGCAACACCATGAATTAAAAATATCATGATATATTTTTAATTTAACATTCACTTTTTGAAAAATATTACTTAAATTCACTTTATGTTATGTTTTTAAGTTACTTTATCAATTAAATTTTCACTTAAAGTAACTATAGTGCACTTTGTGTTATATTTTTAAGTTGAGTTGCTTTTTGATTTTTCACTTAAGTGACTATATTAACTATATAGTTCAATTTAATTTTTGACATTTAAATCAAATTATCTAGTAAATATTACTTATTAAATTATATTTACACATTATATTGTTAATATGATAATGTAAATATAATTTATGTCCCACTTAACTAATATTTTATCAAAACAAAATTGATATGTGCTTATCAAAATCACTTAAACGTGTAAAAATCACATAAAGTGAAACTTTTTCATGTCATTACATGTCAACATCACTTAAAGTGGATTTTTTCTTGTCATTACATGTAAAATCACTTAGAAGTGGACCTTTTTGATGCCATTGCATATAAAATCACTTAAAATGTGCAATGACATCAAAAAGATGAGTTACATGTGTTACATGCATATGCACCAAAAATGTGAGCTTTTGCCTTGAGTTGCATATGCATGTAACTTAAACATGTCTTTGCACCAAAGACATGTACTTGTACTCCCCAAACCTGTTTTTGGGCAAAAAGCATGTTTTTAAAATATGCGTATGCACCAAAAAGGTGTGCTTTTACCTTGGAAGAGCCCATTTCATATTTTTAAAACATGTAATGGCCTCTAAATTTTGCATTTTTCATCATATAAATTTTTAAAACATGCTCTCACCTCCAAAAGGTGTGTTTTGCATTGAATTGCATGTATTTGCCCTTCCAAAACTTGTTTTTGGAGTTTGAAGACAAAACTTCATACATTTGACCTCTAAGAACATGTTTTTTGTGATTTTGCATGATTTCTTCCATGAAATTTTTTGAAATCTTTTCCTTTATGGTTGTTTTTGCAAATCCAAGTGTTCCCATGGTAAAAATGATGAATTGTCTTGCTGAAACCATCATTTTTCATGTTCTTGTTGACCCATGTTTTTGGTTAAATGTCTGTTTTTGGAGTGTTTTTTTATCACATTTTGGGGAAAGGAATAAATGTTTGGTGTTTTGGATGGATGTCTTGGTCATTGAAGGGCACATTTCAAATGAAAAAAATGACTTGCAAACATGTAGATTTGAAACACATTTTTTTCCAAAAATGTTTCATGAACATGCATTTAGCAAAAACTTTGGAAGTTTGAGAGATTCTAGGGCACATTTTTGGCATTGTGCACAAAAAATGCCTAAATTTCTGCCCTTATGGATTTCTCTTGCAAAGTTTGAAAAGCTCTAACATTGTTGGAGAATTTTTCAATATTGGAGCTTTTCCCTCCATTTTTGGAAAATAATCATCATGTAAGTGGACAATTTTCCTTCTTGCTAATTAATTTGCTCTTATCTTGTTGATTTTATGCACATTTTAGCTTGATGATTTACACTTGTTTTTGTTGCCATAGAAAGTATAGTTTTCCTTTAAAAATGATGAAATGGTTCATTTTCATGTTTTTGGTTTTTTTCCAAACTCCAAATTTGAAATTGCATATTGAAGTGCTTTGCTTGTTGACATGTTTCAGTCTTTTGCTAAAGATAAGTTCTTCTTTTGAGGTTTTTTTTTTGTGTTTTGTGTGTTTTCTTTCAATTTTTCTCCATTTTGGAGAAGTTGCAAGTTCTTTCCCAAGAAATTGTTCATGTTTCATTTCACTCCATCTTCCATTTCATGCAAAAGCATCATCACATTCCATATTCATCTTTCCATGCCACAACACTTCACATCTCATTCATCAAATTCAATTACATTTATTTCATCCCATCCATCATTCACACATACCTGTAATTTCATTTTTCATTTCTATTTCCACTCATCTCAATTTTCACATCCAATCGCATGACATGATTATATGGAATTTTTTACATGCAATTGCATCTCTAAATCCCATTTCTGAATTAAAGATACTTTTTTAAAAAAGGTCAAAAAATGTCATGTGCATGTATTCCCATGTACTTGGACTTCACCTTTCCTAAAGACGTATATAAAAGCTCACTTCGCCTCAAGGCACATTGCATTCGTTCCTTCCATATGCACTTACACTTCATGAGAAAAATACATGTCATTCCACTTCCCTTATCATAACACATTTCATATGCACTTACATGTAAGCTCATTCTCCATCCACATTCACATGTCATCTCACTTTCCATTCTTCATTACATGTTGCATAAACATGTAATTCACTTTCCTTGCAATGACATATTGAAAACCCAAGTCACTTTTTAAAAGTTATGAGTTTTTATTTACATGCATTCCCATGCATTCCACTTTCATGTCCCAAAGCATATTCATCACCCACTTCATGTTTTCTCTCTCTCCACCTACCATTTTCATCCTCTACATATGCTTTCTAGTTCATTTACAACCATCACATGTGTTCCATAAGTGTCTAATCCATACTTTGAATACCCACCCCTCATGGATTCATCATTGTTACTCAAATCTCAAAGCTTTCATGGATTCAATCCCATTTAAACTTTCATGTTGCAGCAAGTCAAGATATGCTAGAATTTCTATAAAGAATGAAGATAGCCAGTAAGGTGTGCTTCAAATCAAAGAAGAGGTAATTCTTTTGGTCTTCATTTTCCCAATGGTTTCTCTAAGAACATGAGTTTGTATGGGAATGCACCAAGCACTTTGTTTCAAAATAAAAAATTAAAAAAAAGAGAAAAAGTTGTAGATGCTTCTCATAAATTTATCTTGAGTTTACATTCAAACACCATTGAGAAGGTTTTCAAAGTGTCAAGACTCCATAATGTGCCAATCTACAAAGGGTAATTCATGACAACTTGAACGAGAAAAATATTTATCACATCAAGTTTTCAAATGACAAAAGACAATTCATCAAAGAGAATCAGAGGCTATCAAAAGATGCAACACCATGGTTATCAAGGTGAATGCAGTGTCACAAAATACAGGAACTTCCAATCCTATGATCATCTGGGATTGCATCGCCAAGTACAAGGCCCTTCAGAAAAATCCCAAGGATTATTTCCTTCTCTTCCATCTTCTTTCTTCTTCTTTCATGTTTATAGCTAGAGAGGATGCATTACATGAAAGGATGTAATTACATGTATTGCGAGTTAAATGTGTAGTTGCATGCAACCCAATAATTTGTCTCTTAGTTAGATCAGGTCAAAGTTCATTGAGTTGCTCCCACTTTTTTCTCAACTCCTTTGCCTATATAAAGGAGTGCCCCCTCATTGTAAAAATCATCATTTTTTTAATGCAAGAAAGATTTTCCAAATATGTGCAAGCATAACTTTGATTGTGTAGTACGAATTTGGGAGAAAAGTGAATAAAAGAAGCAATTAGATTCAAAGTTTTGACCAGAAGCAATTGTGATAAACAAATTAGAAGTTTTGGTTTTAATTTATGCCTATTTTCTTTGATTCATGTTATTATTATGTGTTCAATAATAGAGTATAGTGATTTAAGAAGCAATTGGAGCCAAAAATTTGACTTGGAGTGGTTGTGGTAATACATAGACTAGGGGCTTTAACTGTAGCTTGTATTACCATCTCAAATTCATTAAAAATAGTTAGAATTCCCTACTTCTGGAAGTCTTTCTACCACAATGGTAGAGGTTATTCTTATAGAATAAGCTAAAATAGGACTTAGAGCTAAACTGGTATGCTTTCAACTAGCCTTTAAGTTAGTGTTGGTTTATCGGTATTACTATTTACAACTTTAGATAGAAGTGTAGTTTGAGGTTTCATCTTGCCCATTACTTGCTCTGTAGGTAAGTGGATTCTTTCCTAAAAGCTAAGAGGAAAGAATATTGGTAAAACCCCTTTACAAAATCTCTCAACTTCTTGCTTTCCTTGAGTTGATCCAAAGAACGGTGAGAAGGGGAGCCTTCCCGTTAAAGTAGGAGAGACTCTATCTCACACGTCGTGGCTGGTCATCCTATTTTGTGACTAGAGTTTACCCAAAAATGTTAGTTTCAAAATATCCACCCAACAAGTGCAATATTTCTATGCCAACATATATTAAAAGTGTGACCTATTTTACAACAACAATGATAGGTTGATTTTTTTAGTTTTCTTACCTTTAGATGATGTTTTCTCTTTCCTTTTTCATTTTTGATCCTTTCATCCCAATGAATCACCTCTTTTAGTCTTGATGTCACCTTTATAGCGAAGACCGATTGTGCTTTTGGTCTTCCTTTGAGCTTTGAGTTTCTTGTCTACCTTTTTTGAGCTATCATTGAACTTTTTCAAGTTCTTATTTCTTTCATTGGTGCCTCTTGGTTCTTCACTCATCTTATGGGTTTTCTCATCCCTTTGTATAACATCCTCTTTAGCCATTCTTTTTCTCTCTAATGTTTCCCTCAATGCATTTGTAGCTTTCTCCAATTCTCATTTTGTGCTTGACTTAGCTTTTCTAATGTTTCTTCTAGTTCTTTCTACAATTGTAAGATAGACTTATAAAAGATTTTTTTTAGTCAAGAGATTATATATTGTTTCTTTAGATCCTTCTATATCACTGTGCTTTCCCATCTACTCAATGATTTCATGGCTCTCTTTGAGTTTCTTCATGATTTTTTTCTTTTTTATAGCGACTCTGTTAAATTTTCTTTTAAATCCTCAATAGTGTAAATAGATTCCTCAAGTTGGTTCTTGTAATTTATGGATGCTACTTGTTCTTCCCTTAAGTTATCAGGCTTTTCGTTACAAGGATCTCTTCTTTGATACCAATTTTTGGTCCCACCCAATATTAAGAGGGGGTGAATTAGCATGCCCAATTCTATCAGTTAAAACAACAACGGTTCTCACAAGATTAGACAATAACCACTTAGCTACTAAAGAAATGATGAATGTAGTAGAGTTAAACTAAACAATATAAAAAACAAGAGCATACATCAAATAACATACATATTTAAATGATTACAAAATAACATACATAACTGAAGCATAGTTGGTTAAGAGATTACAAAATGATTACAATGATTAGAAAGCAATCAAATATTAATCTAAATTATATCGCATATATTTCATGATAGATCTCTAGTGTTCATCTAGAAGACATTTTGATCTTCTCTTGCCTTGTTGGATATCTTTGTGATGTCTACTATATCACCATCTTCTTTATCTACTTAGCCCTACCACTAGTGCACACTTCTATTAATCTAACAATCCAGATCTATCATGGTGATGGAATTTTGTTAGAAATGGAAAAAGAAATCTGTAAATAAGCAATACCAGGAAAGAATCTAAGTGAGTAAATGCATGAAAAGATATTATCATAAAATCGAAGAGAGAAAGCTTCAAGCTCCAACACCATGAGACAAGATATTTGGAAAGGGGAAAGCAAAGAAAACCCCTTGTGATATTATGAATGAGGCATGAAAAGCATAAGAAGGAAGAGAGAGAGAGCAAGAGAGCTATTGCTCATACAATACTTGAGAAGAGGAAGAACCCTCATTGTTAAATGAGAGAAGAGGGTCATCTCTTAAATAGAGATGAGAGAGAGGAGTTAGAATGTAACTCCCATGTCTATGAATGCCACCATTCATAAGTGTGTGAGGCCAAGTGTGAGATTCCTCTTAAGGAGGAATAATCTAAAATTAGAAATTACAATATATATTTGTCCTCACATATTCCACTAGATGACAAAATAAGATGTAGTGGAAAAAGGACAAAAAAGAAATATATTAGGATACCTTGGCTTATATCCTAATATATTACAACAATAAAGAAAGGAAGTCTAACCTTGGTTTATAAATACACCAAGGAAAGATTACAACTTCTAACAAATTTAAAGGAATTTTAGTTGCTAGTATTTTTTCGTGTTCTTGGCCAACTTAATTAACAAAAAATTGTATGGATGATCGATAAAATATTGTGTGGATATGTTATGAAATTGAGCTTGTTAATAAGGATTAATGCTATATTTTGGTTAACATACCTTGATTAGGTTTTTCATTTTTGACTCATGGAATTAAAATTTGAAACTGATTTTTTCTCAACCTTTCTCATGTTTCAAGGTTGATAAAAGGATTTAAGGTATAATCTTCTAGTGTGCATTGTAATAGACATTTATGATTTCTTGGAGAGAAAGTATGAAAATCTACCAAGGGTTGAATTACTTTTCTAAAGGTGGTAGAGAGGATTTGAACATATATTTGATTGTACTTCAATAGAAATAACCTCGTCATAGGGTAGATATAATTTTATAGCTCATAAATATTTTATTATAGTTTAATTGATCAATATAGTGATCTTGTAAGGAAGTGGGCCTTCCTTTAGATTTTATCCCTTTGTACTTGAGTAGTGAGCTATAGGTAGTGTGATTGAATGCATGTGCATTCCTAATTCATAATAAGTTATAACTTTAACATGGTATAGTCTTATTATGGGTTTCAAACCCATTGTGTTTTTAACCCTTTTAGGGTTTCCATGTTTAAAATCCTTGTGTTGTGTGTTGTGGTTGTGTTTCTTGAATCACACTCAAGTTTAATTCATCAATATCATAGGTAATGGTTTTTATGTATTGATGCCTTAAAGAAATTGATTAATAGATTGGAGATTGCTGCCATTTCTTTGTATTCCCTAAGGATGGAGAAATGGTCCTTCCACTCTATTAAAGTTCTAAACCTCAAATATAAGTATTTAGAGGGGAAATTGAAGAATTCGGGATCAAGAGTGGAAAAAAGTAAAATAGGAAAGAGGAGTAGGGGAATCAAGAGGTCTTAGAAGATCTGAGAAATAAAATTGTCTATGTGGAGAAGAGTACAAAGGAAGAGATTGCTAAATGTTAGGGTTTTCTCAACTCTTTGGTGGATTTCTCAAATAGGGATCTAAATGTCATGGATAAGGGAAAATAAATTAACCTAGTGTTAGATTTGGAGGAAGAAGAAAAGGGCGTTGAAGAGGTTAGACCTATAAAAAGAACGTGTTCCAACACGAAAAAGAAACACAAAAAGAAGGTTCAGAAAGACCAAAGTGACATAAAGAAGGTCACATAGTAGATTAAAGAAATTCTAAAGGAGCTAAAAGATAATGTCAAAGATCCAGCCTAGATTGCCTCTCTTTGTGTTAATATTTTTTTGTCTTGTTGATGTAGCTAGGTTGTTAGCTAGTTTTTTGTTGTCTAGTTTTTAGTGATGGTTTTGGCTAGGTTAGGATAGTTGTAGTTTTGGCTATGTTTGTTGGTTATAACACTATTTCTTTTAAGGACTTAATGATTTCATTCTTCTGTAAATATTTTGGGGTTTTGGGCCCTTGTAAAAAACTTTTTTTTAGCATTACGAACATCTTCAAAGAAAATTCCTCAATAATCACTTGCTCAAAATATTTTCAAATTCAATTTTATGTTAAAATATAAGGACAAAATTAAAGGTATCTATCCTATCTCTTATTTTTGATGTCTTATTGAGATGGAAATTTTGCTTTGTATGAATTTTAAAGTGTTGGCCTTTAGGCCTATTGTTGATATAAAAAAAAAGCTTTCAAAGTATATATTCAAGAAGTTGTTGCTCAACCAAAAAAGTTAGCATTCCAATTGACGACACTCTTTTTAAAATTTTATGTCCTTTTTACTATGATGATTCTCACATGATTGTTGATTGTATCACTTTTTCATTTGTATGGAAAATTATTCTCTAGGGATTATTCCTTATACACACAAAGTGTAACAATTTCTTCATAATTTCACTTAGTATTTATTCTCACCTATTAGAGTGGATTCCCCATTATTTTATATAATGAGCATTGGGAATCTCCCAATGGGTTCATTTTCCTTGTTCATTTTTACTAGGTGGCCAAGGATTATTTCTTCTCTTTCCTTCTAAGGATCTCTTTTTTTTTCCCTATACATAGGTATTTCACAAAATCTTCCATGGAAGGAGGAGTTTGTTATCCCTTCTTTCATGTCTTTTTTAAAAATCTATTTTCCTCTCTTAAGACTTTTATTCTCTTTTTATTATGTCTTCTTACACTTTGGTGTTTTCCAATTGCATAGTGGTTTTCTTCTTCTTCTTTGAAATATCTCTTTGCATTACATATGTATTTCTTCACCATGTTGCTTATAAAATATTCTTTAGATGTTATAATAGCATTCTTTCATCTCTTGGTTTCATTTCTCTATAGATTTTTATTTTTTTATAGCATAATCTTATCTATACCTGTATGTATAGCTTTGTTACATGCATAACTGTGTATTTTTTCCCTTACATCAATATAAACTTTTAACATCATTGTATGATATTTTTACATCAATCTAAACTTTTTAATTTCATAAGAATTTCACACTAAGATCTAGTATTGTTCACCTCTACTATATCCCCTTTTGATCTTTGCCAACCCAACCAAGTCCTTTGAAATACTTCTAGATGGTGTGTTTTGCATAAATCAACATTGACATTTTTAGTATAATACATAACAATGAAATTAGACAAGAAATGTATCAAAGGAAATCATAGATCCCTTCAATATAGATATAACATTATTCAATAGCATCTATAATTAGAGAATTAAATTGATAAATAAATAGGAGAAAATTTTTATTCATAGAAATGTCAAAAAAAGGTATAAATATATTAAATAATTCTATCTGAATAAATGCCCAAAGACATTTTATTTTATTTACTAAATGCACATGCTAGTTATCTTAGAAGTGCCATATTTATTAGTAAAAAATAATACTTTGATTTATAAATGACTACCAAGTTTAAGATAAAAGAATTTTTTTTTGTTTACTCACTCATGTCATCAGATCCAAAAATTAGATTTGTCATAAAAAATATAGAAAAATATTATACATATTAAATTTTGAAATGAAATTATTATTATTTTTTAATTAGACAATATAATCTTGTGAAATATAGATTTTAAATCATTTTTTCTTAATTCTATACTCCAAATTTTGTATATTCCTATATTTTTATTTTAAAAAATTATGAAAAAAACTCCAATATAAATATTTGTGAAACACAAAATTAGTCAAAAGTATTTACAAATAAATTAACAAATTAGAATATGTTTAATTGCTAATGAATCTAATTTAGACCTATTCATAATAAAATAATTATAATGTTTGAAAAACATTAATTTAAAATATAATATAATTAAAATATTTACCTATACATAAAAGAGGAATGCATAGTAGGTCATTCATAATATTAACAATGCTCAACCTTTAGGGTTTGTTTGGTTTGCTTTTTCAAAATCCAGATGTGAAATTTTTTGTGTTTGTTTCAAAATTGGAACAATGAAATCAGAATATACCAGACTTCTAATTTTTTCTCAAAATGAGGTTTTCTAACTCCCTACTACCAAGTAGGAATTGAAAATCAAAACTTGGCTATATTTTTTGAGGAGTGTAAAAATAATAGATTTCAACTACTTTTTGGAGTCTACCTGCAACTCCAAGCTTATGCATAACAATGTGTCTTCACTGTCATCTTTTGAGTGAAACAAACGATTCAAATAAAATTCTAAAAATAGGAATGTAGATTTGCAAAGCCTTGATTTGGCTAAATTGAGATTTGTAGAAATCTCAATTTCTATAATTGCATGAACTAAACTAACCCTTATTGCCATAAATTTAGAATCATAAATAAAAATGTAAAATGAGAGGAGTATAAAGATAACATCAAAATAAGTTTGGATGTGGTCCTTTAAAGATTTCACATCTACAAAGAAAACATAGAATTGATTTGTTCCATTAAAAGAAAATGTGAGACTTCCTTGAGGGAGCTTTACTGCAAGAGTTTTAAGGTATCAATTACTTCCAATGATTTCTTCTATAAGTAGTTACTGTATAATTAAAAATTACTTATGTAGTTAATATATTATAGTTTTATCATTAAAATAGAATTAGTAAACATTAGTTAAATTTGTATATTATTGCAGTAGATGTGATCAAGTTATTAATTGTTAATATTAATTTTTAATAATTATAAAAGACTATTTTTCTTATTTTCTATTAGTTATAGCAATGAAAAAAATAAAAATACTTCATAGAAAAATATAAAAAATTCTACCACCATTGCAATAATTTTATAATTTTATAAATAAGCTTCTAGAAATTTATGGTTTTCCAACTCTTTCTAGAAGTTTTCCAGTTCTTTCTCAAAGATAAACCTGAGAAACTCATCCTTCCTGATAACCTCCAACAGAGTAGGTGCCATTACCAGTAATTAAAAGCAAGAACATAGGTCCAACAGAGTTACTGCCATTACCAATAACAAATAACACTATAGATTGGGATTCTGTTGTCATCGTGCAAAAAATTTCTGGTAAATTTAAGTTTTTGATAAATTAGTTTTATCCTCTATGGTTGTTTTTTTTATTGCATGGATTTTACAATTTTCAGAGTTAATTGCAAAGATGAAAGTTTTTCTTGAGCATAGTTCAATTTCAACAACGGTTCTTTTTTGTTGGTTGCTGGAAAAAATGTATTTATCTATAAGAGCCTTTTCATAGAGAAATTTTATTGTCGTTGACTTTAATTTTTTGTCCTAAATTGATATATTGTATTATAGAAACTTTTGTACTTAAAGATTTATAGTTTATTTTGATTACATATGGACAAATGTTGTGTGTCCTAACTTCAGTTTTTACTATAGCGGTTTGATTTTTTGTGGCAAAAAAATATCTAAATGTTGAAATACCCTATCAGAGCTACTTAGCCATTGTATTATCATCACTTTCTATGTCAAAATTTGTATTGCCATTCAATGTTATTCCCACATCTTAAATGAAGCTCAGTGGATTAGAATCTTGCGCATTCAAAAAGGCACTTTCATCTTGCGGTTCTTAGCTACTTGAGACTAAAATTAGTTTAGCACCTCCTTGGTCTATGCCCACAAGAACTTAGTCAAGGTGAGTGATAGTCTATGCTACTAAGATAGGATTGAATGCTTTCAAGTTTAACTGCTCCATTTTTCAATACTAGGTCTTACTTTCCTGGGCTTTTTAATTCTCTTTTGCATTGTGAAACTAAGGTAACCAAAGGATCAATGCCACCATCATTAACCTAAAAGACCAAGATGGTCAAATAGAGAGTCTCTCTGAGTTCAAGGAAAAATGAGTGGTGCTCTAGTTCTATCTTGCAGATGAAATCCCAGGCTGTACTAAAGAGGTAAAATATCCCAATAGTGTAGAATAACTATAACAAGACAAATTAAATTAGGTAGAGCTCATCTAGTTTTAGAAAAAAGAATTCATATTCAAAATACAATTAGCACACCCCATGAATCTCACAATTCCACTTCTCCCTCCCCCAAAAGGATTAATCCACCCTTTCACATAATTCATACCCATCAAACTAAAAAACCCTTTTCAGTTTTTATACTAAGACAAGGCACCTATTTATACCCGACCACTTGTGAGCAAGCTGTTCCAAGCAAGAATTTTTCCAAATTTGAATATTTATACTACAAAAATGAAATTCATGGAGATGCCAAAGAACATATGTTTTATTAATGCCCCAAATTCCAACCACTATAATGATCAAAATTGGGGGTTATCCAGTAAACTCGCAGTCCTTTCTTGAATTGTATATGCAAACGTTTGAATCATGTGGTTGTACACTCCATCTCTTAATTTTTTCTCCCTAGGAACTACTTGATTATTTTATTTATTTGTGAAGTGCCCCAATACAAATTATGTCTACCACTCAAAGCACAAAATTGCTTATTACCAATATGCAAAAAAATCTTTGTTTCCCAATTCCTCTGCATTCCAAGTGTTTGTTGCATGAAAAACAAGGCATTCCATATGTTCATTGCATGAAAAAAAAATCTTCTTTGGCAAACATGTGTTCAGCAAACAAACACTTATCATTTCAACATGAGGATTTAAAAAAATGATTTATCCAAAATGACTTCTAGTTTTTTGAGCTCTTTAATTATGTTCAACTTTTAGAGTTTGAAATATTTTTAAAAATTTAAAAATTTATAATATATTTTAATTATTGGTTTCCTATAAACATGAATTATTTCTTATAAATGAAGTAACATTAAAATATGTTTATACAAATATTAATGATTGAATATTTATACAATTTTATTTTCTATCATATTATATTAAAATTATAACCAATAATATTTAAATTTTTGATATAATTTATAGTGAATTTGTTTTGTATCAATATTTTTTTAACATATATTATTATGAATAAATAAAATATTGCATAGTACATTCAAGAATCAAATTTAGAAGATAACCAATTAAATGTATTATACATATCCATTATTCATTAAAAGGTAAATTAATATCTTTCAATTTTTAAATTAAATAATTACTTATAATGACTAAGAACAAAGAACATAAATTCCATATCACTTCAATTTTCGATAATTTTATTAAAAAAATCTAATATTTTTGAATTAGACCATGTGGAAGATTATTGCATCGACACTTTAGAGAATCTTCTATGATCTATCATTTGAGATGATACTCTACCACATAGCATCTACAAAATAAAGACTTAAAGGAAGCATACAAAAATATTGAAAACTACGCATTGATGAAAATACTTTCACAAATATCAATAAAAAATATTAGTAATGCATAATAAGAATTAAAAAAAATATAACATCATTATAATTATAATAAAATTTATGATATAATTCTTTCACCTTCTCTAAAAAAGACTTAATATTTTTTGATGTGACCTAATGTTTCAATATTGCACTGCAAAGTAGGTAGGAACTTTCTTGCCTTGTTAAATAAATATTAATTGATTTTTTTAATATGAAAAATAAACCATAGAATAATTCTACACATAACACATATCAAATTTCTTTTAACAAATGAGAACAATTATTTTTGCTGTAGCAGTAACTTAGAAATTAAAACATACATATAAGAACAACTGAGATTAATCATTAAGCTGCATAAATACACCTACAAAGAGGAGAACTACTTAGAAAACATATAACATATTCCTATCATCTAGGAGAGTAGTCAAATAGAGAAGAGAATTACTTAGAATTCATATAGATGTATATTCATGTTCTTCTGAAAATTATCAATTTGAACTGGAACCTTCACTTGTAATTTCCATCATATGAGATTCCCCATCAACTGAATTGTTGTTTGAAATTTCAGTCTCCAACAAAATTTCTATTTACATGGCAACCTTTTCAATCACCCTGTCCAGAGCCTCAATCAGTTTTTCAAGAGTAGTTGATGGATCATCGATCGCCCTCATCAATTCCTTTGCAACAACCACCAAAGTGATATATGCTTCTCTCATCAAAATCTCAACTTTTTCAAAAAATGATGATCTTCAACTCTAAGATAATTTTTTGCAAGAACTTTGAATGCTGTAAAAGTGTAGAAAGACAAATGAATGTGCTTATTCATGCACCCCGACTGAAGAAGCACAAGATCCAACTGATCAACATGATTTATCATAAAAATAATAATCCTTTCACTTCCAATTGTCATGGACCTTTGGGAAGTGCCCAGGTGGCACTGACTATTCTGTGTGGAATGGTTGAGCCGATCACCCACATAGAATACTAGACTATGCCTACCTTATATGCAAGTGTGGAATACAAGCAATATTATAGATTTGGATCTCCCAAAGTTAAAGTATACAAATGGATCAAACAACCATGGCATGCACAATGATGCCTTAATGAAAGATAACACAGACCAAATATGTATGGTGGGGTGAGTTCCCCAAATATCCAATAAGATCAATGTAAACCAGATTACAAGGTGGATAGGATGCTATGTTTAAAAACAAAGAGCACCCCCAAGTATGGTTATGCCAAGAAGAGCTTGACAAGAACCATTATTACAAAGTGAGCTCCCAGTTCAATACCAAATCCCTCCAAGAACAAGAAGATAAAAAAAAAACTAAGTGCCAAGACCAATTCTTGCACTCCTTTGCTTGGAACTACTCCTCACTTCGAAGACTCCAAAGTTCACTCCCAAACTTCAATCTCTATCTTCCTTCTCTAATGCCTAATGAGCAATGCATAAGGCCTCCTTAAATTGTAGAGCACCTCGGGTGAAGTTCCAAGATCCGATCGTTGGTAAGATAGGTCCTACCCTGTCTTGATGCAAACCCCAATTAAGCAAGCATAATGGCTAAGCGGTCTATCCTATACTAAACCCATTATGAAATAGAGCCCAACTATGAGACCGATGCATTTTAGCAATAGCCTGCATGGATCAAGTGGTTACAACATTTCCCAATGAAACTTAAAACAACCAACCCAATGCATTCTCCAAGGTGCAACAATTTGCACTAAGCTACCTTAGAAAATTGATCAAGTTGCTAAGATAAATAACAACAATGAAATATCTAGTTAGCCAGTTTTAAACAAGACAAATAAGAGGCCAAGTCAGCCTAGACTATACATTCATTACGTCCTCCCCCACTTAACTTGTGGTGGCATCTCGATGCCTGTGTTGCCTACTCGCACTAAGAGGTCCAAACATGTAGTTCAGTTCTATTTGATGATGTCACTCTGCCAAGGGGACCCAACATCACCATTTGAAAAGATCTCTGTCATAGGAGTAGGTGGATTGAACTCCTAGTCCTGCACCACTTATTCATATCGATTCAAGATCTCCAAATCTCTTTTTCGCCTCATCAAATCTAAGTTGCTAACTTTGTGTTCATCAAATGTCCCATCTTCTGAACTAGATAAAGCATCACTAACCCAGTTAGTCATGGTTTGATCTTGATGCCAATCATCATGAAAGTTAATGAAATCAAAGTAAGCTTCGCCCATTTCAATCTCAATTTTTGGTATCCTAGATCCATAGTGAGATAGATCACTTCAAAGTATACCAATTCAAAGTGGTGCCAGATTTGGAACTCTAGTAAGAAGAACTATCTAAGCCCCATCTACTATCCAACCAACAACACCATCTATCCCTTCTAAGGATAAACTAGTTTGATTAGTTTAACATAGCCGTGAACCTTGCTCAAATTTCCTAACTCATCTTCCAACATTGTGACCACAGAGAGTTGTTCCCCATATCTAATATGTTGATACTCAATGTCATGAATCACCCTAGCCAGACGAATAAGTCTGTCTCTTAAGAACTCACTTGGAACATCTTCCCAATCTTCCCATGCCCAATTATCCAATGCTAATGAGCACTGATCGAACATCTCTTTGTCCTCCATGGTAGCTCTAGAATCTATTAAGTCCAAGCTAGCTCCTAGATAGAATAAACCACCAAAGTGAATCAGTCTAGTACTACCCCAAGTGTCTTTGATTCTGTTGGTTTGATTTTTACATAAATAGCTTCTTTTAAAAATCATGGTGAAAAAATCAGATGTGAGTTCTTTTGTTAGGTCCTAGGGTTTTAGGTTTGGGTCTCGTAATTTTGATATCTTTTAAATCTATGTAAAACACTAGGTCTTGGCTTTTAAATCTTATTTTAGCACAAAAGTCTTAAGAGAAGCGAATATTCTTTTCCTGCTTGCGTTGAGGTCATTGTTGAGTCCTTTTGAAAGAGGTCTTATCCCACCATTGGATCTTATTTGAATCTACAGTTGTTTCATACTCACTACAGCAAGCTGCTCAAAGATTATGCATAGTGAGGTAGCGACCATCAAAGAACTGTGTTGTGATACTGAAAAATGAAGTTTGATGTTGAGAAATGTGTGTTATCATTAAGACATTATGACCATGTGCTATGTCTCAGGCTTGTCAATTTTAAGAAGAATGCACATGGAAGAACTCACAAATGGTGTCACCAGAGTTCAAGTTTCTCTGGCAATTCGCTAAGTCGCTATCAAAAAATCCATGCAACTTGCTGGTGGCAACATAGCGAGGGCTCAATCATTGCAAAAGATGACGTTCTTTTAAAATAAGAAATAATTTTGAGGATCCTGAGGAAGATATTGTGCAAGCTTTGCTTTTATTTCTATGTAGGTTGTGTCATTCATGGTTTTATTTCCCAGCATCAATTTTGATGGGTTACCAAAAAGTCGCTATATCGCTAGCCAGATAGTTGGTATTTTTGCTGGTAGCGATGTAGCAACTGGTCAGAAGGTTGTGATGTAACAAAAAATCCTCAAAGGTGGGCCCCCAATGAGTGACTTGACAAAGTTGAGTTGTGCAGATCAAATGACACGGTGGTATCCTATTGAGCATCTATAAGCCAAAAATTATGAATTCATCGACACTCATTATATCGCTAGTTGGATAGTTAGTATTTTTGCCGGTAGCAATGTAGCGACCCACCTGAAACTAACAAACATGGTAAGGCCAAGGACATTTGATGTCATTAAAGGTTTAAAACAATATATATATGACTACATATTAAATCATCTCAGCGCCAGTGGTAACTTGGACCCACTCCCCATGTATAAAACATGTAAAGAATTATGATCGTTAGATCAAGTATGGATCAACGATACTCGCTAACTCGCTATAAAAAGATGTGTGAAGATTATGTATAGTGAGTTAGTGAACGAGGGACCCACCATTTTTCTCTTAAGAGTTGTTTCAAATGTCTGCCACATGATCAAAGTGAAATCAGAGGTTGTCACATACTCGCTATAGCAAGATGCTCGAAAGTTACGCATAGCGAGGTAGTGACTTGATGACATGTGTCCCTAGTCATCAATGGGCCTAGATTGAAATGCCAGCATTGAAGGAAAGGTACAGATGAAGGTAGTTTATTGGCTTGATTGCCAGCGTGCTAAGAAGAAAAGTGAGTCAGCCTAGTTTTCATTCCTAGATCGTAGGATTTTTCAAGGATCGACGATGCAAATTTAAAAGGAAGTATGGTGCCACTCTGTTTCTCTATTTTGTGCATTTATGATGAATAAAAGCTTTGCATGTGAGAAAAACATAGTATAATACATGAGATTTCATCACTTCCAATCTCACTCAAACAAAGATTTCATGTTTTCTAAGCACAAGAGCCTGTTAATTGTATTGTGTTAAGCCTGGTAAAGACGTGAAGCGATTCCTCATTTGTTAGAGAGACATTGTAGAGGTTTAGAAAAGAACAAGTTTGGAAAATCAAGTAAGTACTGATATTATAATCTTTGTAGCATTCTAGTTCCTTTCATTACGATCAAGATGCCTCCTAAGAAAGCATTTTTTAGGCAAGTTAATTACATGGATAGGAATGTTCATGATGATTTGTTAGAATTACTCCTGTAATCCACCACTAAACCTGAACAAGTTAAAAAATTGATTTCCTTAAACCCTAGGCTTAAAATTCCTGATGGCTTATATGACAAGGGGAACTAGGTTAGGGATGCAAAAACTATGCAAACTACTCTTGTCTTGTTTAAAAAGTGGTTTTCAGAAAGGAATTTGTTTGCCTCGCATGCTAATGTCTGGAATTTTGATTTGGGAAAGCTAGTAGTTCCAAGTGTTTTCATGGATTATGATTTTCTTGAAGCCATTGCCAAGAATTATGACCAAGCTATTAGGGTGGTGAGAAGAAATGATGGCGTGCCTCTGATTTCAATTAGTCTTGAAGAAATTAGAGAGGTTTTTCACCTAGAACCATTGTCAGATTACCATGTGCCAATCAATTTTCCAGAATTAGAGAATGAATACAAAGCAAAGAAGGATGTAATTAGGGGAGGTGCACTGAGGGCACATATTGGTACAATAGGAACTCTACCAGTAATTACGGTAGCCTCTAGAGAACCTTGTAAGAAGAGTCTTTTCACTTCTCGGGCTGTAGAGATATACAGAACCCTGTGCCAAGTTTTTGGTGAAGATGAGCAGGATTTCATGCCCATTGGCCTTATGTATATGATGGTTCAAATTACTTCTTTTGGTGTAGATGTTATCTTTGATTTTGCCTCCTTTTTGGCTGAAGAAATTCATACTAGTTTAGTTGGAATTACAAAGGGAAAAGTGGAGAAAACTTTTGGCCACTATTCTCTATTAATGCATATGTTCTTGTTCAAGGGGGTGACATATTTTGGTAATGAGATGGAATTGAACAAAGAGGAGAATGGGGAAGCACTGCCAGTCCAGTTGTGGAGTGCAGATATGACCTGGGATGCAAATAATGCCAGTTTTGTCAGATTTGATAGGTATTTTTCTTCTAAATTGAGATACATCATATTGAGTGACAATCCTAGAATCCCTAAGGTATTAATGAACCTCTTTAGGCCTATGGAAAAACCCCATAACTTGAAAGTTTCACACAATTGGGGAGATATCATTCCTTACCAGGCTATTTCTATGATTTTTAGAATCTATGGTTTTAAAGGGAGTCCTCATGTATTGCCTTACCAAGTACCTCTCAAGGTAGGAATGGCTAAAGTTTTGTGGCAATTAGGAGGAGTAGAAGAAATGTTTCTGTTGAAAAGGAAACTAGGATCAATTTTCCCTACTTGCACAGTGGCCCATCAGTTTGTGATTACCAAAGGGGGTTGGCTCTTTTTGCATAAAATTTTGGATTAGTAGATGATGGCTATCTCCCACCCCCATTTTGTGATTCTGAGGGATTTTTTAATCAGACCTTGAGGCATAAAATTAAGCTCGAACAAGTCAAACATGATTCATATTATCTAGAGGATATTATAAGGAATGAATTCTCATTGTAGGAGTGGGAAACTAAAAAAGAAAAATGGAGAGTTTATTCTCGTGTCCTAGAATTCATTCATTGTTTTGATTAGAAATATAGTCCTTTAGATAATTCTAATACAGAGGCTAACAAAATAAATAAGCTCATGAGTAACTTCCCTGAAACAATGCAAGCTACAAATGAGAAGAAACAATTTTTTATTGATTCTTATCCTGATAAGGCCAGAGAAGTCATGAGGAGGTTGGCTTTAACTCCTAATATAGGAGCTAGTCAAATAATTGTACAAAAGAAGCCTGGTTACACTATAATTCAAAATAAAAGGGCTATTGTAGATAAGGGCAAGAAAATAATGGGATCCACTAGTACAGCCCAAGAGGAGAGACCTGATGAACCTAGTCCCAAGAGGCATAAGGTAATGAAAGAAGAGAGGCCTCAAATTGAGAAATATTCACCCACTCAATCCCCTTTGAGGATTGGAGAAGAACAACTCACTGGTGAGCAGATTGAACAGATGGGATCACAGGGAGGTATCTTTATTACTCAAGTAGAATTGGATGAAGGTAACCCTCCAGAAACTCCTCTACCAAGTTTGGACCTAACAATAGCTGACTATAGGGGTAGGGAATTGGACCCTGTGTTAGAACAGGCAAGTCATCAATTTTTGGCTGATGACAACTTTGTGAAATCTAGGGCTTTTTAGCAGTTTGCATGGAGGGCAAACATGAATATTTTTGAGGAAAAATGTAAAAGGTTGAAAACAAAGCATCCAAAAATGGATGAAGCTTGCATCCAAAACCAAACAATTTTAGAATATAAGCCTTGAGGATGGAAGGAAAATGGTGAAGGCATCTAACATTTTATTGTTACCAAATTGGGATATTGATGATGCCTTAGTTTTCAGTTCTATTCCAAATAAATTGAATTTGCAAGATCACAATAAAAAGGATTTTAGGGGGACTGCATTTGTTGAGGATCGAGCCGCATTGGTCAGTTGATCATTAACAAGAGGATCTAGAGCCACACCATAAAAATTAGATGAGTTTGGATTGATGGGAAACATAATTGTGAGAAGAGTTGTTGATACCTCACATGTGTAGGCAACACACTGGAATGTGGATTCTTCCAAGTTTTTTTTGGCCACTACTAAGAAGGAGGAATAGGCTATGTTTGAATTACAGAGTAAATATGAAAAAATTCTTGAGGCCTATAATAAGGAGGTAAAAAGGAGAATTGAGTTTGAGGACAAGCTAAAAAGGAAGGCCACAAGGCCAAGAATTGCATACCCCCTAAGGCCACCTATTGAACCCTTCAAATCAACTCCAATTATTGAAATACTAGAAACCCTGGAAAGGCCTCAATTCTACACTGTAGAGGAGTTTGAAGAGGAGAAGAACAAATTATATGCACTACATGTAGAACTAAATGATCAGAATGAAGAAAAATTGAGGCAGGGTGTCATGTATTTGGTAGATAGAATTGAATGGAAATCATTTTTTGATTTGTTAGCAAGGATTTAAGCTATCAGGGATGAATTGAAACAAAATGAAGCTACATTTAGACCCATTGTATAGAAATGGACAAAGAGAAGTGAAGATATCACTGCTATGTGTATATCTGATATTCAGCTAACATATCATCAAATAGAAAAAATCTTTGATTTACTAAATAAGTTGCAAGGTTTTGATGACAAACAAGATCCTTTTCAAAAAAGATTTTTTTTTTTTTCCAGGTATATTGCAGAAAAGTTTGATTTATTCCCTTGTGCATTAAAGATTGTTGATAAAGTGAAGGAAAAAGAGGAGTGGAAAAGAGAATTAGATGAAATTCTTTTTGATAGGATGAATAAAATTACTAATGAAAATAGTCATTTGTTATGGGCAAGGACAAATGAGGAGCTGGTAAAAGTACAATTATTTTATAATGATGTCAGCAAAAACCTTGTTGATATAGAGGTGGTTGCAAATTCTTTAATGGTTCTGAATTTTGATTGGCCAGAGGACACTACCTATAATGAGTGGAAGGAAAAGTTTATGTCTATAGAACAGACAGAAGAGGATGATGAAACAAAAGATGATGAGGAAGAAGAAGGTGCCAAAGTAAAAGTCACCCTTACAATAAATGATGAAGACAAGGAAAATTCTCGGATTAAAGTAAGTATGCAGGTAATCAAAGATGAGTCAGCGCTTTCAAACTTGATGGCCACTTACTCTGAGGAATCAGAGTAATCAAAGGTTTAGATGGTAACACTTTTATCTGTTCAGGTAGAATAATAGAAAAGGGACCCACAAAGGAATGTTCGATGTATTAACCTTTCTATTATTTTCCTTTTGTCTTTTTGTTACAGGTGTGTGTAAATATCCTTTTGAGGGACACCTGTCAATTACATTTGCCTTTTGCTTGTTGCAACTCATGCCTTTATAAATGAGTTTTCAAGGCAATGTGATGGTCTAAAACTTGTAGAATTTTTGTTTTCTTTCAAGAAAAATACATTTAGTCGGTCCAATAGTATGTAGTTGTTTTGATTTTGCTTCCAATTGTACTCTCTGATAATATATTGAAATGACAGAAAAAGCAATCTATTCTGGGCTTTCAATTGATTTCTATTGGTCATTGTATTAGTCATCTGAAAGGATAATACAAAGGGGTATTTACACTATATTTGTGTCATCAATTTCTGTCTCCATTTTATGGATTTGTATACTTTGAAGTCATTTAAATAAGGTTTAACTTTGGCTAAATGCAATCTGGATGGGTTGTATACTGATTTCACTGTTGCTTTTAATTCAAGGAATTATAGAAATGCTTCAATGAATCAGTAGGGTTTATGAGTTTATAAAAGAATACTTCACAAGAATGGAAATGGGTGATTACAATTGATTAATTCATTTACAAGTTATTTGAACTAGATCTCCTTCCAATAGTTAATTTTCTACCCAATGGATAAGGCACTAGTCACATAAGTCAAAAGTGAGCAAGGATTTATTCTGTTGCTACATATCAAATCATTTTTTAAAATCAAAACCATTTCATTCCATTTTGTTTAAAGTTACAAATGTTGTTTACCACTCATTTACATATAGTTTTCTGAGTCTTAGATAGCCACTAATTCTAGGAGTACTTGTAAACTAATAGGAGATTTATAACCAGATCTGCTTATAGGGGATGCATATAGATTTGAGAAGCTTTTAGAGAAAATTGATAAACTATGTATGTGCCTGAGGGTAAAAGATGAGAATAAGAATGAAACTAAGATAATTTCATACCACAGTTTGCATTAGAATCATCCCTAGGTATACCCGCCTTGGTTTAGTAGAGCCTAAAGAGTAGAAAACCATTTTTGGTTTTGTTGAAGTTGGGTCAAAGTGTTTATTCATGTAATTGCCATTAGGAATTGTCTAATCCTTAGATTGTGTGAGTAATCTCACTGTGATATTGAGCATTTTGTTGCTCATTAGTTTCAAACACCAACAGATTCTATCTAAGTGAAAAGGTTTGCCAAACTCCAAAAGTTACAAACTAATGTTGCCATCCTCAAAATTAAGCTGAGTGGTGTCATCCTCCTAGCATTGGAAGGTAATTAAAATGGAATGCCATGAGGTAAAACTCTCACCACAGGGTCTGAAGGTGGTTCCTCTTGATCGACCTCGCCATACCAATTGTCATGGACCTTTGGGAAGTACCCGTGCACCACTAGCTATTCTATGTGGAATGGTTGAGCTAATCACCCAAGTAGAATACTAAATTACACCTCCCTTATACGCAAGTGTGGAATACATGCAATATTACAGATTTGGATGTCCCAAAGTTAAAGCATGCAAATAGATCAAATAGCCATGGCATGTGCAATGATGCCAAATGCAAGATAATATGGACCAAATATGTATGGTGGGGCGAGTTCCTCAAATATCCAATAAGATCAATGTAAACTAGATTACAATGAAATATTATATAGGATGCTATGTTTAAAAACATAGATCACCCCCAAGTATGGTTGTGCCAAGAAGAGCTTGACAAGAATTGTTATTACAAAGTGAGCTCCCAGCTCGATACCAAATGCCTCCAAGAATAAGAAGACCAAAACAACTAAGTGCCAAGACCGGTCAGTTCTTGCACTCCTTTGCTTGGCACCGCTTCTTGCTCTGAAGACTCCAAAGTTTGCTCCCAAACTTTGATCTCTACCTTCCTTCTTTGATGCCTCTTAAATGAGCAATGCATAAGGCCTCCTTAAATAGTAGAGTGCCTCAAGTGAAATTCCAAGATCTAACCGTTGGTAAGATAGGTCCTACCCTATCTTGATGCAAACCCTAATGTAAGCAAGCATAATGGCTAAGGGGTCCGTCCTATACTAAACTCATTATGAAAGAGGGCCCAACTATGAGACCAATGCAACTCCTCAACTTGATGCATAATCCATCTAGTGCATCCCATACTGATAAACATGAGTTATGCTACTTGGAGGTCTTCTTTGGAGGTAAAAAGGTTATGGCCATGGTACCTATACATAAAAGAGGAATGCACTATAGGTCATTCATAATATTAACAACACTAAACCTTTAGGGTCTCTTTGGTTTGTGGAAGATGATAGGAATTGGCTTTTTCAGAATCTGGATTTGAAAATTTTTGTGTTTGTTTCAAAATTTGCAAAATAGAATTAGAATACCAAACCAAATGGACCCTTACTACCATAAATTTAGAATAAAAAATTAAAATGTAAAAAGAGAGGAGTAGAAAGAAAACATCAAAATAAGTTTGCATGTGGTCCTTTAAAGATTTCACATCTACAAAGAAAACATAGAATTGATTTGTTTCATTAAAAGAAAATTTGAGACTTCCTTGAGGGAGCTTTACTACAAGAGTTTTAAGTTATCAATTACTTCCAATTATTTCTTGTGTAAGTAGTTACTATATAATTAAAAATCATTTATGCAATTAATATATTATATTTTTAACGTTAAAATAAAATTAGTAAAAATTAATTAAATTTATATATTATTACATAGATGTGATATATTTATTTGTTCCTGCCTATGGTAGATAAACTATTGGAATCACTCAATTCCAATTTTTTAGTTTGACTAAATTGACTAGCCAATGAGAGTCAAGTATTAATTTCTATTCAGGAAAAACTCTATAGTTAATTGTTAATATTGATTTTGAATAATTATAAAATATTGTTTTTCTTATTTTCTATTGGTTATAGCAATGAAAAAAATAAAAAATATCTCACAGAAAAATATAAAAATTCTACCACCATTGCAAAAATTTAATAGTTTTATAAATAAGCTTCCAGAATTTTTTGTTTGTCTGGCTCTTTCCAAAAGTTTTCCAATTCTTTCTCAAAGATAACTCTAATAAAGTCATCCTCCTTGATAACCTCCAATAGAGTTGGCACCATTACCAGTAACAAAAAGCAAGACCACAAGTCCAACTGAGTTTTTGTTGTTACCAATAACAAACAACACTATAGATTCAGATTTTGTTATCGTCGTGCAAAAATTTTGTGGTAAATTTAAGTTTTTGATGAAACATTTGATTCCTTGTGGCTGATTTTTTTATGCAATTGATTTTACAAATTTCAAAGTTAACTGCAGAGAGGAAAGTGTTTCTTGAGCGTACTTCAATTTCAAAAACAATTCATAGTTGTTGGCCATTGGAAAAAATATATTGATCTATAAGAGCCTTTTCAAAGACAAATGTTGTTGTTCCTGACTTCAATTTTTTGTCCTAAATTGATTTATTGTATCGTAGAATCTTTTGTATTTAAGATTTCTTTATGTTCATTACATATGGAAAAATGTTGTGTCCTAACTTCAATTTTTACTATAGTGGTTTGATTTGTTGCAGCAAAAAATGTCTAAATGTTCAAATCCCCTATTAGAGCTACTTAGTCATTGTATATCATCACTTTCTCTATCAAAATCTGTATTGTCATTTAGTGTTGTTCCTACAGCTTAAATGAAGCTCAACATATTAGAATCTCGCACATTCAAAAAGAAACTTTCATCTTGCAGTTCTTAGCTATTTGAGACCAAAATTAGTTTAGCACCACCTTGGTATATGCCCACAAGAACTCAGTCAAAGTGAGTGATAGTCTATGTTGGTAAGATAGGATGGAATGCTTTCAAGTTTAACTGCTCTATTTTTCAATAATATTCTTACTTTCCTTGACTTTTTAATTCTCTTTTACATTGTGAAACTAAGGTAACTGAAGGATCAATTCCACCATCATTAACCTAAAAGACCAAGATCGTCAAATGGAGAGTCTCTCTAAGTTTAAGGAAAAATGAGTGGTGCTTTACTTCTATCCTACAAATGAAATAATAGGTTTTACTAACGAAGTAAGATCTCCCTATAGTGTAGAATAAGTATAACAAGACAAATTAAATTAGGTAGGGCTCGTCTAGTTTCAAAAAAAAAACCAAAAAAAAAATTCATATTCAAAATACAATTAGCATACCCCAAGAATCTCACAATTCCACTTCTCCCTCCCCCAAAAGAATTAATCTGCCCTTTCACATAATTCATACCCATCAAACTAAAAGCCCTTATGGCTTTATATACTAAGACAAGGCACCTATTTATGCCCAACCACTTGTGAGCAAGCTGCTCCAAGCAAGAATTTTGCTGAATTTGAATATTTATACTACAAAAATGAAATACATGGAGATGCAAAAGAACATATTGTCAATGCCCCAAATTCCAACCTCTGTAATGACCAAAATTGGGGGTTATCCAACAAACTTATAGTCCTTTCTTGGACTCTATATGCACAGGTTTGAATTGTGTGGATGTATGCTACATCTCTTAATTTGTTCTCCCTGGGAACTACTTGATTGTTTTACGGCACCCCAGTACAAATTATGTCTACCACTCAAAGAAAAATATTGCTTATTACCAATTTTTTTAAAAAAATCTTTCTTTTTCCATTCTCCCTACATTCCAAGTGCTTGTTGCATGAAAAACAAGGCATTCCATGTGTTCTTTGCATTAAAAAAAACATAAAAAATCTTTTTTGGTATACACACGTTCAATGAACAAACACTTATCATTTCAACATGAGAATTTTAAAAAATGATTTATCCAAAATAAAATCTTATTTTTTTAGCTCTTTAATTAGGTTTGACTTTTATAATTTTGAAATATTTTTAAAATTTAATAATTTATAACATATTTTAATTACTGGTTTCCTATAAACATGAATTATTTCTTATATACGAACTAATATTAAAATATATTTATACAAATAATAATAATTGATTATTTATACAATTTTATTTTCTATCATATTATATTAGAATTATAACTAATAATATTTAAATTTTTAATATATTTTATAGTGAATTTTATTTATTATATTTGTGATTTATTTTTGTATCAATATTTTTTATCACATATTTATTATGAATAAATAAAATATTACGTAATACATTCAAGAATCAAATTTAGAAGATAACCATTAAACGTATTATACATACATATCCACTATTCATTAAAAGGTAAATTAATATTTTTAAAATTTAAAATTAAATAATTACTTATAATGACCATTCAAAACTAGAACAAAGAACATAAGTTTCATATCACTTATGTTTTCTATAATTTAAGAAAAAAATCTAATATTTTTGAATTACACCGTGTAGAAGATTATTGCATCAACACTTTAGAGCATCTTCGATCTATCATTTGAGATTTTACTCTACCACATGACATCTACACAATAAAGACTTAAAGGAAGCATACACAATATTTAAGACGATGAATTGATGAAAATACTTTCATAAATATTAATTAAAAATATTAGCAATGCATAATAAGAATTAGAAAAATATAACATCATTAAAATTATGATATAATTCTCTCACCTTCTCTAAAAAAAACTTTTAATATTTTTTGATGTGACCTAATGCTTCAATATTCCACTACAAAGTATGCACGAACTTTCTTGCCTTCTTAAATAAATATTAATTGATTTTTTTTAATATGAAAATTAAACCATAGAATAATTCTACACATAACACATATCAAAATTCTTTTAACAAATGAGAACAATTTTCTTTACTGTTGAGTAACTTAGAAATTAAAACATACATATAAAAGCAACTGAAATCAATCATTAAGCTGCATAAATACACATAGAGAGAGGAGAACTACTTAGAAAACATAAACATATTCCTATCATCTAGGAGAGTAGTCAAATAAAGAGGAGAACTACTTAGAATAAATATAACATATTCTTCTCATCTAGAAGAGCAGTCAAAGAGAGAGGAGAACTACTTAGAATAAATATAGTCCAAACACATTCCTATCATCTAGAAGAGTAGTCAAACAGAAGAGAACTACTTAGAAAACATATAACATATTCCTACCATCTACCATCTAAGAGAGTAGTCAATCATAGCAGAGAACTACATAGAATACATATAGACAAATTATCAATTTCAAATGGAACCTTCACTTGTAATTTCCACCGTAGGAGATTCCCCATCAGCTGAATTGTTGTCTGAAATTTCAGTCTCCGGCAAAATTTCTGTTTTCACGGCAGCCTTTTCGATCGCTCGGCGCAGAGCCTCAATCAGTTTTTCAAGAGCAGCTGACGGATCGTCGCTCGCCCTCATCAATTCCTCTGCAACATCCGCCGGAGTGATCTGCGCTTCTTTCATCAAAATCTCAACTTTTTCAAACAAATGATGATCTTCAACTCCAAGATAATTTTTCGCAAGAACTTTGAACGCTGGAAAAGTGCAGAAAGACAAATGAATGTGCTTATCCATGCGCCCCGACCGAAGAAGCGCAGGATCCAGCCTATCAGCATGATTTGTCGTAAAAATAATAATCCTTTCGCTTCCACAGCACGACCACAAGCCATCTGTGAAATTCAAAACGCCTGACAAAGTAACCTTACTTTCTTCACTGTCTTCCTCATCTTTCGCAGGGTTTTCCTCTTCCTTGCTCTCTTTCTTCGCCTTCTTTTTCCGCTCGGACAGATCCAGCGAGCAGTCGATGTCCTCAATCACAATAACAGACTTATTCGTAGTCCCGATCAAAAGCTTTCTCAGCTCATTGTTGTTCTTAACCCCGGTTAACTCCAGGTCATAAATATCATACTCTAGAAAATTAGAAATTGCAGCAATCATGCTCGATTTTCCGGTTCCCGGGGGGCCGTAGAGAAAATACCCCCGTTTCCAGGCACGGCCGACCTTCTTATAATACTCCTCCCGCTGAGAAAACTTCCTGAGATCCTGCATTATGTCATCCTTTACCTCAGGATCAAGAGCTAGGGTCTCAAATGTCGCCGGATGATCGAAAACCACCGGCGTCCAAACGCGGTTTTGATCCCGGTAATAATGCAACTTTCCGCCTTTGTTTGTGTAAATCTTCCGGTGCCGGTTTCTCAGCTCCATAATTTTGGCCTCGGAAATTACATACGGCAGATACGATTCAAAAATCTTTGCTTTGTCCCTCTTGTGGAATGTGAGCTCAAACTGCCGCTTTTCGGCAGAGATGCCATACCAGGAGAAAGCGGGCTGCTTTAACTCCCTGCTGTAGAAACTCCACCAGGCTTTGACGCCGTGAAAATCGTCCAGGATTTGCTGGCTTCTGTCCATGGTGAAGGTAAATGCTTTTGCATTTTTAGGCTTGCTGAGCTTCAATCTGGTGGCGTCGGAAGAAGACATAGTGCTCAAATAAATCTGCACCGATTCGTAAAGATCGCTGACCTTGATGCCTTCGTTCTCCTCAATCACAAGTGTGATGTAGAAGGACAGAAATCGCGAAATCCTTCTGAGCAGCTCACTGAAATATTGCAGCAGCTCGGGAGGGAGATACTTCGGTGCCATTGTTCCCAGGAAAATAATGGTCGCCGTGAGTGTCCCACTCCCGAGATTCGACCACATCTCCATTGTCAATTTGTGGAATTGCCTTTGAGTGTAGACCTCGTAGAAAAGGAGGATTTATAGCAAAGGAAAAGCTGAGTAAATGAGTCATGGTAGGGTCAAAGGAAACCTCCGAGTTGCCGCCATGAGAGTGATCGATTGTAAATCTATTGCTATGAATCCTTCCTCGTAATTACAGTTCGAGGACGACAAAATTTCTTTGGATTGGTGGACACGAAAGCTTGTAACTTCGCCGTTACTCCTCTTCAGTGCGTACGCATCTGACCGCGAACAATAATTTAATTAAAATTTAAAATATAAAAAAGAAAACGTCATTTGCAGATGAATTAATCAATTCACACGTTTTGCATGTGATGAATTAATACGACGAAATTTCCCAACCGGTGTTTTTTAGTACCGCCAATGAATGGTACTGGACACGAAAGCTTGCAACTTCGCCGTTACTGCATTTGAGATATAAAACATCCTTTGGTGATGAATTAATCAATTCAAACGTTTTGCGTACGATGAATTAATTTGAATTAATTTGAACTAATTTTAATTCTGATTTTAGTCTTGAAGTGATGAGTAGGAGATGTACTGTAATTTAAGTTATGATATTGTTAATAAAATTTAATTGTAGTTTTAGAGTAAAATTTATCGATCTATTTTTCATGAGATTGTTTGGTATACTTAGCTTTCATTGTGTTGGGTGATGCTCAAGAGTTGATATAAATATTATAAAGCAATTTTAATCTTAATCACTAGCAATTGTAGCCAGCCACAAAGAGGCTCATAGAAAGTATTATGGATAGTAATAAGCCATCTAAGAGAAAACATAAATGAATTTTAAAATTGCACAATGAAGTATATAAATAAATTATATATTTATGAGGATAAAAATATTAATTTTCAATGTCATTAAAATTAAAAGTATATATGATATTGTCAAAAATTATATTTATATGGAAGACGTATGAATTATGATGACAACAATAACAAGGATGCAAAGTGTCTAGTTCATTGATAGAAGAAAATAATATGAATCTTATTCAATAATAAAATGTATAAAGTCTCGAAAATAATATGTTGCATTTTGTGTATAAATAATTAAAAGCCCTACAAAACAAGAAGTCAATTTGTCAATAAATATATTTTTATGAATTATTTTAAATATAATATAGATGAAAACTTTATAGTTTAAAAAAAAAATTGAATAATAAATTATTTTGATAGGACAAATAAATAAAGGTAAATATATTTTTATGCATTATTAGTTCTTTCAAATATAATATAAATGGAAACTTTATAGTTGCAAAAAGTAATTGAATAATAAAGTGTTTTGATTGGACAAACAAATAAAGGAAAAACTTGCATTCCCTACCCTAGCACAAAACAACCAGTCAAATTGTCAATAAATATATTGTTTTGAATTATTTTAAATACAATAAATATGAAAACTTTATAGCTCAAAAAATAATTGAATAATAAAGTGTTCTAATTGGACAAACAAATTAAAAAGTAAAAGTGCATTGAATGCTATAGTTTCTTTCTTATGGCAGGAACTAATAATTTTTATTATCATTTCAATGTATATATGATTTCATAGAAAAAATCATAATTAGATAACATGACCACTTCTACATTGGCATGTTGGGCTAGAACTTGTTTGTCATATCTGAAGATGGAGAGCTCAAATTTTCACACAGTTTGTGGTGTTGAGATTATGATGTGGCTCTCTATTTCTCCAAATTCTCTATGAGATATCTCTGGGTAATTGTAAGCCTCATTGATAGTATTTGTCTACAAATATGCATATATCTACTTGCAAATTACATCATTCTTAGTAAGACTTGTAATACACCTAAATTGGCACATTGGTATTTTGAACCAATTTTGGTTTATCAATTTTACTTAAGTCCTATTGTACAAGGAATTTCTGATTCTGATCATCTCTACTTGACCTAAGTGTCAAATATAGGAAATCATTAATCTATTAATCACTTACTTTATTTAATTTCTAAATATTAATTGAATTAATTTTATTATAAGTTTTAGGTACTTTAATTAAATTAAATATACCCTTTAGCTATTACACATAAAGAAGGAATTAAAATACATTGATTTAATCAAATATATATCATAAGTTGAAACTAATTATTTATTTAATTAGAATATTCTATTATGATGACATGTTTGAATGGCTCAATATCCTTTCCTATTTCATGTCATATGAAAAAAAATTTAATAATATTGATTAAATCAAATATGCTTATCATAATTGTTGAAACTAATTATTTAATTAGTGACAAAAATAATTATGAGCACATATTTGAATGGATCAATGTTATCTCCTATTTCATATCATTCAACTCCATAAAAAATAGAGGACTCAATCTCACCTTCAATCAAGACCGTACATGTGGTTGATCAGGTCCAATCTCGACCGTTGATCAGGTCCAAGATTCTATAAAAGGAGACACCCGACCTCTCATTTGGGATGATGCACATGAAGAGTATTGAATCAATGCTAAATTGATTACTCAAGTGCTTTGCATTTGAATATCCTTTGCTTTGTATTGTTCATCATTTAAACTAAAATGCATTCATATAGTTTCACTTACTTTTCATTGTTCTTAGATTAATTTCAAATTCATTTAGAATAATCTAATATCTTTGCATTCAAAAATATCAAAAATATAGATTAGATTGTATTTGCATTCATAAATCCTTCGTAGTAGTTTGGTCTAGTTATTGATCTCTCAATTCTGAGAGCGAATAGTAAAACCCCATCTAGTTAGAAGGCAACAAATCGCCTTGTGTAGACATACTGAATGGATACCATGTTCATTTCAAGACGTTTCTGACATATAATGATTATGTTGAAGTGTGTGTGGATTTAGAGGCCCATAATTAACACTCACATTTCTTGCACCCACTGTGGGGTAGAAAAATCAATTTTCTGGCCTCATTTTTAATTCATTTTTGACATTCTGATATTCTGTCCAGACGATATAGTGAATCCTTTCATGAAGAGATTCTTCTCTCGCTTGAAGAAACTAAAATTTTGTGTCATTCTCTACTCTTCCCTTCACGAGAAAGTGTATGCTCATGCGAAGAAAGAAATTTCCCGCACAACACACAGTGAATCCTCGCATGGAACCCTAGATAGACTCACATGAGACTTGATAACAGAAAAAAGAAATATTGCATTTTTAAAGCTTGTTTTTCATGATTTCTTTGATCTAACTCTTGTTTCTAAAGCATCTATTTTATGTTTTTTGATTTTTGAAGTAGCTTAATAGTGGTTTGTAAATCAATTATCAAAGACACCTTGATATAAACATAAAAATAGTACTAATGGTTCGATTGTAGGATGTTCGGTCAAGATTCGCTTGTTAAAGATTAAACTCAAACCTACTCAAAAAATGTGTCTATTTTAATGCTTTCTTATACACATAGTTTAATAGGGCTTGTGAACTTCACAGGGCTCTAGACAAAGGAATAGGGGAGTATGCTCTTTGCTACTTGGAAGTGATGCCCAAGAGTAAATTAGAAACCTAGACACCTTTGGAAGACGATACCAAAGAGAGGCAAGAAAGGTAGTGGTTCTCCCAAGAAAAGTTTTTTTTTTATGAAAAGATGATGCTCTTTTCCTTTTAGGAAAATCAAAATCTTGAAAAAGACAAGTTGGGATTGATAAGCTAGCTCAATTATGAATGTGTTTTGTGTGTTTGGGTAAGGTGATAGGGTTAGAGGAGTATTCTTTTTTCCCTTTGGGAAAATTAGAAACTTAGACCCTTAAATGTGAGCTACAATCCAAGTCAACCTTTAGAGGGCTTATCAGAGCAATCCAACCTCCGAGAACGACCCAAGTGAGCACACACCTAATGCTATTGATTCCAACTCACTCTAATAAAGAACCTTTGTAGAGAAAAAGACTCCAAAGCCATGTTAATTTCTTCTTCTTGATTCTAATATTGCATATCAAGGAGAGGCTCTAGGTGACGCCACCCCAATCTTGCTAGTCAAGTGTGTGCACTTTCAGATGTCAGTGTGGGCTATTGGCCTTAACTTCATTAACAAAGCCACTAGGGATTAATATGAATAGAAGCCTATTAAAAAATTTGTAGTTAATTTCTACCTGGTTCATCTCCAAAAGGGGGTATAATATATGCGCAAGGAGGGGGAAGAATCTCTTTTGTAGATCCTTGTCATAGGCATGTACTTGGATACTGGAAGGTGGTATATGCCCTTGACCCCTACCACAAGGGTGGTCATTGAGTGTATATGTTATTGAGTCCTTCAAATACACTGAAAACATGGGCGCCCTCTAGTGGGGTGACACGGCTATGTGAGGTGAATGTATGCACATAAGTTGTGAGATAAAGATTTTTTTGCCTCTACCATTTCTTGTTATAGGGATGAAAGAGTGTCTTTTTCGAGTCTACAAATTGTCCAAATTATCCAAACAACAAAAGGTCAAGACTCCCTCATCCCTCTAAGTTGCTTTGGCTTCGGTTAGATTGTTTAAGACTACTATTTGCATCATTTTCCTAAAAATCAACTATCTACTTACAAACCAACAGGATATCCAAAATCTAAATTATCAACATTCAGTCCAAATAAACAATAGTGTTATGTACAACTAGGATGATGTATTCTCTGCATCATCTACTTAGAAGTAGACAAACGTATAACCCCAAGTATACCTCATAAATACTCAAATGTATCATTAGGCAAGGGTTTCATAAAGGTAATTGTAGTCTCCTCATTTGTACTTGCATACTCTAATCTCTTTCTGTACAACTTTTTCTCTCAAAAAAAGATATTTAATGGATATATGCTTAGTCTTATAATACAACACAGGATTCTTAGACATACTTACTGTACTTTTTTTAAAAAATCACAATGTATTATAACAGGATCTGAAAACTCTGTCCCAGTGTCCTTTATCACCTGCTTCATTCACATGATCCAATTATAATTGTTTGCTGTTGCTATGTACTTTTCTTTTGTTGGACTCTATGAATTACAATTTTTTTTCTTGCTTAGCCAAAAAACAAATCTTCCTCCAAGGAAAAATATTCCACCACTAGTGTTCTTTCTATCATCCATATTACCTATCCAATCCACATCAGTATATGCAAACAAAGTAAAATAACTTGATCTGTCATACCATAGTCCAAAATCAAGTGTACACTTAAATTTCTTAATATTCTTTTTGATATTTCATAATGTGATTCCTTAGGCTCAGCATGAAATCTTGCTACTATCCCAATTTCATTTTTTATATCTAGTCTGGTGTGAATCACATATTGAAAACCTCAAATCATAGATCTATACTTCTTCTGCTCAATTATAGGTGTCTCATTTTTGCTAGATAACGTGTGACCAATTATCATAGGTCTACCAATAGGCTTAATACTTTCTAAGCCAAATATTTTCAATAAGTCTTTCAAATACATAGCTTTTGATAAAAATATACTATCACTATCATATATAATGTGTAAACCCAAGAAAAATGTCATCTCACCAATCATACTCTTCTCAAACTCATTCTTCACTTTATTGGCAAATTTATCACTTTCTTCATCATTACCTCCAAAGATTATGTCATCAACAAATATTACAATGATAAGTAATCCATTCTCAATTTCTTTCAAATATAAGTTACTATATGTCATACCTTTAGCAAATCCCAACTTTGCCAAATATGTGTCCAATCTTGTGTACTAGATTCTAGGTGCTTCCTTTAGACCATACAATGCTTTCTTTAATTTGTATACCATGTCATTTTCTTCTATCAAAGGAAATTCTTTAGGCTAATCAATGTAGACTTCTTCTTCAAGTTCTCCATTTAGAAATGTTGACTTTACATCCATATGATACACTGTAAACTTCTTACTTGATGTATAAGCCAAGAATGTTCTTACTACTTCAAGTTTGGCAACAGGGGAAAATGTTTCTTTATAATCTATGCCTTCTTGTTGTGAATATCATTTACATGCCAATATTTCTTTATTCCTCACAAATTAACCTTGTTCATTTTATCTTTTTTTAATAACCCATTTAATTCCTATAACATTCTTGCATTTAGGTCTAGGAACCAATTCCCATGTCTCATTCTTCATAATCCGATCTAATTCTTCCTTCATTGCTTGAATCCAATTATCATCCTTGCATGCCTCATCTGCACTCTTTGGTTAAACTTGAGAAATTTAACATACTTACTCATGAGTCTATTTCTTCTCATCACTCATTTTTCTTTGCTTCCAGTAATTTGATTCTCAAGATGATCTTTGTCAAATTCCTATTTAGTGTTGGAGTTGTTTGTTCGATCCCCCAACTTAATTGGTTTTTGTCACATTTACTACAATTTGTATCAAATCTTGGTTCCTTGAAGGAAGATTTAAAACTTAAGGGTGATCTAGACATGAAAAATTATATGAAATGTAGTCTAAGGTTTGATGGTGTCAACCACATCTTGTAGAAGAGTTGCACGATAGTCTGCCACATATCCATTGATGATTGTTGAAAGGTTACCAAGTCAACTTATAATCCTCCTACAAACTATACTACCATAAATAATATTAATGACGACAAATAAAATATTAGGAAAAAATAAGATTTTTGTGTGTCCTTATTGATGCGGAGATGACCAATGACATGGAGGTAGAGACAAATAATGAGACATGGGATAATTTATAAATACTGTATGGAGGGAAGAAAGAAGTGAAGGCTTCTAAGTTGCAGAGTTTGAAGGGATAGTATGAATTCTTAGGGTAAGTGCACAAAGTTGTGGTGCCAAAAGGGGGGTATAAGTGGACACATTTTTCCTGAAATCTACAAATTTTTAACTTCAACAAGAATTTGAAGATAGTTACGCTCAAAATTTTAATATATGAAAAAAACAAAAGTTGTAGTCCTTTGAATCTAGTTTCTAAACTACTATTTTTTTTTCAAAATGGTTTAGTTTTAGGTCCTCAAAAAAGGGGGCCACAAAAAGTGGTACTGTTTATTCCAAAAAAACATAACACAGTACAAAGTGTGGGCCCCCTAAAATTTTAACTTTTTTTTTGAAATTCTTTAATCACTATGGTCAAAAGTTACTTAACACTATGTAGTTTATCCTAGATTTTTTGGGTAATTTTATAATGTGTATTTTTTTTTTTAATGAATTTTTTAACTAGACACATCCCAAAAATGTGAAATATCTGTGTGCTCCCCCTAGAAATAATTGAAAACTAATCTAAAATCAAATTTTTTTTTTTTCAAAGTGTGGAGAATGGGGTCTAGTTTCTAAAAAACTAAGTTGTTGCAAAATTCGATGAACGAGCTAAAATCTATAGCCCAATTAGTACATGGTGGTTTTTGACAAAAAATGAACATACATTGAAAAGAAATTATAGATGAAAGGTTTGAAATAGTTCAAATTAAAAATAAATTATATGGTTAGATAGCTAACATAGAGACCTATAATGCTATGTAACCTGATCTTATCAATACCCAACCACGAGGAATCTTGAAGGGGAGCACACAAGAAAAAATGATAATTTTTGGTATGTTTTCTAAAAAAAACGTCTCAGACCTGTTCATAAACTCCAAACCTTTGGGTTGGATCTCCAAGGCAAAACCAAGCCTTAGGATTGGGTTTAAATAAGCTTTCAATAGCGCCTGCGGCCTATAGCACACACACACACTATCTAAAACATAATTTCTCAGTAGTGCGTGCGTGCTATAGTGTGCACGCACTATTAAGACCTAAATTTCATAAGAGAACTAGGTGGGGGGGGGGGGATAAGGGAATGGCCATGTGTGTGTGAGAGAGATAGAGAGAAAGTAGGGGATGGGAGAGGGGAGAGAGAAAGTGAGAAAGAGTAGGGGTGGCAAAGAGAGTATAGGATGGGAGAGAGAGTAGGGGTGGCAGAGAGAGTACAAGATGCGAGAGAGAGGAAGTGTGAGAGAGAGTAGGGGTGGAAAAGAGAGAGTGCGAGATGGGGGAAAGAGATTGAAAGTAGGGGATGGGAGAGAGAGGAAGTGTGAGAGAGAGTACAGGTTGGGAGAGAGAGATCAAGAGTAGGGGATGGGGAGAGAGAGAGTAGGCGATGGGAGACAGAGTGGGAGAGGAAGAGTGAGAGAGAGGAGGATGGAAGTGCATGTGTGTGAAAGAGAGAGAGTATGGAATGGGAGCAGGGGAAGACAAAGTAGCTCAAGAGAGAGTAGGGGATGGAAGACAGAGTAGGCGATGGGAGAGGGAGTGGGAGAGGGAGAGAAAGGGGGGATAGAAATGTGTGTAAGAGAGAAGGAGAGAGTAGGGGATAGGAGAGAGTGTGAAAATGTAAGAGAGAGTAGAGAGGGGGGGGGGGGGGAGAGAGAGAGAGAGAGAGAGAGAGAGAGAGAGAGAGAGAGAGAGAGAAGGCAGTGGGAGAGGGAGTGGGAGAGGGAGAGCGAATGAGAGAAAAAGTAGGGGATGGAAGAGGAGAGAGGGGGGATGGGTGTGTGTGTGTGTGTGTGAAAGAGAGAGAGAGAGTAGAGAATGAGATAAGGGAGAGAGAGAGATAGAGAGAGTAGGCAATGGCAGAGGGATGGGAGAGAGAGGGAGAGTGTGAGAGAGAGAGAGAGAGAGAGAGAGAGATAGTAGGTGGTGGGAGAGGGAGTGGGAGGGAGAGAGAGGTGGAATGGAAGCGTGTAAGAGAGATAGAGTAGGGGACAGGAGAGAGTAGGTAGTGGGACAGGGAATGTGAGAGAGAGAGAGGGGGGGAATGGGAATGTGTATTTATTTATAAGAGAGATAGAGTAAGGGATGGGAGAGAGTGTGAGAGTTTGAGAGAAAGTAGGAGGTGGCAGAGAGAGATCGTACAGGATGGGGGTGAGAGAGAGAGAGAGTAGGGGATGGGAGAGAGTGCGAGAGAGAGTAGGGGAGGGAAGAGAGAGAGTTAGAGTAGGGTATGGGAGAGAGAAAGTAGAGAGGGAGAGAGAGTACTTGAGAGAGAGAGATAGTAGGCGGTGCAAGAGGGAGTGGGAGAGGGAGAGAGAGGGGGGATGGGACTGTGTGACAAATCTAGAGAGTAGGGAATGTGAGAGGAGAGAGAGAGGGAGGATGGGAGTGTGTGTGTGTGTGTCAGTGAGACAGAGCAGGGGATGGGAGAGAGTGTGAGAGTGTGAGAGAGAGTAGGTGGTGTAAAAGAGAGCTCGTACAGGATGGGAGAGAGAGAGAGAGAGAGAGTGAGATTACGGGATGGGACAACATGAGAGAGATTAGGGGATGGGAGAGAGAGAGTGATAGTAAGGGATGGGAGAGAGAGAGAGAGAGAGAGAGAGAGAGAGAGAGAGAGAGAGAGAGAGAGAGGAAGAAAGAGAACTTGAGAGAGAGAGATAGTAGGTGGTAGGAGAGGGAGTGGGAGAGGGAGAGGGAGAGAGATAGGGGGATGGGAGTGTGTGTGACAAATGTAGAGAGTAGGGGATGGGAGAGAAGAAGAGTGGGGGGATAAGAGTGTGTGTATCTCTGAAAGAGAGAGAGAAGGGGATGGGAGAGAGTGTGAGAGTGTGAGAGTAGGGGGTGGCAGAGAGAGAGTATGATGATGAGGGGGAGCAAGTAGGCGGTGGGAGAGGGTGGATGGGAGTGTGTGTGAGAGAGAGACAGAGTAGGGGATGGGAGAGGAGAGAGAGAGAGCAGGGGATGGGGGAGAGAAAGTAGGCAGTGGGAGAGGGAGAGAGAGAGAGGGGATGGGAGTGTGTGTGAGAGAGAGACAGAGTAGGGGATGGAAGAGAGTGTGAGTGTGAGAGAGTAGGGGATGGGAGAGGAGGGGGATGGGAGTGTGTGTGTGAGAGAGATAGAGTAGGGGATGAAAGAGAGTGTGAGTGTGAGAGAGTAGGGGATGGGAGAGGAGAGAGAGAGTAGGGGATGGGGGAGAGAAAGTAAGCGGTGGGAGAGGGAGAGAGAGAGGGGGGGTGGGAGTGTGTGTGTGTGAGAGACAGAGTAGGGGATGGAAGAGAGTGTGAGTGTGAGAGAGTAGGGGATGGGAGAGGAGGGGGATGGGAGTGTGTGTGTGAGAGAGACAGAGTAGGGGATGGAAGAGAGTGTGAGTGTGAGAGAGTAGGGGATGGGAGAGGAGAGAGAGCAAGGGATGGGGGAGAGAAAGTAGGCAATGGGAGAGGGAGTGAGAGAGGGGGGATGGGAGTGTGTGTGTGAGAGAGACAAAGTAGGGGATGGAAGAGAGTGTGAGTGTGAGAGAGTAGGGGATGGGAGAGGAGAGAGAGAGAGAGAGAGCAGGGGATGGGGGAGAGAAAGTAGGCGGTGGGAGAGGGAGTGGGAGAGGGAGAGGGAGAGGGGGAATGGGAGTGTGTGTGTAAGAGAGACAAAGTAGGGAATGGGAGAGAGTGTGAGAGTGAGTAGGTGGTGGTAGAGAGAACTCGTACAAGATGGGAGAGAGAGAGAGTAGAGAGGAAGAGAGAGAAATTGAGAGAGAGAGAGATAGTAGGCACTAGGAGAGGGAGAGGGAGAGGGAGAGAGATAGGGGGAATGGGAATGTGTGTAAGAGAGACAAAGTAGGGGATGGGAGAGGAGAGAGAGTAGGCGGTAGGAGAGGGAGAGGGAGAGAGATAGGGGGGATAAGAGTGTGTGTGAGATATCTAAAGAGTCAGGGATGGGAGAGGAGCGAGGGTGAGAGAGGTAGAGAGATTAGGTGGTGGGAGAGGGAGAGTGAGAGAGAGTAAAGGATGGGAGAGGGGAGAGAGAGTAGGAAGAGAGAGAGGGAGGGGATGGGAGAGAGAGTAGGAAGGATAGAGAGTAGGGAGGATGGGGAGTAGGGAGGATGGGGAGTGATGTGATTTCACATAGTGCATATGCACTATAGTGTGTACACATTATTTCAAATCACCTAAAAACGGTAAAAAACCAACCTTGGGGCCCATTTCATCCATTTCTTGCTTTTGGTCTGTTATGCACTCTGTTATTCTGACAGAAATCATGGGTTTCAACATAGCAAACACTATTTCAACACTTTTAGAAGTTAGCAAACACCAAATTCAATCATTGGATATGTGATTTGAAGAATTTTTGAATATTCCTTGTATAGAAAAGTTAGTGCAATCCATTTTAAATATTGTTTGTCAATATATAGATACAAATTTGATTATAATTTGACATGTTATTTAATATATAGTGAATTCACTGAAAATTGTATGTTTGAATGAAATGTTATTTTGGAATGGTTAGAAATTTGACAAGTCGTTTGATATATATTGTGTATTCATTCAAATAATTATAATTTTTATATGTAATTGAATAATTTGTAATTTACACATTTTAAGTAATTCAGATGTTTGAATAATTTAACATGTAGAAATCATCATCATGCCAAGGAAGAAACCAAAGATTAAAACAAATGAAGATAGGGAGAGAGATTTGGCAATTAAAAGAGATAAAATGAAATTACTATGTGAACAAAGAAAATTACAAAGCAATAATGAAGAATTGACTTTTGAAGAGGATCAAGAACCACTAGTACAAATAAACAAAGAGGAAGAATTAGAAAGACAAAGAGAATAAATGAGATTGTTACGCTCAAGAAGACAATTGAATTGTGAAGCTACACCATCCTCTAATGTTGGAGTCATATCGTCCGCTACACCATCTTCCAATGTTGGAGTACCATCTTCCAATGTTGAAGGCATGTCATCCTCTCATGTAGAAGAGCCACTGATTTGTAGATCCGATGATATACACACTCCATCATGTCATGTTGAAAGCACAACATCAACACATCAAGTAGGTGATATTCCATCTTTTACATCTTGTTGCCAAGGCACATCATCTTCAGTTCAAGGTACGCAATACACTCAACCTTATATTGACGTTCAAAATGTTGAGAGAATTGAAGAGATTAGAACACCTTCTAGAATTCATTTTAGAAGACCAAAATATTTGATTGATATTGATACTAACATTTTGAAATCAATGCCTGACAAGATTAGCAAGTGTACTTGTCAAAGAAAAGTTAATAGTATATGGAGATTATTTTTTGAAGAATTAAATATTATAGGTCAATGCCAATTATTTGTTGAAATGATGAGAAATTTGAAATTTAAGCCTATCATGAAGATTCTTGGGCTAAGAACGATGGACGATTCAAATGAAAGAAATATTGTAAAGAATCTAATGAGTGCTTATGACAAAGTGGGTTCTAAATCACGCATCAAATATAGTAATATCACAAGACGAGTACTCACATCGACAATAATAAGTAGCCAAATGAAGAAAGCTTGACTCATGAGAAAGACAAGCAAAACATTAAAAATTGGTAGAGGTACCCTAAGGAGAGCCATGCTAAGGTGTGAGAGATTAGAAGATCCAACAAAAAATGAGTTATGGACATTTAGTGGTAGACTACCACGAAAGGATAAAGAAATTAGTGAAGCCTTGAAATCATTGATCAAAGATTTTTGGAAAAATAATACACATGTTTCTCCTAATCAAAGAGATGTTGTAAGAAGGAGGATTGGTAGCCAAAATTGCGAGCCACAAGTGAAACATTTTTTGGACTCAACTCAAACACAATTTTTTGCAAAATTTATTGGTATGTATCCTCAAATTTGAATAAGTCAAAGATTTTTTGAGATGGGTAAACCTTTTATGTGAAGTTAAATCACACACGCACAACTTGTTGTTGTAGGATACATATTGAATTTTCTAACCATTTTGATGTTTTTAGGCATATATGCGTAGTTTTGCATTCTCAGTTTGTTTTGCAGGATTGTGACATAAAAGAGCCACCAAAATCTTCAAGAGAATTCATATCCAACATTTTATGTGAAATAGGGGACAACCAACAATTTTACAAGACATCATGCTTGGATGGTACGTGCTTGTTTTTTGGTTCTTTGCAACTTTTATCAACTTGTCAACATATGGATAGTACACATGCGATTGGAAATGAAATAGTAGATTATGAAAAATTCATGATAGTGACATATGCTCTAAAAGATGGAAAACATGGTAAAAGATGTGATCTAGTCATTGAAAAGATTCTAATGTATGAGTTCATAAAGATTTTTTGTGAAAAGATTATTTATGAGTATGCAAGGCATACCCATAGAGCTCGATGGTTGGATTTGTAATTGAAGTTGTGCAAGGATACGTTTCCATTGGATACCATTATTTTGGTTGTAGATTTTGCAGAGAACTACACACTACAACTGCAAAATGAGGTGCAAGCAAAGTATTATACATCTCAACAGGTTTCCATATTTGTTCACATAACATTCATGCATTCACCTACAAGTACAGAGGATGATAGGAATATTTTGAGGGAGTACCATTTTTACATTAGTGATGATCGATCACATTCTACAAAATTCATAAATGGTTGTTTTCAACTATTTTATGGAGATTTGGCTAATAGGGGCATATCATATTGTCAACACATTATTTGGTCAGACAATTGTGCATTGCAATTCAAGAATGCACAGATGTTCTATTGGTTGAGCAAGATGCACAGGTTGTGTAGAATTCAATATATGTGGAATTTCACAAAGGTTGGTCATGGTAAGGGAGAGCACGATGGTGCAGGTGCATGCATTAAAAGAGCCTTGGATCATGAAGAACTAAAGTACAAAGATGGAGCAATATTGATAGATGCAAAATCCATCGTCCAATGGTGTAACGCTACAATGGGTCCAGGTGAGGAAGGTGAGTCTACAGTTTGTAGATTTTCTTGGTTAATAGATAATACTAACATTGCACTATATCAGGATTGTTGCACACTAATAGAATCTAGTGAGTTACACTCTTTTAGAAGCTTTGATGCAGGTTCATGGAGTATCTACACACGAAAAATAGCATGCTATTGTCCATCATGTGCAGAAGAAAATTGGGATGACTGTGAGTCAATTGAATGGGTGGACAAATGGGATATACGGGTGTTGGACCCAATTGACACCTATCGTCCCCCACAAACACTGGAAATGGTAGAGATGGATTCGTCTATTGACTTTGACCACTTGTCAGATCTAGTGCAACTTGGTAATATATATATACATACATATCTTTGTAATTTCAATATGTAACTTTATAACTTTTACCCAAGTATTTTTTGAATTAATGACCACATTTTGTATATTTGTCACTGTAGGCCATGTTTTTGTTGTTATTGCACCTGAAGACAATGAAGAAGGGATAGATTATTATTTGTGTCATTGTGTTGAAGCCAAACAAAAATTGGATCACTCGATTATAGATGGTGAAGGTTTAGAGTACCATGTTAGTGCGGTGGTTGTAATAGGCACATGGCTTAGACGATATCCTATGAATAATCCTAACTTGTGGTTATTCGAAGATTGGCAAACAGAGAGGAAGATTCTTCATTATTCAAACCTTGTTGTTGTTGGGCCCACTTGCCGTTGCACCAAAAGCCATGACTATTAGTGAACATGAAACACCACATAATTAACCACCTGTGGGCAGGGGAGCGCGTCGTATCACCCAACAATCTCCCCCTCGACACGCATACTAGGTGCTTACGCGGGTCGGGAAGGCACCGAGGAGATTTGAACCCATGACCAAGCCAAAACCAGGCTCTGATACCAATCGTAGGGCCCATTTGCCGTTGCACCAAAAGCCATGACTGTTAGTGAACATGGAACACCACATAATTAACCACCTGTGGGCAGGGGAGCACGTCGCATCACCCAACAGTTGTCGCATCAAATGTCCACTTGATAAAATATGGTGGAAAACCACATAATAAGATTCTTTGGAAAGTTTGCGAGTCAGACCATGAGGCAATACTTGAGACATTAAAATGTCGAGCAGATCCAGTTGGCTCATTAGATTGAATAGGGAGAGAGGGAGAGAGATAAAAAGTGATCAATTGGATCCAAATACAATGTTACAACCTCTTCCCCAAGACTATCACATGACTAAGCTGGACCGTATTGTTATGATGTGTAAGTGATGAGATTTAGTTTTTATTTGTTTAGAATCTAGATACATTATTTGAATTTATATTAGATTCTTTAATAGGACCCATTTTTTAAATCTTATCTTAGATTTTTTACTGTGCTAATTCTTCATTTGTAGGTCACCAAAGAAGAGGGCTAATAAAGTTGATGCACAAGTGATAACAGGTGAGATGCCAAAATCATCTATGAAATGGTATAATCAATTCACATCCTCAATATTTATTAGTGTTATTTGTTCAAGTACCATTGTATGCTAATCATCTTATGCCTAGAATTGCAGAGGATCACAATCATCAAAAAGTAAGAAGGAAAATAGGTCTCGATCTGATGATAATGGGGCAGTGACAGATATAGTTCTCTCTAAGGATTCCAATTTGTTGGAATTTGACTCATTATTATCATAAAGTTGGAATGTTGGAAAGGGTTAATAGTTGATTATGAATATTCATCCCATGTGTGTTAATCTTAGTGGATTAATCTTATCTTAGATTTTTTACTGTGCTAATTCTTCATTTGCAGGTCACCATTAAGATACCTTGCAACATTTTCATCTTTATGCTCTAATCCACCTCTTATGCTCAACTTGTGAAATTCCTCTATGTAGGTCATCAAACCCATCTCCTTTTCTTTCAAGTTATTCCTTATCCTCTATTTTTGGATTGTATTATTTGATGGAAGAGGCACATCCTTCACCATTTGGTCATGTTTGTTCCACCCTTACAAAACCTCTTTTCCATTACACTACTCCACCATGTCAATGTTGTCCCTCTTAGCTATGTTTTTTATAGCTTTACCTTATTTTACTTCACTTATATCTCCATAATTATAATAGTTCTCTTGGGAATCTATCAACCCCAAAACCTCTTCACTATCTATCTTGCCATGATAGATATGGAAATCAATTATTGTCTTTCTTCTACCACATTTAAATATCTTCAACAACATTATCATCCTTCTTTATTCAAGATCTAAGTCCCCTCCATCCTCTCCATGAGGATTCTCAAGTGCTTAAGCATCACTTTCTTGTTCTTCATGCCCATCCCTCATAGGAATCCTTTCCAAAGCTTCCAAGATTTCCAAGATGGTTTCATTTTACTTGCTTACTTGTCTCGGTTCTATTTACCTTATTGCATCTTAGTCTCTTTGTTTCCTCAACTCTCTATCCATTATTTTAGTAGCTTATATTAGCTCTTGTATCTCCTTCTATATATATTTTTTGGAGGCATCTTCTCAATATAACAATCTACAACACAAGTAACTAATTTTGCACCCCTCAATAGATCTACTAGATTTGATACCAATGATTTGAGGAGTCAAAATAGATCCCCAAGAAGTAATAAACATTTAGCAAATGACTTGTTTCAAGAATAGATTCAAACCATTAAACTAAATACCTACCCTTCTCCACAAGGGTCCCTCCAAATGTTCAAATTGGGTTACCAAATTTATTGGCTTGTCCCAACTTTTTCTAAGGTCTTCAAATATCTCAATTTGGTTGTTCCAATAGTCTAAATGCATATCTTTAATATGTTTATTCAAAACCCCTTACTTGGACATTATCTAGGCTTGATCTTAGTATCGCTATGAATAAGGTAATTCCTTATTTTCACCAATTTCTCCCAAACCCCATACAAGTAAATTATAGTTACAAATACTACTATTGGAGTATGACAACATATAGAAATCTCATTTGTAGTTCCTTTGGACCAACTATTTGATCCAACATTATGGATTCAACAAAATAGGCCTAATTACCCTTCACTTACAAAGAAAGCCTCAATATTTCTAACCCAAGGCCCTATACGGGCTATGGTAATATTATATCATGATCTAAAACAACATATTTTCACACCCATCTACCTAGCCATGGGCATTCGATAGGCTAACTACCAAACCCTCAGTCTTATGCCCTCAAAACTAGGGCTTTCTCAAAGTTCCTTCTCCAACCACTTCCAAATTCAAACAAAGGTTACTTCACCTTTCCTTGAACATACATGACATATTATAAAGGAAAATATCACCTAAAAACCAACAATTTCCATTTTGAAGAAAGAAAGCATTTCCCCTTTATCTCTAGTCATCTTAATTTCTTGCACCAAAATCACACCTATTTATGCTACCAAACCACATTACACAAAATATCCTTCTTATGAGGAGCATTCAATCCTCTAATATTCTATGATATGATATTCCTTTATAACTTTTGTTACAACTCTCCTAGATGGTGAACTGTCTCTCATTTACTATATCAACTTTACTTGCCAATTCTCTTATTTCTTTATTATTCTTCCTACCCAAACAATAATTCTTACCTTCCACATTAGGTTTGTACTTTCTCTTAGTAACCATGTTAAAAAAGGGCTATTAGTCAAGAAATTCTTCTTCCTACTATTGACTTCTACCCATTGGCTTTGACCTTTGTTGGTGCAAGAGCACCTAGGAAATATGCTAAGTTTCCTAAATCATTTTTGGCTTGTAGTGGTCTTGGCCAGACCACATGAATAAGGGCTATGTGATAAAGCCCCAAGTGTGTGATTTTTTTTTGTGAATAGGTTTTTGTTGTGTTTGAGTTCCCAAGTTGCTTCTATGTTGGCAAAATTGCTTAAATTGCTTGTTAGAGCCTAGAATGGTCAAACATTGACCAAGACCCCAGGAGGATGGGAAAGATGGAAAAAATGTTAAAAGTTGTAATTAAATGGAAATAGGTTCATTTAACCATGTTTGAGGTCATGGAGCCATTAAATGCACAATAGTGTAAAAGTTGCTTGACAACATTAACAAAAAGTGCTAAAACTTTATAAGGGCTTCAAGAATCAGTTGGAAACCAATGAGATCTATTGATTCATGTGGGTAAGAGGTATTTAAGACCAATCCAAGTCAGTTTGAGGGTTGGCACATGCTTTTGTACGAATTTTGGCATTGGAATGAAGAGCAAACTAAGCATTTTGATGACAGTTTTTTGATTTCACCCTTCATCCACACCTTTAATGGATTGATAGGGTTGATGTTTTCATGTGGTTTGATAGTGTATGTAATGTAGATGCTTTGGTAAAGATTAGGATTTTTTTTTATCAGTTTCTTTACTAGTTTGAAAAATCTTTTTAAAGTTGCTAGTTCGCTAGTCTGTACAAAGCAATCAGCAAAGAAACCTCTATAACTTGAATTCCAATAGTGAAACCATGATGGCCTTTTGGAATCAAGTAATAGACAGTATAAAAAATGTAAATATGTATTTTGGTCTTGTTTTGCAGAGGTTTTTTTTTTTTTTTTCCAAGAGGCCCTAGGCGAGTTTGCATACCCGACTAGGCAATGAAATCAACAAATAAGTGTTTGAAAGGAGCATAGAATGGGGTGTTGGTGGTGCAGGGGCACCTTGAAACATAGGTCCCTCACCTTTTATTTTTTTTTGTCTTGTGCTCCAAGAGAGCTTTTGTAAATAATAATAAGGGTCATTGGACCTAAGTGTGGTAGTTGGGGTGTAGGAAGTCAAAATGTCCTAGGTAGAGTGCAAAATGGGCTAAAAGGCAAGGTATACCTTACCATGGGGTAATGGGTAGCTTAAATGATGATTAACTAAATTAGGAAAGGGTCTCTAGCATGAAATTGCTAAGAGGTGACCTATTTGACAAGTTGGAAGTGTAAAAATGCATGTAAGCAAGAAAAATTGCAAAAGTTGCTCTATTGCAATTTTGCAATTTTTGAAAAAAATGTTGTCCTTTGCTAGAAATTGGAGTTGTTTTCTTTAAAACATAAAGAGGCTGATGAAAAACATTAGGAGGGGAGGAAAATACCTAGGAGGAAGTATAAATGACTTCCCAAACCCTAAAGTGAGGAAGAAGTTGTCATTTTGAAAAAAACAGTGTTGTAGCATGCATTTTGAGAGCAAAAAGACTGGTTTTTTTCAGTTTTGATGTTTTCCTTCATTTTTTTTGCATGTTTTACCTAATATAATGTTATATGGCATGATTTAGAACAATTTTTATTTAGGAATTTTGGCTTGAAAGCATTTCGTTTGGTAGTTATAAAAATCTTTTGTTTTTAGGTAGTTTGTTGTCCAGTTTACAACACTTTGTAAAGAAAATGAGATAACTCACTATCCCACCGTAGGAATTGTATGGCCTTTTGGGGATAGTAAGTAAACTCAATGTACTATATGTAGGCAAAATTAGGGCCCTTCAAAATGCTGGCAAACATTTTTAATCTCTTGCCCTAGGCGAGCCAAAACAAGCCCGATTAGGGAAGAGTTGCATAAATAAGCATTTTACATTGCAAGATTGTGGATTTTGTTGCAGGTTTTTGAAGGAGGTTTGAAGAGGAGTGAAAGGAGATTCTTTGGGTGAAAAGACAGTGCTCCACCAATCCATTTGGCCAGCAAACAAGATAGGACAACAGGTTATCCGTTGATTCCTTGTAGCTCTATTTTGGAGCAATTTGGTGAAATCGGTAAAGAAGAAGGCTTCAGAAACCTTTTTAGACGTAATAAAGGAGTACATTGCAAGGGTGTGAGACTCCTTCCATGATACTACAAGTTGTTGGTAAGATTGATCAAGAAGACCTAGTTTGATTGAAGATTTTGAATGATCTTCATTGAGAATGGTAGCCTGGCACATAGCAAGAAGTGAAGACTTCTCAAGATAGTGGAGAAGGGTTTAGGATTGAGGGATCTTTTCTTGAAAAAGATCCTACAAATCCATGTGGTGATCTTGGAGGACACCCTAAGTCTCAAAGGTAGACTGGAAACATGAATCAGTGATTGATTCATCCCTTCTCTCCCTATCAGTTGGGTGCAATACAAATTCATGGAAGGAAAGAGTGGTGAGTGAAGGAAATTAATTCTAGAATATTAGTCATTTAGAGTCCATTTGAGTGATGGAAGGAAAAACCCTCTATATTCATGTTCATACAAACAAGAAACCCTTGTAAATAGGCATATTTTTTGGAATCCCTTGTACGGATGACCTGGGTGTTGTAGACCTGAAAAATCTTCAAGGTGAGCCAAAAGGGTACCCAAATCATAAATTTTTTTGAGTTCTTCTTAAGGATTTGAGGAGATATAAGCCAAAAATCAGTTTTGGAGGCCTAATTTGTTATTAATCCTAGTAGCCCTCTTAACTATGCAATCTGCAAATCGATTGGAAACTCAGTACTCCAATCCACTTAGTGATCCTAAAAACTATTGAATTAGATCTAATACAAGCCTTGGAATTCAATATAGCCAAGAATGCACTCTTGGAAGCCAGTTGTGAAGAACGGTGCAATGAGAGCACTAGGGAGACCCCATGGTGAAATAGAGTTTTGAGTTGATTGGTGAGGATTAGTGTAATAAGGGAATAGAGAGAAGATTCCCTTGGAATAGGGTGTAGGAGAAATACCCTAAGAGGCTAGGAGAAAGCCTGGAGTGAGTTCTAGTAGTTGAGGCTAGAACCTTGTTCAAGATCCTCCCCATCATTTGTCCTCCAACTCCAAACTATTTCCAATACCAAACTGAAATTGATTTTCTAGAACAATCAAAATTAACAACAACAGAAGGCTAGATTACCATGCACCATGCACCTAGTACATACCAACTATTATAAAGACTCAAAACTGGCTATTTCAATCGGCCAACTAGGCCTAGTTGAAGGCCATTTACAAAGCAACTCACAATCCCTTGACTTTTGGAACTTCGATGACCCAAAATAGTCTTAAGAGATGACTCAAATGCAAAGATTCTTTTTTTTTTGGGTCTCATGATCAACTTTACAATGGTTTTTACAAAACCCTCCTTTCTAGCCCCTTTACCCTAGGGATTTCTACAAATCTTACTTTGCAACGTCTCTAGAATCCCAAAATGGTTCAAACACCTTCACTTTGGTTATATTAGATGACTTCCAATATAAAATGAAACTCTTGTTTAGAGAAAACACTAAATCCACCTTTGGAGCAATCAATTTTGACTACCCAAACTTGTCTCCCACACATGGGAATGAGGTTTTAAACCCATTTAGACTCTCAAAACCAAATGAAACCTCCCTTTGGACCCTTTACATGACTTGATTAAGCCCATTTTGGCTTATTTTACAAAATATTGCACTTTTACTGCCTTTTACATCTTTTAGAGGCTTCGATAGCCTTTTTACATTATTTAATACCTTTATAGGTCTTTTCTATCCACCCCTAACCTAGGATCAATCTTGATGCAGAGGATAGGGTCATGGACCCAAGTAACAACTTAAAATGAGCAAATTTGTAACAATGTGCCAAGTGACCCTTCTAGGTCCTGATGGGAAAATCCGACAAACAGTCAACTCTAAGATGTTTTTAGGCTTTAATAGGTTTGTTCTACCCTATCTAGCATGTTCCCATCAACACCTTTTAGTTTCCATACCCTCCAAGCCAAAATGCATAATTCACCCAAATGTTGTCAATGCAAAAATTGCAAAGTTGCATTAGCAACTTTTGCAACAATTTAGCAACTTTTAGGAAATAACCATAAAAATATCTATATTCCTATATTCCTTTGATTTTTTACTATTGCCGAACCTTTTCTAATTCATAGAATTGGAATCAAGTGAAAAATGTAAAAATTGCACTTTTTGTGCAAAGTTGCATTGTTGAAAGTTGTAAAAGTTGCTCAAATTTGCAACTTAGTGGAAAAAAGGTTGTGGGATCGAACTGTCTATTCTGTTAGCTTTGGGTGGCTGGGTAAACCCTATCCTCAACCTCATCCTATCTGCTTCAGCACTCAGATGTTCTCAGGCACAATGAACTAGAATGTCCCCAAGGGTCACTAAATGCTAAAGGGTTGAGATCTTTGATAGGGCATATCTCAGAGCTCGTGCAAGGTATGGATGTGATTCTAGTTCCTATAGGACCATTTTTTAGAGACCTACAATAACCTCTCTCATTTTTTGGATATCACATTCCATTTTCATTTTACAATGCCATCTCGGGTGATGCTGAAACTTGCAGTGTTGGCTAGTACAAAGTTGCCAACTGCCAAATCTCTCTCACCTTTCATCAGGGATCGAACTGTCTACTCTATTAGCTCTAGGTGGTCGAGTAAACCCTATCCTCAACCTCCTCCTATCCACTTCAGCGCTCAAACATTCTCGGGCACACCGAACCGGAATATCCCTAAGGGTCACTAAATGCCACAGGGCTGCGATCTTTGACGGGGCATATCTCGGAGCTCATGTGAGGTATGGATGTGATTCTAGTTCCTACAGGACTATGTTGCAGAGACCTACAATAAACTCTCTCACTTTTTGAAAATCACATTCCATTTTCATTTTACAACACCATCTTGAGTGATGTTGAAACTTGCAGTGTTGGCTAGTACAAAGTTGCCAATTGCCAAATCTCTCTCACCTTTCGTTGTGGGATCAAACTGTCTACTCCATTAGCTTTGGGTGGCCAGGTAAACCCTATCCTCAACCTCCTCCTATCCACTTTAGCGCTCAAACATTCTCAGGCACACCAAATCAGAATGTCCCTAAGGGTCACTAAATGCCACAGGGTTGCGATCTTTGATGGGGCATATCTCGGAGCTCGTGTGGGGTATGGATGTGATTCTAGTTCCTACATGACCATGTTGTAGAGACCTACAATAACCTCTCTCACTTTTTGGAGATCACTTTATGTTTTCATTTTACAATGCCATCTCGGGTGATGTTGAAACTTGCAGTGTTGGCTAGTACAAAGTTGTCAACTACCAAATCTCTCTCACCTTTTGTCGTGGGATCAAACTGTCTACTTTGTTAGCTCTGGTTGGCTGATTAAACCCTATCCTCAGCCTCATCCTATCCCCTTTAGTGCTTGAACATTCTCAGGAACGCCGAACCAAAATGTCCCCAAGGGTCACTAAATCCCATACGGCTTCAATCTTTGACAGGGCATATCTCGGAGCTCGTGCAAGGTATGGATACAATTCTAGTTCCTATAGGACCATGTTGCAGAGACCTAATATAACCTCTCTCACTTTTTGAAGATCACATTTCATTTTCATTTTACAATGCCATCTCGGGTGATGCTGAAACTTACAGTGTTGGCTAGTACAAAGTTGCCAATTGCCAAATCTCTCTCACCTTTAGTCATGGGATCGAACTATCTGCTCTGTTAGCTCTGGGTGGCCGGGTAAACCCTATCCTCAACCTCTTCATGTCCCCTTCAGTGCTCAAACATTCTTGGGCGTGCCGAACTGGAATGTCCCCAAGGGTCACTAAATCTCATAGGGCTGCGATCTTTGATGGGGCATATCTTAGAGCTCGTGTGAGGTATGGATGTGATTCTAGTTCCTACAGGACCATGTTGTAGAGACCTACAATAATCTCTCTTGCTTTTTGAAGATCACATTCCATTTTCATTTTACAACGCCATCTCGGGTGATGCTGAAACTTACAGTGTTGGCTAGTACAAAGTAGCCAATTGCCAAATCTCTCTCACCTTTTGTCGTGGGATCAAACTGTCTACTCTGTTAGCTTCAAGTGGCCTAGTAAACCCTATCCTCAACCTATTAAACAAATATTTGTAGACCACTATTAAGTCTATCTCTCTAATGACTTGTTGAATGTCTTTTGTTGCATGAAAATGATCACCAATTGAACCATTGATAATTACAAAAAACCTTGCACCCTCTAAAAAAGACATATTCCATTTACATCATTTCTTAATGAAACCAAATTTTATCATAACTTTGTGCAAGAAATCCCTTTGAAGCCTATCATAAGCTTTCATCATAGTCAGGTTAATGACACATGAGGGAAGGGAGTTTTTTTTAATGGAATGCAATATGTCATGAAAAACTAATGCACCATTTGTAGTTTCTCTTCCAAAAATAAAACCCCTTCTATTTAGAAATAGTCAAAGGAATAAAATGTTGAGTCCTTAAATAAATGACCTTGGAAAATATTTTATAGATGATATTTCACAATGAAATAGGACAGAAGTCAGCAAAAGTAGAAGCATTTTGAGACATAGGAATAAGTGAAATGATGGTGTTATTAAAGTGAGATAGCGTTGCACCACTCTTTCAAGACTCATCAAAGGCTAGGAAAATATCAAAGAGAATAAAATCCAAAGTTTTTTAAAAAAAGATTGGCATTATCAAAAGAGAGAGAGACCACCACAATCTTAATTTCATCAATGGTAAAGCACCGAAGAAGTTTTTCATTATCTACATCATGAATCAAATGAGGAACATGTGATAAAAGTATATCCTCTTCTTGTGTATAATCAAAGTCTAGAAAACGATGAGGAGCAAGAAAATTTTGAATAAAGCTCGTTCCTTCTTTTAGGATATCGTCCTTGACAACTAATTGCTTGCAAAGACACAATGTTTGATAGAAAAGATTTCTTATTGACCTTTCTTAACATAGGCTGAATTATGGAAATAAAAATTTAGTCTTATCTCTATCCTTTAACCAAAGTTCACTAGAATTTTCTCTCCAATATATCTCTTTATGAAGACATAGTTCTTTCCATTGGAGTTGCAACTCTCTATTTTTTCAAATAAGTCAACTAATCAAACTCAATTTCAAAAATAGATTCTTGAACCTATTTTAGCTCTTTCTCCACTAGTGATTTCTCCTCAAAGTTGTTCTTGAAAAAAAAAATCCAATAATTTTTTTTTGACTTAATATATCTAAGATTCGTGTGAAGCTGATACATTCTAGATTCCTTGACAAAAGGAGTAGACAACCAACATTGGTTGAGTAGTGACAACAAATCCAAGTGCCTAAACCACATATGCTTAAACTTAAAAAATAGTTTACTACCACTGGGACTCCCCTTAGATTCAATACATAGAGAAATGGCAAAATGATATGAAGCAACCAAAATGAGGATTTCTGAATTAATATTAATATTTAAAAGGAATCAATCATTAAAAATAAGAAACCTATCAAGTCTCTAGTAATTTGGTGAAATTCTTGTCCCTTATTGGTCCATGTAAATGCCCCATTAGAAGGAGGGATATCAATGAGGGTGTTATTATTCACAAAATTAGAAAATTTATCATTTTATGAAGAGGGGGAATATACTTTCAATTTTCTCATCCCGAGATTGTTAGCCACATTTATAGTTGCCAATTCACTTTCGGTTTTAATTTTTCTCTCAAGCATGTCCACTTTCCTTGTCGCATGAGAAACTTAATGCCCTTGAAGTGCCCAGCCAAAGCCTTAAACCCGCGCGGTCAGCCCTTTTTCCCCCATTCTGAACCACTTTGAACCACTTTGAACAATAGTTCAAAATAGTTCAAAGTAGTTCAAAGCGGTTCAATGCGATTTTTATTACTAACGCTTTCTTTGCGCAGGTAATGTATCTCACTCGGTGGTTTGTTCTTCTGAAGCACTTTGAAATAATTTGAACCTCGGTTCAAAGTAGTTCAAATTAGTTCAAGACTTACGTAATGATCACTTTCAAGTGTGGAAAGACAGCACGTCACCTTTCACTCGTGATCCTGTCAGATGAGCGTGGTCTAAAAGACAGTCCTATTTCCAAGGAAGATAATCATTGTAAATCGTGCCAAAGATCTTCAAGCTGTCAAAAGGACTCAATTTGATTAATGTTGAAGCGTCCAAAAAAGGAAAGAATTTAATGTGAAGCTTATGCAAAGGGTTTTCAAGCATGCGAAACCTGGCAGAGGTGATGTCAAAGTGGTGGGTAATTATTATCTCGTACCCTCGCATGAAGTTACTGCTTTCCTTTAAAACTCATGTAATTACCTCCAAAGTCTATTATCACGTGAGAAGCTCGTATAGATGGGGAGCTATTAAGGAAATAGGAGAGATTTTCTGGGTTTTCGATGAAGAACAGGTGAGAATTTGACAATCCTGTTTGCTCTACAACTATATTCGTTTCCAGATTTGTCTGTTTAGTCTCTGCATTTTTTTTAGATTATCATGAGGATGGTCTTGCATTTCCTAGGTAACACTTCTAGTTTGGAATGCAAGAGACCAGTTATATGTGACACTGATCTACGAGGGGTAAAGATAGAAAGCCTGCAGACCAAGTTTTTAGAATATTCTAATGAAAATAATGGGTGCATGGAAGTGTTAACCAGTGGGTTAATAGAGGCCACAGCGTTCCCCCCATCATTTGTAAGCCCTAAACTTTTGCAATTGTGTATAGATCACTATGATGTGAGGAGAAAAAGTATTCTGAGAAAAGATGGCACCCCTATTCTTTCCATTTCGAGAGAAACTATTGCCTCAGTCCTGCATCTAACAACTAATACTTTTGCAGTGTTTTCACCTACCCAAGCCTTGGCTGAATACCGGGCGAATCCTAGTACATTTCGAAATACCTTAGCCAGGAAATGGACTGAAGTCAATTATGGGGGTGGGTCTAGGCTGCCGAAAGTCATTAAAAAAGATCACATGCAACCTCACATTCATGACTTGGTCGTAATGTTGCATCGTGTGAAGGGTTCAACAGATGTTTCTCTCTTTGAGGAATGGATGTTTAGATATATAGAAATTGTTTTTAAGGGTGAGCAATGGATGGATTGGGCAGAAATCATTGCTACCTCTCTGAGGACACAATTGAGGCATGCCAAAGAGTTTCGTGAATATTTCTACATGGCCTCCTATCTGACCTATTATATTGCATGTACTTGCAACCTCACCCCTTTGCCTCATGGTACTTGGAATGAAGAAATGTGTGTGTTTCAGTATTGCCCTCTATTGCAAAGAGATAATGTCTTAGAAGATTTCTGCAAGGTTCATGATGTGCTTCTGGATAATGTCCATATGTCTTTGAAAAAGACGAAAATGCCAAGGCTCTCCACAGAAGCTCAAAAGTTAGTATTGAAATATGGGAGCTTCTATATACAGTTTCCCAGGTTCACATACTTAAGAGTTGGAGGTTTTGAAGAAGAACCTGTGAAGTTACCTAGGTACGCCCTGGATTGTTTCATTTTGGCCGAATTGTGCAGACAGCTCTTTTCTATTGTGAAAGACAATCTACCAAAATAGAACTGGAGGTTACTTTTTCCCATTGAATTGAGTTCATTTGTCTACAACAGCATGGATAATGCTTCCATCATTGGGAGCAATTTACTAGGGTTCAATTTTGGCTTCTATCGCAGAAGGAGGGATTTTGATAGTAAAGGCTATGCAACTGAGACTCTTGGCCTAGAAATGCGTCCTCCGACTGTTTCATATTTAGAAGATATTTGGGAAGATTGCAGAAATGAAGAAGAAGTGCTGCAGAAAGATCATACCAGGTTGACCCTTCAACAAATTAAAGCTTTCAAATTGAAGTTCAATGTAGAAGGGATAATGGATGATGGCCTTAATCTGATTGAACCTGGCTGAAAAAAGTCAGACGAAGCAAGGTTCTTGGTAGTAGACTGGTTCAAAGAAGAGGAAGATGACATTAATAGAAGAATCGGATTCATCCTTACCTATACGGATGATTGGTTGCAGCAGAGAGCTCACAGGAGTATCACAGAGCCTCCTGTTGAAGTAACTTCTTCTCTTGAATTTTTTTAGTCTGACATTTCCTCTCCCCCTGTTGCAGGTGACACAGTCATTCAAACAAAGAAGGAAAAATCTCATCTCCAGCCACAAACAACGACCCCTAGGACAATATCTTGCTCCAAATCTGAAACTCTACAATAGGTCGAGGACCGAAAGACCGAAATGGCATCTCAAGGCCCAGACTCGGGTGAAGGATTGGAGCCATCTGATAGTGGAGATGGAGACATCCAATTTAAAGAAGCCCCCAAGACAGACCAGCTCAGATTCCTGACTTCGGTCAGGGATACGCAATTGAGGCCAGCAAGCCCTGCCATCCCCTCCTGGCTCTCAAATTCAATCAACAAGAAAAGAAGCCTACAACCTATGATTACGCCAGTTAAGGACATTGTCACAAGATATGCGGCGAAAGGTTCAAAGGCCAAGAAAATGAAAATAGATGCCCAGTTGGTAAAGGACCCCCAAATCAGGAAGATAACTGCGGAGGTGGCCACTTATACACAGAAGCAAGATTTCACAGAAATCGATGAGGAAGGACTGAAGGTCACTTCCATTGACTTGGGGACTATAAATAGGAGCACTGGCAACAACTTTTTCAAGTTTTCTGTTGATCATATCCTCACACAATCAGAAAAGGACAGCAGAGAAAAGAAGGAGTTGAAAGCTATGGTGACTTCCATGGCCGAGTACATCGATTCCTTGGTAAATCTTGGAGTCGCACCAATCATCCAGTTGCCGCAACCCTTCGACCCCAACTCTGCAGAATGCCAACTGCTGACAAGACAGGTGCAAAGGGGGAAGCTCTTGGTGGAGGCCATGGGAGTCTGGGTAAACAACATAATTCAGGAAGGTAACAAATTTATTTCAAAATTTACAAATGTCTACGCAGAAGGAGAAGCACTGTCAGGGGAAATTCAAACGTTAGTACCCGTGTGGGAAACAGAGTTATCACGATGCCAAGCCATAGTTTCCCAGGTGACAGAGATAGAAAGCTTTGGCATCCTTAAGTTCCTGGGTGAAAACCCTATGAAAATCGTAGACCAGTGCATGCTATTCGTCCTAAAGAATAACAAGAACTGGAAGGAAACGGTCTACAGGGAAGCAATTAAGGAAATCCAGAGCATTGAAAGCAGGATTAATAACGTGCACGAGGAACTTATTAAGGACATGAAGATAGTAAACCCAACAGGCATCCTACAGTTTGATGAGAGAAACATGGACGCAGAGGTGCTAACGAAGAGCTTCACCAAAGTGGCAGAGCAAATCAGGGATAGCGAACACCCCAAGGCCGAAGATTTCTCCACATTGGCGAGTGTTGAGGCCATGCTGCGCTTTAACTGGAACCTAATGCCACGATAGAGCTTGAAGATGAAAGAATATAGGTGGCAGAAAGATGCGTGTCGGGCTCGACTTTTAAGCCTGAAAAACCCCCACCCTGCCGCAACTCAAGAATTGGTGGCCACGTTTCGTAGCTGGAAATTAGTGTGGCAGACAGTCAAAGAAGAAGAGGAGGAAACAAGTGAAGGCGTGAGAGTTTAAAGGAATAGCTAGGCATCTTTCTTTTTAGTTTTTATAACTGTTTCTTGTTTTTAACCGAAAGAGTTGGGCTTTAATGGAGGCTCTTTTCGAGATTTCAAACTATAAATGTTGGGGCATTAAACCTTTTTAAGTTTCAAGTAATAGTATCTTTAGCAATAGATAGTTAAGTTTCTTTTAGTAGCAGACAGTGTTTTAAAATAAAAAAAAATAGCAAGCTGAGATAATATATGCATCTTTGAGCTTTCAGAAGACTTTGAGCATGAAAGTTATGGTATTCATATATTAAAGATTTGGGGTTTATGCTTTGAGACTTTGTGTTCGAGGCATTATGTTATCATTACTTTGTGAGTGAAAACTGTGAATCTCGAATTCTTAGCTATTGTTCTTTTTATGTAAGTTGATTGAGAATTAGTTTAGTTTCAGTATCATTTTTGCTTGAAAGGTTGCATGTAATGAAGCGAAATCATTCTTTGAAATGAACTCTATTTACATTTTAGTTTTCAATTTCATTATTGTTTTGTGATTGATGTTGTTAATCACCTCGTTGCCGAAGAGCAACCGAGAGACCCTTAAGCATTTTCTGGTAAAAATGCGAAAATAATTTCAATTCATTGTAAATCCGAAAAGGGAGCTGTACCTTGAGAAAATTTAGAGAAGAAGTTGAAGAGTAGGGTAGAAACTTCTTCAACTGCTGTGAATAGTTTTTTTCCCCCAGGAAATGGGCATAGAGTAAAATCAGTTAATTGTAAAGGTGGGACAATCTGTTCACTAACAGAGATAGAATGCCATTGAAATCCCCACGCACAATAAATTTATCATCTTCAATGCTGGAAATAGCCTAAGAATAGGAATCCAAAAGCTATGTCTTATCATCACATGTAGAAGTAGGGCCATATAAATTGAGCACTGTGAATGACATACCAAAATTAGTAACAACTACTTGCCACTAGTTAGGAAAAGACTGAATATATAGCAATGCAAGATTTATGGTTCCAAATAATACATGAACCAACCGAAGCACCTGCAACATGAACATGAAATGAGTTCCACTTAGTCAACTTTGCAATTATAGAAGAATATGATTATTGAGACAATTTTGTTTTTTGAAGCAAAATTACATCAGCACCACCCGCATCAAGTTAGATTAGAGAGTAGATCTTTTGTCTGACATTTCACGAAAGGTCCCTCATTTTTCTAAGGAGTGCCTTTTGCACTCCTTTTTCTATCTATCAAATTTTTATCCAGAGTAGCTTGAATACCAAGGTCAATTTTCTCCTTAATCTTTTAAGCATTAGGTTTGCTTTGTTGTCTCTTACAAGTAGACACTTGAATTGAATCAGGCATGGGAGTTTGATGTGGAGAATAGCTTTGCAAAGGATCAAAATTCTTCTTAGAGTCCTTATTCACAAAATATGACTTACTAATAGGCACCTTATGCACAACTAAGTCAGAATTAGTTAAATCCTTATAGAAATTATCAACTATTATAGGACTATAATGAATAAAAGGAAACATTATTGGGGTTACATGGATTAGTAACTATCACTATTCCCTTAAATAATAACAAACACTATTGTATACGCATAGCCAAAACTAAAAAAAATTGTTGTTTCAAATGTTGTTATAGGGACACTAGCTAAATAGCCTAATATTTGCACAACAAAAAGTGGGTAAAGTAAGACAAACCTTTAATTGATGAGAAAAATAAGAAATCTAAGGAGGAGATGGCTTTAGTGCAACCAATTATATCACCAAGTACAAGATCAATCACATTACAAGATAAAAAAAAGATGAAAAAGAGTAGAAGAGATCAGGTAATATTAGATGAAGCTATCATACTTTTAATCTATGATCATACAAAATTGGATTCTGATGCAATGATAAATTATGGAGAATTGTGAAGGGGAAAGATTCAAAAGAGAAAGATAGGAAGTGAAGTACAAACAAGTATTATAAGATGTAAAGGACATCTTATTACAAATTGTTCTAGGTGCACCAGCCAATGACAAACCTCCAATGATTGATCAATTAAGTTTACTTGTAAAATAGGTAAATGCACCTGATGTTGATGTTAATGAAAATTTGATACAATTAGAAGAGAAAATAATAGAGAAGAAGATTATGGAGAAACTAAATGAGTCTATTACTGCTCAACAAGTTAAACTTGGTGGTACTACAACCGAGCTAGAAAATATTCTTAAGGAGATAATCCATGAACTCCAATAGTTATGTGATGTACTACATTTGACACAATATATTTTAAAGAAAGTTGAAAAATATTGATGAGGATTTAAAGAATAGTGTTTCTAAGTTAATTGAGGTACCTTAGTTAATCCAGGTTGATTTAAGTAAAGACATGGACAAGATGAGAAGACAAAGTCTTGAAATTATCTCCTACTTATCAAAGTCTTGAATTTCAAGCACTCTTGATACCTTACTTGGAACTCATACAAAAGAATGTTAATAAGGTTAGATAACTTATTCTTACTCCTAAAATGTCTATTATTTAACATGTGATTGAACTTTGAATGGAGATACATCCACAACACTTGGCATTGGATGACCACTTGGTAAATATTACGTCTATCTCTCTAATATTTGTAGACCACTATTTTTTTGGATAGAGTAATTTCAAACTACTGATTTCTTTAATGGAGTTCCTAATAAATCTCAAGGTTCTCATTTAGGTGACCAATTTCCAGGAGGTCCACGAATATTGCCTGATAAAGTCTATTGCCAATCAATATTGTATCAAAAATTCAAACTAATTAGGTATTGAATTAAACTTGATAAACAAATGATAGAGAAGGAAAACTTTAAACATGAACAAGATCATAAATCATATGATGATGAGATATTGCAAATGATTAACTTATGCTTAAACAATGATAAAGTTTATTGTTAATCAATATTCTATCAAAGTTTTGAATAGATTAGGTATTGAATTTAATTTCATACATGCACATATCTAATTTAATGTCATACACAAACATATCTAATTTAATGTCATACATGAACAAACATGAACAAACATATCATATCATATGTTGTATATGAACAAACATATCATATATTAACCAATAATGTCATAAGTCGAATAATGTCATACATCAAATATAGAATGTCATATACATCAAATGTGTATAGAATATGTCCACTGATGCCTATATATATATACATGTCTAGATCAACTACATCTTTTCCTTCCCACGAGGGGAAGGAAACAAGTCTCTCGACGTCCTTTGCTATCGTGTGGAGGGAGACAGTGGAGATGACGGGGTCCTCCTGACACGCTCACTCGACCTCTTGTTGAGGCTCTTCTCCAGCTCCAACTGATACAAAGAAAGTAGGTATGAATCAATATTTATTATACATTGAAATCAAATATATGTACACATAAAATCAATTATTTTCTTACCGCCAACAAATAGTCACTCTATAAGTTCACCTCAAATGCTCATGGACGATCAAGCATGATGAGACCCTACAACAATTCAATAAATATAATCACTTATAAATACAAATATCACCAACAAAAATATTTTACCCAAGTAAATATCACCAAAGTCATCTTATACCCACCAATTCCAACCCAAGTTTTGATTGTGGGTCCAAGATATTTAGAGCATGTGAAATTTGATCTAACAACTTATTTTTGGGTTTAGAGAGAAAATAAATGTCATAAATGGTAATATAAGGTCTAATAAATGAAAGGAATTATTTGATTGAAGTTGAAATAGAGAAGCACACTTATAGATAAGGGTAACCTTGAGTTTTTAAAGAAAATGAATCAATATAGGACTTAAATAATAATTTGAAGGTCCAATGAGTGTTAGGAGAGTGTGAAATCAATGTAGGAACCCATAATGTATATTAAAATGGGGCTAAAATTAATACCAAATAAGTGTTCTTACTTTTTCAAATGATACATGTAGTCCCCACTTTATTGGAAGCATGTGTCGACCTCATGTACACAATAAAGTAGAAGAAGAAAAAAGAAAGAGGTAAAGATTTTGGGAAAACTACAAGGAGATTAAATATCACCAAGCTGAAGGACAAAAGCTCCCAAACCAAGAATATTAACTATTACATTCATTTTCAAGGATACATAAAAGAACAACAAAATCCTAAAGCTTACTAAGATTCCAAGTCAACTAGTTGAAGAGACCTCACTCAAGAAAATGTCTCAATCTCAAGCATCGTGTTGAAAAATCTATAGCAAAAGCTCAAGTGGTCACTTGAGAAAAGAAAGAGCAAAAGTAAAAGATAAGAAAATACTCAATGATTTATCCCACTAGCATAGCTATAAGAGTATGAAAAGAAGAGAGAAGGGTCATGAATCCAAAAGTCTAGTAAGTTATCTTATCCAAGTTTATTTTGTATGAGAGGAGGAGGACGAGAATGAAATAATGTAGGAGAGTTGATGGTGTTGATTCCAAAAACTATAGTTTCTTTGAATCCTAAGGATATGCCTAGTTCTATTATCAAGTTCAACATTTGACTTTGGCCTATGAATAATATTAATTTAAAACACAAATTCTCCTACACTTATGACTCTACTAGACCAAGGTGAGTATATCTAATCACCAATTATATCTTTAAACTTGACTATTGTTTATAGAAAACATAAAACTTCCATCTTGTAGGTCCTACTCCTAGTTGCAATCAACTTGGAATACAACTAATCTTCTATTCCTATCTTTACTTTTAATTTCATTATCTCCTACTCTTAGTCCTCATACCTTTATTTGATTTTCCTACTTCTTCTATACTTCTAACTTCAATATGTGCTCCTAGTTCTTCTTTATCTAATTCTTTCACTACCACTTCTACCTTCACTCCTAATTTTTGAATTAAAAGTAGCCAAAACTAGGGGGCTGACCCTTTAACAACAAATTGGCCTACTATCAGCAGATAACCATTAAACAAAACTACCCCTTACCACTTAGTAAAACAAAAACAAGGTTTCAATCCATAATTAAAAGAGTATCAGTAGGCCTGACATACATACTGCTTGTGTAAAAACCATAAAAGCTACAGTAATATATAAAAAAAGGTTAACGTTAGAAATTTTGAGATTAACTATTATAAACAACAACTAAAAAAAAGAAAATTCTTTCATAACTCCGCCAGTGGCTATGAGCTAGCCACAGCTGTGGCCACTCCACTATCAACAGACTGTTGCAGATGAGGAGGTGTGTTTGACATCATGAGCTGCATGTCATACAATACACATTACATCTAACATGAAACATCAAATAAATATAATCAAATGAATTAAATTAACATGAAACAACTATACCTATGTGAAGCTTGTATGATGTCTATGCTCCAAGTCTGTGGTAAAGGTTGAGGGTCCTATGGAGAACTGATGCACATGCATAATTTTTTTGTCAATCCTTAATATGATTACGTAATAAGTATATGTATTAATTAAAATGATTAAATTGATACATACCTCAGGACTCGTGGAAGGGACAAAAAATGAGCCTGGAGAATCGTTACTAGGCCCAGCAACACTCTGACCTTGAATTTTGAACAATGTCAATAGATGCTAATTAATTAATCATTCAATATACATATGAAATGTGATCAAATTAGTAAATTATTATTTGTAATTTACTTGTGTGTCAATGCCAAATGTGTCGTTCAGGAACTGATCAGTGACAAGCCCATCATCTGCACCATCTCCAGCATGAGTGCCAAATGTGCATAGTGATCCGCATGAAGTGTACATGTGACCACAATGCATAGAAGGCTCCCCCTCAACTAATAGGCTCATGGAATGGATGAGGGTCTATGTCAAAGCATTAATGGTCCCTAGAGTGTTGGCCTCTACATTTTCCTTCACAACTGAAGGAATAGTGACATGTGCGCGGTGGCTTAACCACAGGTGCCCTAACTACATTGGGGTCATGACATGCTCCCAACCTCTCAAATGATGACCCCCCACCTCTACCCTGGGAGTCTAATATATCAAAATAATTGGGGATCTCCCCAAGGACAAACTCACAATATAATTTCTTCAAAAAATACATGGGGACCTCATGATTGTTGCAAGGAGGGGCATCAAAAACCATCCACCATATATCCCAAAAATTATTTCTAATAGCATCGTGTATGCACCAATGGATGGGGAATCATTTAGTACCCTCTCTAACAGTATTTTTCTCACTAGGTTTTCTAAATAATGCACATATACTACCTTTTGGTATTTCTTTTTTTTTAACAACTTCATATGACAATTTATTTGCATAAAATATTTTTTGTTCATCCCTCTTAACCCACCAAATATCTAACTGACCACTAACTGAGGCTATCTGGGTTTTAATGGATTCGAGGGATGATGCCAATTGAGCCCTCATTGGATTGGTTTGTCTGAATTCTTTCAACCGAGCAATGAGTCTTTCTAATTCAATTTTGCCTCTCACTATTTCATTTATTATATTTTCTTGTGTGCCTAGTGGAGGTCTTGCAATTGGTTCAGGTTGTGGAATTTGTTGTTCTTCTTGAGGAGGGTTTTGGTTTTGAGTTTCTTGAGGGTTTTGACATTCTTATGGATTTTTCGATTGATTATGGACATTTCCTGATAAAAAATCAATTGAAATCCAAATAAATAAACAAATCTAAATGAAATTTGTAAAAACCCTACAAAACAATATAAAAAACCTACAAAACAATATGAAAAACATATCAAACAATGCAAAGTTAGGTTTATATCACTTACGGCATCGTCGTGGGTGCACTTGTGATCTTGGATTTCGTCAATGAGGAGGCATTTTGGCAAATGGTGGTGAAAATGTTAAGTTTCCAACTCACGTACGCACTGCTCGCTATAGGAGTAAAACAAAATACTGATTAAAATGATGGGCTGTAGGTCTGCAGCCCATCATAGATACTTTTTTTGTTTTGGTAATAGTGCATACGTGCTATAGCATGTATGTACTATAGCACGTGCACGCTATAGTGCACACACACTATTTAAATTAGGAACAAAAAAACCACTTGTCACCTTTTTGGCACCACAACTTGGTGCATATTCTCCTTAACTATGAGAAAATTGCCTCTAGTATGTTCTCTTATATGTGTTGGAGGTACCTTAGAAGTATTACATACTAGGGTTGTCATTGCAAAAAAGTATTGACCTGTCAATGCTTGAAATAACCACTAGACTTATAGAAGATACATGAGGCTATTAAACCAAGTTGTGAATCCAAAGAGGGACATTGACCCACTTCCAATAATACTCCTCTTAGTTTTACACATCACATCATGCAAGGATTCAAAACTATGACCAAGCTCTAATACTATATGTTAACAACTAGGGTTTTTGTTGCACCAAAAGATTGACATATCAATGCCCAATATAACCACTAGACTTATAGAAGATATAGGAGGCTATTAAACCATGTCATAATTGAGTGAGAGATAGTAACCCACTACTAATAGGATGAAGATTATATTATTGAAAAGGTGTTGAGATCATTTTCCCATGCCTAATAATACATAGTCATAATCATTGAGGAATAAGGACACTAATAATAGTTGTTAGAATGGAAGGTTGGTGGTTTTCATTGAAGTCAACATATTTTCTCTATATCCACTATTTTATTAGCTACATATCAATAGGGTTGGTGTATTATTTTATGCATATTAATTATTATACATTTGTATCCTATGTTTTAGCTATTATATTTACCATTGGTTGTATCTTAAATGGTTTATGATGAAGGGGTTCTCTAATACCACTGATGAAAGGCCACACTACCCTAGCCAAATCATAAAAAATAATTAACAATAGGAAATAAATAGAAGAAAAAATACTTCACAAAGCATGATTTCATAATACTTTAAAATCCTTACAACATCAACAAGATGATATCATAGCTATGACTTCTTTAAAAAGAAACTTACAAATTCTTCAAGATGAGAGAAATCCCAAATAAGAGTTTTCAAACTAGGAGTTTCCACAAGAAGAGCCTTCATACCAAGGGCTTATGAACTAGGATCTTACACACCAAGATCTTTCACCTCTATATTTTGCAACCAAATAGATTACTCAAGAAGATATTCCATCCAAAGATCTTTTTTCCCAAGAGCTTACACTTGAAGAACTTGATTAAAAATGCTCACATGCCTTTCTATAGGCACTTACCATCCAAGATATTACTACCATGACCATTGTGACATAAAAGGTAAATGCAACTACCTTACAAAAAATATTAAATACGCACTAAGAACAGCCATGTAGACAAATTACAATATTACATTTCCTTTGTGGGTCACAATAAATATCAAATTCATAATTTTAGGAATTTTGGACAAACTTCTAAAATGCCACCTACAATCCTTGATAAATGAAATAACACATCTTTATATTTTTTCTTTTTATGCCACCTATGCACCTTGAAAATAGAAATAATTTTTTCTCTCTTTTTAAAAAAATTATTTTTCTTTCCATTTTCACCACTTTCTCTCTCCAAAACCATTTTTTAAAATTATGCCCCCTTTTATTTTATTATTAATTTTGTACCTTAGAGATAGATCCTTTTGATGTTGGTCGATCTACGTGGCATGTAATATTTGGTGGATCATGGTTTTTTGGATGATCCTTTGTGTAGCATATGTATCATGTTTTCAATCCCAACAAATATTGATAATGTCTTCATCATAACCATTGGCACTAATATTTTTTATATTGTTATAGCACATTAGATTGCTCAAGAATTGTTTTATTGATCGACATGGTTTATGTATTATTCTCATCATAGAATGTTTTGGCATGACCTATTTCAATTATATTCTAGCCAATATATTTGAGGAGTACATCCAATACAAATATACCATCATTTCAAGTGGATAGGAATTTGTGTGTGTGTGAGTGTAATGCCCCGCCAAGGGATCCAAAGAATTAACCTAGAATTTCACTAAGTTTAGTAGCATTTTTTTTTTCATGAAAGTAAACACCACGTATAACTTATGCACAATAACGGAAGCAATAGCAATGTCCATCTAATGGTAAATATAATATACATAATTAGATTACATTCTTTAAGATCCCTTAACGTTGAATTACATACATGAATCCATTTAGTACAACATCCACATGAAACAATAATGATAAGTCCAATGTTTATACATTACATTTCAAATGCTCTTTCATCCTTTGTACATGTCACAGGGTATGACAAGCTCAAAAGAATATACATAGAATAAGGTACATCATCCTATTCTAATCCATGATACATCAAAGTAGAGATTATCACATGATATAAATGATACAACATCATAGAAGACATATACATCCATCATAAAGATCAAACATAATAAACTAAGTGCACGGTTCCTCCCAACCGTTAACAACATCATTAGACCATCGTGGATCCTAGCCATCCCTCTGTGCGTAACATTCCAAATCACCGAAGAGATCATCAGTATTACATAGTAGGAATGTCACTCCTAATATATACAACATCATATGTAGAAAGTAATCTAACATGCAAATAAAAGAATAAGATAACATCATCTAACATATACTAATCATCAATGAAAAGTATACATATCCACCATCATCATGAAGGACGCATCAGCCACGATGTCTCAATGAATCTCAAAATGATAAGAGTGAAAAATAAACTACCACCCGACTGCGTGGTACCTAAGTGGTCCACTCCCACCGTGCTAAGGAGATAATCTCAAGTCCCAAATAGGCTATAAAAAAAAAATCACATAGCACAAATCTCCATAAGTCCAGGAATCCTAAAAGTATACTAACTCAAAGGTTCCAAACACAAAATCTGACATCTAAGCTTAGAGGCACACAATGACATGTAGGAACCTACTATGCAAGCGGGAAAGTGTCATCGCAATTATCATGTACAAGTTACCCTAGCAGTTAGCTAAACTCCACGGGTCCATACTAATTTCATGCAGCCACTAGTATCCTCTCATACTGACGAGGCATACTATAGAATGCAAGGTCGCAACCATGCATCTCACTACTCCCATCCTAGCCTGTACAAGCACTCAAGGCATGGGTGAGAAAAAACTCTTATCTTTTTAGGTTCATTCAGTTAGTATTAGGTGTGAATGTTATCACTTATTAATCCAACTTATAATGAGTTACCCTGGCAGCCTCTTAGGGCACCGGCCCCCATTGCAAGCCACTTCCCATCACTACATGCAAATATCCTACCCTAATGCTCATGGAATCACAAAATCAAAAAATCACAAAAGATAATCCATAATAAAATCATCAAATATGCATAAAAGCATCAATTCCCCATGAGCAAATATCCATAGAAAATCATGAACACAACAGCTCTCTATTGGCAACTGAAGTATCACTGATAATCAAGGTATCCAATGGTTCTCAATAACAAAAATATATCTCAATCAAACTGATCAAAGACTCCAAAAATGGTTGAGTCAAAAATGTCACATCATGACATCATCAAGAATAAATCCACATTTCAGTCCCATCATGGTGACTAGAAAATAATCAAGGTTAACTGATCGATGACCAAAATAATGGTTAAGTCAAGTGTCTCATAAATAAGAATCTCAACTATAACAATCAGTAATCACAACCAATACATAGAGCATTCCATCACATAACCATGGTTGGGTTTATAAAGATCGAGATTAAAACATCATCATGTCATCACAATCACATAACTCCCAAGCCTCTGGTAGACATCCTATACTGGTCAAAACTAGTCAACCCAAAACCCAAAACAATAGCATAAGGAATACACAATGCAAACACATGTTTTGGTTTTGTTAAATTTACAACTTGAATTTAAATGTAGAGATCTCAGTTTATGTTTCCAAGTTTGAAGAATGAATGGAGGAACACATGTATTGTTTTGGATAAATAAAAGTTTTCCTTAATAGAACTAAAAATCCATTTTCCAATTTATAATATTCGTTTGATACATCCCCCACCAAACTATCAACTATTTATTTAATAATTTAAAACAATTAAATTATTAATTAGTTGAAGGTTATTAAAGAGTCACCATTATGAAAATAAACCTTCAATATAAATCATTTATTAAATAACTTAAATTTATTAATACATATTTACATATATATATATATATATATACATACATATGTAAATATAAAAATAGATATTACGTTTCATAAAATTGAATTAACAATTTCGATTGACACCATATATCATCTGAAAATAACAATGAGAATCGATTTCGTATAACGTTTGTTTTAAACATTTTAACATAAACATTTTTTTTTACATAACATTATCATTAATTAACCCCCCCCCCCCCAACTCTTGCTGCGGTACGCAGTACCTACAATCGCAGGCACTGCGCCGACAGCGGGTACATAGTACCCCTATCGTCGCAAACTTGTGACAGCAGGCCTTTTCCTTTCGTAGGCATGGGGTACAAATCGTGCCCACGACATTTTTAATACATTGTTTCCATGCAATATGGAATCGCGATGTGGTTTATTAAGTTTCCCCACTGCGATTTATCAATCGTTCAATTCGGTGCATTATATATATATACATATGTATATATATATATGTATGTATATATATATATTTGAATTTTATACTAGATTATTAATAAATGTATACATATGCATATATATATATATATGCAGATCTGAATACATAAACATGTATTTTTTTTTTCCACAAAGATTATATCTACAATTTAAGAATTAAAATATTTGCATTATAGATTCACTCAATTAATTTTCTAATGGATTTGACTATAAATTTAAACCCTAGCCCCGTGATCTTTCAGATCTATGCATATAAAATTCTCAAATAAATTAATCTACCCATATTGAGAATGCATAAAAATATGAAACTTCTTAGAAGACATATGGAAGACACGAAGAAGACAGGGAATACGTGATGCGGAAATAGTATAAATAAAATTACAAGAATCTATCTGGATTCTGATGCTAAATCACTCTTCCTCAAAAAATCCGCAGAGCAAGCTCCTCCCTTCTTCAGAATTCTCGAGTCCTCCAATGCTCCAACTGCACTCCCAACGCTCTCTCTAAGCTTCTATCAATGCCTGAATATAAAGAGCTTTCAGAAAACATCTAGAATGCTTCTAGAAACAGCTGGAAGGTGTCACCAACTAAGCATGTGTCTTTTCCAACCTTCAAGATGAGCCATAGGGTTGTAGACACCATGTGCTTAATTGATGCACTAACCCCCGTGTTGTTGACACTTGAGAAATAGAAAAGTGTGCTAACTCCCATGCAAGCTTATAACTCCAATTCACTTTTTATATAATTTCTATTTAAATATTTATAACTTTCATCTTATCTTTTTTAACTTTTATTATTATTATTTATTTATTACTTTATTATTATTATTAATTTAATTTCTAATTTTCTTTTATTTAATTTATTTTTCCTCAATAATTCACATTTAATTAATTACAATCAAAATATCAAATAACATGATATTTTATATTAATTTTCTCAAATAATTAATCTATTAATTAAATCTATTTATTAAGACTTAATTAATAGAAAATTCACCATAGACCTCCAAGATAGAATATGAAAACCCATCATAGAGCAAATGACTCAAAATTAGTCTAAAGGGTTAAAAATCATGAATTATGTCATCCGACACATTCGGTGGCTAAAATATCCAGATACTTGTCCTACCTCACTAGGACAATTGGCTTAAAGGTTTGGGATTTGGACTTGAGAATTTATCTCCCTTATCTTATCGTTGAGATAGTATAATAGGGTACGCTCATCCTGGCAATTTAGGGAAGTCAATACTCGGTACCTGCAACCTGCAAAAAAACCATGCATGTACATACAATATATATAATGCTAAGCTAAATAGACAATGGCAGGAAGTGGTGGATTGTGTAGATCCCGACTAAGCAGGTGACTATGACTCCCTTCCTTAACCACATCAAAAATGCCATACAATATGAAAACACACACACCATACAAGTATGGGGTAAGTATCCATAATAAAGCACATAAGATAATAAACCATCCATCTAATCATCAATAATAACTAAAAATAGTATAATGATCATCATGTATGCATGAAATGTAAAGTCTAAATAATCTCATCACATAACCTCTAAATCCATAACATATTGTCTGATAGTCTCAAAACAATACCACTAATCCATCAACATAAAACTAGTCCACCATAGTCTGATAATAATAGCAACAATATATCCAGAAAAGATGTGAACGAGGGTAGGCACTACATCCACCCCCCCTTGGGTTAGGCTTACTCCTGGAAGCCTACAAATAAGTAGGGATATAACTCCCTCAATCTAGCTGCATCCTCCCAAGTAGTTGAAGAATCATCAGTAGGGTCCCATTGGACCCTTACCTACTCGATGGTTCAACCCTTGAGGGTCAACTCCCGCTACTCCAGAATATGAATCGGCTCCAAAGCCAGCTACATGTCCTGTACTTGCAATGCATTCCAATCAAGAACATGTGCAATATCAAGAATATACTGCTGAAGTACTGAAACATGAAAAACATCATGAATGCAAGCTAGGCTGGGCAGTAGAGCAAGGCGATAAGCAACCGGGCCAATCCTCTCTAGAATCTTGAATGGTCCCACAAAGCGAGGTGCTAGCTTAGAACCCTTTTCGTACCGGATTGGAATCTTTCACAGTCACACTCTCAAGAAAACCTTATCTCCCACAGCAAACTGCTTATCAATCATATGAGCATCAGCATACTTCTTCTGCCTATCATGTGTTGTAGTCAAGTGCTCACAAATACGCACTACCTGTTGCTCCATATCATGAAGCATCTCAGGACCCAATAAGATGCGATCCTCAAGAATGTCCCAACTCAATGGTGTACGACAAGGACGTCCATATAATGCTTGAAATGGTGCCATGCCAATAGAACTATGATACCCGTTGTTGTAAGAAAACTCCACTAGGTAGAGATAATCCTCCCAATGTGTCTGCCTATCCATCACATACATCTGTAACATATCCTCCAAAACCTGATTCACCCTCTCTGTCTAACCATCAGTCTCTAGATGATATGCCGAACTGAAGTTTAACTGTGCTCCAAGCTCATGCTGCAGTGATGTCTAGAATGCAGATGTGAATACAGGATCCCTGTCAGAAATGATCTTTCTAAGAATACCATGTAATCTCACAATATCATGCATAAAGACATTAGCTACAGAAGCTGCTCTGTAGGAAGACCTAATCAATGAAAAATGAGCCACCTTAGTCAACTGATCAACGGTGACCATGATAGCATCATGACGTCAAACTGTCATGGGTAATCCTACAATGAAATCCATGGAGATGATATCCCAATTCCAAGAAAGAATGAGATTAGCTGCAAAAGTCCAACTGGGTGCTGATGTTCTGCCTTAACTCTTTGGCACTCAAGACACCTAGCCACAAAATCAGCAATATCTCACTTCATCCCAGACCAAAAGAACAAACGTTTCAAATCAGCATGCATCTTCTTGACACCTGGATGTGTTGAGTAAGGTGTACGATGGGCTTCTGCTAGTATCAAGGTGCGAAGCTCATCCAAAAATGGCACATAAATCCTCCCCAAATGTCTCAAAAGACCATCTGACTCTCGAACATAACCTGCAAACTTACCTTCCAGAGATCTTCCTGAAACAATCTCTTTGCACACTTCCTGATACCAGGAATCCGTATGAAGTGCTTGAAGAATCCAACTCCTCAAATCCACACTAAGAGTCATCGATGATACCACATGTCTCCTGTGACTCAAAGAATCCACCACCACATTCTCCTTACCCTGAATGTACTTAACCTCAAAATCATACTCGCATAGAAACTCCATCCATCACCTCTGGCGAGCATTCAAATTAGGCTGAGTAAAAATGTATTGAAGACTACGATGATCACTGTGTAGCTCAAATCTGTGCCCAACAAGAAATGTCTCCATCTAGTCAAAGCATGTACTACTGTTGCTAACTCAAGATCATGCGTAGGGTAATTTAACTCATGATCCTTGAGCTTGCGTGATTCATATGCAATCACTCATCCATTCTGCATCAACACTGCCCCAATCCCTTCAAGAGAAGCATCAGTACATACCATGAAATCAACTTCTGGATCGGGTACAGCTAGAATGGGTGCACTAGTCAAAAGTTCCTTGAGCTTTTGAAAAGCTTCCTCACATTTCTCTGACCACACAAACTTCTTTCCTTTCCTTTGAAGGGAAGCGATAGGATGTGCTGTCCTAGAGAAGTTCTGGAAAAATCTATGATAATAACTGGCTAAACCCATGAAACTACGAATCTCTAACACATTAGTCGGTGTAGGCCATTCTATTATTGCCTGAATCTTTGCAGGATCCACTGAAATACCATCACCTGAAATAACATGCCCTAAATACTGAATCTTCGATTTGAAGAATTCACACTTAGCTACATTGGCATAAAGCTGATTGTCCCTCAAACACTGCAAAACCAACCGCAGGTGTTCCTTATGCTCCATCTGAGTCTTAGAATATATAAATATGTCATCAAGAAATATGAGTACAAACCTGTCCAGATAAGATTGAAACACACCATTCATCAAACTCATAAAAACTAATGGAGCGTTAGTCAATCCAAATGGTACCACTGTGAACTCATAATGCCCATAGCGTGTTCAAAAAGTGGTCTTGTGAATATCTGCTTCCTTAATGCGAAGCTTGTGGTATCCTAACTTAAGATCAATCTTGGAGAATATTGTAGCTCCCTTGATCTGATCAAAGAAGTCATCAATCCTAGGCAAAGGATACTTTCTCTTAATAGTCACCTTATTGTCTGTAGTCAATACAAATGTGCAAAGAACCATCCTTCTTTACAAAGAGCACTGGAGCTCCCCATGGTGATACACTAGGTCGAATTCTCCCTTTGGCCAAAATTTCCTCTAGCTGAAGACGTAGCTCACCCAATTCTTGTGTCGTCATGTGATAAGGAGCTTTAGAGATAGGCTCCACTCCAGGAATTAGATCAATACTAAAGTCAATGTCCCTCTTTGGAGGCATGCCTGGAATCTCACTTGGAAAAACATCTACATACTCTTGCAAAATCGGGTGATCTAAAGTCTCCCTCATGGAATCTTCCTCATCAAGATCATTTACCATAACAGCAAATATCTGACATCCCTTATGGAAACTTCGCTTTAATTGCATAGCAGAAATCATCCGCAGAGATATAGGCCTCGGTATCCCAACTATCTGCACATCATTTCCTTGGTCATCTTGGCACATAATAATCTTCTTCTTGAAATCTATATTGGCTCTATGGGATCCAAGCCAGTCCATGCCTAAAACCACATCATAGGAACCAAGGGGTATGACTCAAAGATCCACTGCCGTATCAAAGCTTCTTAAGCTAAGCCTGCACTTATGAACTACAGAGTCTGTGGAGACCTTAATGCCTAAGGCTAGTTCCACTTGCCAACCACGATCTTGCTTCATCGCATCTAGCTTACATTTAGAGACTATAGATGGTGAAATAAATGAATATGTAGCTCCTGAATCAAACAATACTGAAAGAGATATACCTCTAATAGCACCTGTGGTCTCAACCACTGTTCCCTGATGATCTGCCTGATGTTGATCAACTACTGCAAAAACTCTATGAGCTCTACCTGCATCACCAACTGTAGGCTCTGCAATAGTAGGTCTAGGTCCTGAAAACTAAGGTGCTCATTAAGGACACTAAGCTACATAATGTCCAATCTGACCACACAAAAAACATTCTGTATTCCTACCGGAACCTCTTCCCATAGGTGGTACATTTGATTGCTGACTACTGTTCCTACTCACAAAAAATTGGCTACTCTGAGCTGGCTGATTGGATTGATTTTGTTTATTGCGTTGAGCATTGCAGTTGTTCTTTGTGTTAGAACCTTTACCACCACCTTGAGCTTGAGAATTTGAACCCTTCTGTTGTTGTGTTTGCTGAGACTGTTGCTGATACTATTTCCCCTTAGAGAAAGAAAACTTCTTGTTACCACCTGAATTATAGTTGCTTTTAGATCCTAATGCTACTGGTGCTCCTAAAAAACCACCTTGACCCAGGTTGACACTTTGCTCAACAAGGATAGCTCGATGCACCACATCCTTGAGGGTTTTTGGCTCAAATACGTTAACTCCCCCAATAATACAGTTATTCAAACCCCTAATAAAATGTTGTGTCAACTGAGCTGAATTTTCACTAAACCCTGAAAAAGACATGAGCTCATAAAACTTACGCTCATACTCGGTCACTAACAGAGTGTACTGTCTAAGATTATGAAATTCATCAACCCTTTGTTGTTTCCATTCCTCTGGTAGGAATCATTCACAAAAACTCTCTAGGAATAACTCCCATGTAACACTTCTCATATCGATTCCCAACTTCTTCTCCTCTATCATCCACCAAGTGGCCCCAAAATTCTCTAGATTAGTGATCGCAAATCTTGCCTTAACATTGCTGTCAAACTCCTGCATGGCAAAAATCCTATCAAGAGAAATAAGCCACTGCTCGGCCACATAACCAAAACCTTGCCCATTGAAAGGCTTAACCTTGGATCTTGAAACATCCTTCATCTAAGTGGACACAATGGACCTCTGATGATCCATTCGAGGACTTCTAGATCTGGGTTTATGCTCTTGTTCTATCTGGTGCACTTTGGGTTGTTCTTGAACAGGAGGTAGACGTTCTAGAATAGTCTGCATCATCTATCTCAAACCAACCTCTTCAAACTCATCTTGGTCCTCTCTATAGCTCTCTTCCTGCTGCCTACTAGAGTGCTCTTCCCTGCTCTCTACATGAGCCAATCTCTCATGGGCAGACTCATGGACACTGATAGCTCTACCACGACCACGGCCTCTACTAGAAGACCTAGTCCTAGATAACATCCTACAATAGTACAAGGTACTAAATTCAGTTCTATGTCTAGGTTTAAGTAAAATTTCTAGTTTTGAAACTAACTGTTGAAGTATGAAAAATATTCAAGTAACAATTCAAGTTTTGCTTTAGTTCACCTAGATCAAGTTTGGAAAGTTACACTTAATAGTTCAAAGTTCTAGTTGTTCCAAAATACCCAGAGCTCCCAATGTAGAAACTCGGGCTCTGATACCAAATGTAATGCCCTGCCAAGGGATCCAAAGAATTAACCTAGAATTTCACTAAGTTTAGTAGCATTTTTTTTCTTTTTCATGAAAGTAAACACCACGTATAACTTATGCACAATAATGGAAGCAATAGAAATGTCCATCTAATGGTAAATATAACATACATAATCAGATTATATTCTTTAAGATCCCTTAACATTGAATTACATACATGAATCTATTTAGTACAACATCCACATGAAACAATAATGATAAGTCCAATGTTTATACATTACATTTCAAATGCTCATTCATCCTCTGTACATGTCACAGGGTATGACAAGCTCAAAAGAGTATACATAGAATAAGGTACATCATCCTACTCTAATCCATGATACATCAAAGTAGAGATAATCACATGATATACATGATACAACATCATAGAAGACATATACATCCATCATAAAGATTAAAAATAATAAACTAAGTGCACGGTTCCTCCCAACCGTTAATAGCATCATTAGACCATCGTGGATCCTAGCCATCCCTCTGTGCATAACATTCCAAATCACCAAAGAGATCATCAATATTACATAGTAGGAATGTCACTCCTAATATATACAACATCATATGTAGAAAGTAATCTAACATGCAAATAAAAGCATAAGATAACATCATCTAACATATGCTAATCATCAATGAAAAGGATACATATCCACCATCATCATGAAGGACGCATCAGCCATGATGTCTCAATGAATCTCAAAATGATAAGAGTGGAAAATACACTACCACCTGACCGTGTGGTACCTAAGTGGTCCACTCCCACCGTGCTGAGGAGATAATCTCAAGTCCCAAACAAGCTACAAAAAAAAATCACATAGCACAAATCTCCATAAGTCCAAGAATCCTAAAAGTATACTAACTCAAAGGTTCCAAACACAAAATCTGACATCTAATCCCAGAGGCACACAATGACATGTAGGAACCTACTATGCAAGCAGGAAAGTGTCATCACAATTATCACATACAAGTTACCCTGGTAGTTAGCTAAACTCCACGAGTCCATACTAATTTCATGCGGCCACTAGTATCCTCTCATACTGATGAGGCATACTACGGAATGCAAGGTCATAACCATGCATCTCACTACTCCCATCCTAGCCTATACAAGCACTCAAGGCATGGGCGAGAACAAACTCTTATCTTTTTAGGTTCATTCAGTTAGTATTAGGTGTGAATGTTATCACTTATTAATCCAACTTACAATGAGTTACCCTGGCAGCCTCTTAGGGCCCCGGCCCCCATTGCAAGCCACTTCCCATCACTACATGCAGATATCCTACCCTAATGCTCATGGAATCACAAAATCACAAAAGATAATCCATAATAAAATCATCAAATATGCATAAAAGCATCAATTCCCCATGAGCAAATATCCATAGAAAATCATGAACACAACAGCTCTCTATTGGCAACTGAAGTATCACTGATAATCAAAGTATCCAATGGTTCTTAATAACCAAAATATATCTCAATCAAACTAATCGAAGACTCCAAAAATGGTTGAGTCAAAAATTTCACATCATGACATCATCAAGAATAAATCCACATTTCAGTCCCATCATGGCGACTAGAAAATAATCAAGGTTAACTGATCGATGACCAAAATAATGGTTAAGTCAAGTATCTCATACATAAGAATCTCAACTATAACAATCAATAATCACAACCAATACATAGAGTATTCCATCACATAACCATGGTTGGGTTTATAAAGATCGAGATTAAAACATCATCATGTCATCACAATCACATAACTCCCAAGCCTCTGGTAGACATCCTATACTGGTCAAAACTAGTCAACCCAAAACCCAAAACAATAGCATAAGGAAGACACAATGTAAACACATGTTTTGGTTTTGTTAAATTTACAACTTGAAATTAAATGTAGAGATCTCAGTTTATGTTTCCAAGTTTGAAGAATGAATGGAGGAGCACATGTATTGTTTTGGATAAATAAAAGTTTTCCTTAATAGAACTAAAAATCCATTTTCCAATTTATAATATTTGTTTGATACATCCCCCACCAAACTATCAACTATTTATTTAATAATTTAAAACAATTAAATTATTAATTAGTTGAAGGTTATTAAAGAGTCACCATTATGAAAATAAACCTTCAATATAAATCATTTATCAAATAACTTAAATTTATTAATACATATTTACATATATATATATATATATATATATATATATATATATATATATATATATATATATATATATATATATATATATATATATATATATATATATATATATATATATATATATATATATATATATATAATACATATGTAAATATAAAAATAGATATTACATTTCATAAAATCGAATTAACAATTTCGATTGACACCATATATCATATGAAAATAACAATAAGAATCGATTTCTTATAACGTTTGTTTTAAACATTTTAACATAAACATTTTTTTTACATAACATTATCATTGATTAACCCCCCCAACTCTTGCTGCGGTACGTAGTACCTGCGATCGCAGGCACTGCGCCGACAGCGAGTACGTAGTACCCCTGTCGCTGCAGACCTGTGACGGCAGGCCTCTGCCTTCCACAGGCATGGGGTACAAATCGTGCCTACGACATTTTTAATACATTGTTTCCATGCAATATGAAATCGCGATGCGGTTTATTAAGTTTCCCCACTGTGATTTATCAATCATTCAATTCGGTGCATTATATATATATATATATATATATATATATATATATATATATTCAAATTTTATAATAGATTCATAATAAATGTATACATATGCATATATATATATATATGCAGATCTGAATACATAAACATGTATGTTTTTTTTTTCCACAAAGATTATATCTACAATTTAAGAATTAAAATATTTGCATTATAGATTCACTCAATTAATTTTCTAATGGATTTGACTATAAATTTAAACCCTAGCCCCGTGATCTTTCAGATCTATGCATATAAAATTCTCAAATAAATTAATCTACCCATATTGAGAATGCATAAAAATATGAAACTTCTCAGAAGACATATGGAAGATACGAAGAAGACAGGGAATGCGTGATGCGAAAATAGCATAAATAAAATCACAAGAATCTACCCAGATTCTGATGCTAAATTGCTCTTCCTCAGAAAATCCGCAGAGTAAGCTCCTCCCTTCTTCAGAATTCTTGAGTCCTCCAATGCTCCAACTGCACTCCCAATGCTCTCTCTAAGCTTCTATCAATGCCTAAATATAAAGATCTTTCAGGAAACATCTAGAATGCTTCTAGAAACAACTGGAAGGTGTCACCAACTAAGCATGGGTCTTTTCCAACCTTCAAGATGATCCATTGGGTTGTAGACACCATGTGCTTAATTGATGCACTAACCCCCGTGTTGTTGACACTTGAGAAATAGAAAAGTGCGCTAACTCCCATGCAAGCTTATAACTCCAATTCACTTTTTATATAATTTCTATTTAAATATTTATAACTTTCATCTTACCTTTTTCAACTTTTATTATTATTATTTATTTATTACTTTATTATTATTTTATTATTATTATTAATTTAATTTCTAATTTTCTTTTATTTAATTCATTTTTCCTCAATAATTCACATTTAATTAATTACAATCAAAATATCAAATAACATGATATTTTATATTAATTTTCTCAAATAATTAATTTATTAATTAAATCTATTTATTAAGACTTAATTAATAGAAAATTCACCATAGACCTCCAAGATAGAATATGAAAACCCATCATAGAGAAAATGACTCAAAATCAGTCTAAAGGGTTAAAAATCATGAATTATGTCATCCGACACATTCGGTGGGTAAAATATCCAGATACTTGTCCTACCTCACTAGGACAATTGGCTTAAAGGTTTGGGATTTGGACTTGAGAATTTATCTCCCTTCTTTTATCATTGAGATAGTATAATAGGGTACGCTCATCTTGGCTATTCAGGGAAGTCGATACCCAGTACCTGCAACCTACAGAAAAACCATGCATGTACATACAATATATATAATGCTAAGCTAAACAGACAATGGCAGGAAGTGGTGCATCGTGTAGATCCCGACTAAGTAGGTGACTACGACTCCCTTCCTTAACCACATCATAAACGCCATACAATATGAAAACACACACACCATACACATGCAAGTATGGGGTAAGTATCCATAATAAAGCACATAAGATAATAAACCATCCATCTAATCATCAATAATAACTGAAAACAGTATAATGATCATCATGTATGCATGAAATGTAAAGTCTAAATAATCTCATCACATAACCTCTAAATCCATAACATATTGTCTGATAGTCTCAAAACAATACCACTAATCCATCAACATAAAACTAGTCCACCATAGTCTGATAATAATAGCAACAATATTTCCAGAAAAGATGTGAACAAGGGTAGGCACTACAGTGAGCATCTATATGTGATCATGTGATTTGATTGTATGTAAGCTATATGGGATGTAAGTGTGAACTTATTCAGTTGATTAAAGGAGGTGTAGGTAGTAGAAGATTTTGTTATAGAAGTTTTATAACCATATTCTATGGTGGTTGTAATAAGTGTGTAGGAATAATTGATTCACCCTATCTCTATTATTTGACATGTTCAAAATTTAGTTCTAGAAATCGGTTCCTCATTGTAGAAATTAATCAATTGTGGATAATCAAGTGGAATTCAAATTGAATATCCCTATGTTTGATGGATTCAACAGTGTCTTTGTGTTTAATTTAATTGATTCATGTCAAGCCATGTATTCAAGATTACCTACCTTGTTGCACTTTACTCTATTAGCTTTGGAGTCAGATCTCTCAATTTGACATCATCATTCTTTGACTCAGTGTGCTTAATTAGATCACTTTCACATTGACTCAAAGAGAGACAAATATAATCACCCAAAATTGGTCTAGTAAACTATAAGCCCCCTTTTGAGCACTTTATACCTCTATGCTAGACCACACTATGCACTAATCAATTTTTACATAATTTATTAATCATTTGTCCTTGATTAAATGATCATTTCATTATTTATTTGATTTTATCTAATGATCTGACCACCTTATCCTAATTTTTATTTAATTGAAAGAGCATGCTCCCTTTTAATTAAATAAAATTCCCCTTTATTTATGTGTGCACATGAAAAAGGAATTTCTAATTTACAATTAAAAAGTGAAGAAAGTTGTATACAACTTGAATACACACTGTTTGAGGTGAGTGGAATCCATTTTGCTTCTTAATCCCCTCCACTAATCTTTTGCTTGTGAACCTCATCCGTCCATTTTACCTCTTCAAAATCTCTTGCACATGGGTCAACCAAGAGAAAATCACTGCCATTTATTTTTCCTCTTAATCTCAACCATCCAAATTTATTTAAAAGGAGTCTCTCTTCTCACTCTCTCATAGTCTTAGACTCTCATGCTAATGCAATGTTGTCATTTTACTTTCTTGAGCATTGACTTGCACTTCTTGTTTACTTGCTCACTAGTTCATCATTTAATTTTCTTGCATTTATTTTAGAATAACTTCATCATAGTTTAATCTTGCATTGTTTGACTAGTTCACATACACTAGTACATTAGGCCTTAATTTTTGACCTAAAATTTTTTACAACAGGCCAATTTGGCTTGTAAATTTCACTTTTTTTAAAATATGATCTCGATAATGTTAAAATTTTGACCATACTAAAGTTTTTTGTCAAAATTTCAACGCCACTTAATTTTTTTGTCAAAAATTTGATGACACTTAAGTTTATTGTCAAAATTTCATCTTTGTCAAGATATAAACAAAAAAAGAAAAGTGAAATACTTCATTTTGTTTTGGGCAGATTGTGAGCAGGAGGGTTCGGCTACACATGTTGTTTACTCTCTTCTTAGGAAAGGGATTTTTTGACCATGGGTTGTTCACTCTCTTCTCTTTACATACAAACTAAGAAACTGGAGGCTACATAATAGAATCTTTTGCTGAGTTGGGAGAATGGAAAGGAAACTAAAAGTCATTAAATTTTGATTGATTGTGTTATAACTTCTTCCCCCACCTAAATTTTCCATTCATTCATTCATTTAGAATTAAGTAGTGAATATATATTTTGTCTATTGGTGTGCCCTTATTATCTATGTCTCTATAATAATATTTTTCAATGGAAAAGGAAGAAAGGGAAAATGAAAAGGAAGGGTCTTGTATACACAATGTAGTACAAGTGGCTTACATACAACCACATTAAGGGCCAATGGGAGTAGCAAGAGGCTAGGTCAGTCAATAGTAGTTATAATAGTAGTATTCAAGGGCACAATAGAGACATAGATCACAAGGGCACATCAGAGACATAGATCACAAGGGCATGTATCAAGATCAATACGTTGATATTTTTTACAAGTATTGAGAAAATAAAGTTTTGGATTTTTATGAGATTGTTCGAGTATCTAAAATGATAATAGTTGTGATTATCAAGTGTTGGAAAACATAATCCCAACAACTATACTTACCACAATCTTTGTTCATCCTCTACTAAGTAGATAATGGTATTATTTTATTCAATATATGATTCTTTTTGTTTGTTCTATATTTTTATCTATTTTCCCCTCCATGTTAGAATATCATCTTTTGAATCATCAATGTGTTGTCATTCATTCACTATAGTGGAGGATTTATTTATGTATATATGAATAGAAACTCTAATTTTAAGAAAAATATATTTTGCTTTATATGAAGTCTTATTTTTTTTTTTTTCATTTCTTTGCATTGTATATCTTTGAGTGCATAGTTTTCCTTGAGTATTTAATGGAATTAATTCAAGATCTATGTTGATTACCTATCCCTTATTTTTCTTCATTCATACATCTCTTCATCGTGGTAATGAGCCTAGGTGGTGTTTTATACCTATCCTCTTGTGACATCCTTTGATTAAAATATCCTATATTTATGATTCAGTGTGCTATATCAATTTGGAATAAATTAAATGTTATTACAAATAGAGCTTCAATAATATTGCAATTTTTTTATGAAATTTAAATTCAAATGTTGCTATCAAAATCCAATAGTGTAATTTTCAATTCAAACTCAAAGGTCAATATGTTTGACTCAAAAACTACATAGTTGATTCTTAAGCAATATCACAATTTGACTTGTCATGGGAATTTTTTGCTACTTATCAACATTTAAATCCTTATCACTTTTAATCCCGTATTTTGGATTCATTTTCTCTCTTTCATTCAAACTGTCCAACTATATAGTCATTAGAAAACCCTTCAAATATGAGAGTTGGAGAGGGATTTGTCCTTTCCATATCACATATAGAATTGTGTATCTAAATTATCCCCTTCAACCCCCACTCTTTTTTTTTCCAAGTTTAGAGCTCAATGTATGTGCAAAGTTCATAGTTAGAAACTTAAAAGGAAGGAAATATTTTTTCTATTATTTTTCCATGGCTCCTTCTATTGCCTTATCTAGCTCTTCTACCTCCCCAAAACATAAAAAATTATTCTATTGAATATCACCATCTAATTGAATTCCTCCCTAGCTTATTTCCTTCTCAATAGTTTATTTTATACTTGTCTTCAAGCCATGTTGCATTGATGTTTACTATTGATATGTAGGGCCCATATTCATTCTAAAGAGTTTGCAATGCATTGTATACACTAAGTTTTTAATTTTTAAATACTAGATCCACTTAAAGGAATTCTATAACATAAGCTCAAATATTTTTCTATGCCCTTTACTAATTTCTATTTAATTGAACTACAATGGTGCATGTGCCCAATGTTTTGGACAATGTTTCTTAGTAAAGAAAATACACTTGTCATAAATAATGATATGAACATGTGGTTTCAAACTTCTAAATTATATTTAATTATGATTAAATAATATATGAAATATTTATAAGTATAAAGGACAATCCTATGACATTTATTTAGAAATCAATTAGATGTACTATGTAACTAGTTAATATTGGGTGGATTTAAGCCATGTGACAAATCCCACTAGATGGTGTAAAAGTAGGTAGATAGATTGGAATCAACACTTACCAACAACATTTTGTTTTTTGGCTACACGATGAACAATTATTACAATGGTTTCCTTTAGGCACATTATCAAGGACACATTGTTTGAGTAATTGAAGAACACTTATCATAATAATGTACTTTCTTTAGAGCATGATTGCATTACAATTGATAGCAAGGATCAAGCTTTGGGTCAATTCTTAAGATAAACTTATAATTAAATTCGAACAAAAATATAATGTAAACCACTGAAATATAATGTAAAAAACATGTTATCACTTAATCAACATATACATATTATCAAGTCATAACATTAAAATACTTGATGGTCACATATTCTTGTACATTTGTACTCTATTTTCTTGACAACTACAAAGCTTTATAATTTTATATATAGCATAAAAGTAATTAACTACCAAATCTGAGATACAAGTTCTTTTGCCAACTATCTTCATCATTCTTCAATAGCAACCCAAAATATGTCAATGGGCCAAGATATGGAGTAAAATAGAAAAACATGGTTTGTTAAATTGTTCATTGAAATAATCGTGCCTATATCATTCACAAGTTTTTCCAACAATCAAAAAATGCCTTTGAATATATAAATGTATATTCATGATATTACAATGCTCCCAAGAAGCTGTAGAACAAAACTTTTGTACATTATACATCTTCAAAAAGCAGTATGACCAAAAAAATTGCATACCTCATTGTTATAACACATAACAAAAAATCTTAAAATGGATTATGATATGCTTATACATCTTTGGACATTCTTCTCAATGCATTAAGAAACTTTCAAATTGGACCTTCTTCTCAATGCTTTTCTTACACATGCATGCATTGGACTAAGGGAATCTATTTTAGATACGCAATAGGATTCATCTTCATCTTTGATATGTGCCTCTCCATATATCCCATCCCATCCCATTTTCTCACCTCTCGTAACACCCATACAAGAAGTCAACACAACATCTCCCCACAATACATATTAGCTTTTGCAAAAGGCTAAGTGGGCATCTAGAAAATTGGGTAAGGCTACCTTAGCCTATATGGGAAGAGAATTCAATAATGGAGGCTCTTAACTTTGGTTACAATCATGATAAGGGTGATGCACAACTGCCACCTAGATTCAAGTTTCATCCCACTGATGAAATCATATAATGCATTATCTCATGAGAAAGATTTTACACGAAAAAATTATAGGAAGGGCCATTTTTGAAGTGTAATTTGAATTTGATGTGGTGTCTTAACCATATGCTCTTCACTCTATCCTCTTACATACACATAAATCAATAATAAATACAAACTAGGGGGCTACACAATGAAAGCTTTTGTTGAGTTGGGGGAATGTCCAAGGGAAACTAAAAGTTATTAAATTGATTAAGTTATAAACTATGCCCCCACCTAGGTTTTCTGGTCATTCATTCATTTAGGATTCAACAATGAATATATATTTTGTCTCTTGTTATGCCCTTGTGCTCTATGTTTCTACAGTTATATTTTTTTTAATGAAATCTTTTCTTATATATATATATATATATATATATATATATTGTAATTGTATAATTTATTTAACTTGTTTAGATGCCACCCTTATTCAAGAGATAGTAATATTTTGTTATTTTATTATTTTCTATTATACACATGATACTATTAATGCTTGTATGTTTATATTTGATATAATTTTATAGCCTAAATATTTGCCTATGAAGAAAGTCCACACCTAACAATATGAACCTAGAAAAAAATAAGGAGACAATTGTTGGATTGTGGTTTAGTTCAAAATAAAAGGTGATGGAAAATGTTATTATCCTTGCAAAAAATTCAAGGGCTTAAAGAATTGAAGAATTCTAATCACAACAGCTCATAGACATTGTAGGTAACATGATCACATTTAAGGGGAAAGAATTTTCATCCTTTGGTGAATGTGGATTTCCAATTGGTGGAACATGGAGGTGTGAATATCGAAGTAGAAGGTAATCCTCCCATTGAAGAAGATGATCCTAAGGTAGAGAATACAATAAAAGATGTTGGTATTGGTGCAACTGATCATGTACTAGAGAATAGGATTGAAGAAGATGTTACTGGCACAATTGATCAAGATCATGAAGATGGTAATAGTAGCACATCTAATGATCATGATGAAGAGAATGTTGATATACCTATAATTGAAAAGGCATATGAGAACTTGTACCAAGGCTCCCAAACAATGTGTCTCTCTAATGTATTGATGTTGGTGAACTTCAAGGTTATGAATGGTATATCCAATGTAGTAAACTCACATATGCTAAGGTATATTGTCATTTTTATCATCTTCTATGTTAGCCTACCATTAATGCTCTTTATATCAACCATTTTTTTTCCATAGGTTGATAGGTTAGTGTTTGTTACCATCATCAAACATTCTACCTCGCTCTTACCAAGAATCATTGGCCATTATGAAAGATATTGGAATGGAGTATCAAACAATCATATTATATATCATAAACAACATAAATTTGCAAAAAAATTCCCTAATTGTCACAATAGTAGATATCGATCAGATCAAATAACAAAAAAAGTACCTCGCAAGTTTATTTGGTACATCCCTATTATTCCACATTTGCAATGATTATTCAGGTGCACTAGTTTGTCACAATTTATCGATTACCATGCATGCAATAGAATTCAAGATGACATTATGTGAATGCCTATGGATGGTTCTACATTTAAGGACATTGAAGATAGGTGGTCACTATTTAAAGAAGAACCTCATAATCTGAAGCTTTCATTGGTAGCAGACAATGCTAATCTATTTGGTGAGATGGGATCTATTTACTTGGTCTAGCATTTTTTATTAATAATAAAATTTCTCCTTGGATGTCTATAAAGAGGGAGAACATAATGTTGGAAATGATTGTACTAGGTATTTTTTCATTTAATAGTCATCTAAATTAATTTAGAAACACAGTATCAAAAAGACCATAATAATTATGTTTTGTTTATGTTCATTCAACTAAGTAGGTACAAAATAAAAGATATGAATGTATATATTGAGCCCCTTATTGATGAGTTGTTGGAGTTATGGAATGGGGTCACTATGTACGACATCTCTAGATCAATAGATGAAAGGTAATTTCAATTTCGTGCAATGCTTGTATGGAAAATACATGATGCCCCTGGGCTAACACAATTTTAACTATGTTGCCAACTTTTCAAGAATCAAAATAACATGGAAGTATATTCTATGCTATGAATATTTGTTATTGTTTATGTCTTCTGATTAGTGTTATGAAATCAATCAATTTGTGATATGCAAAACTGTTAATGCATATTTTTGGTATGTAATAGTACTAACACATTTTTTTCGTATGTTTAAGTTGTGCATGATAATTGTAAGTATTAATATTCTACACATGCCATCTGATTATACACGATCTTGTAGGTCTTCAAATAAAGGGAAAATATTCATGTCCAATTTGTGGTCCAAAGATGAAATCTCGTCATCCAAAAAGTTTAGGAAAGTAGTTGTTCAATGTGAATATGCATTTTCTCCACAAAAATCATAAGTATTGAATTACCAAAAAACATCTTTTCAATAGGAAAGAATAGACAACATCAAATTCATGAAGAATGACACCTCACATATGGAAGTTGGAATACAATAGAATGAATCATCGAGGTAATGTCATTCCATCTGATGTAGGTTTTTGTATGAAATTTAAATTTTGATATTGTCTTTTGTTTAAAAATGATGTAATTGATGTTCATGAAGGTCGTCAAGGCATTTATGGGAAACTTCCAAAAGGACTAAAAAACTATAGTAGACAATTTAGTAGGTTGTTGTACTATGAGGAACTCCCAATCATATATTTGTTTGATGTTATGCATATTGGAAAGAATGTAATAGAGACACTATGAAAAATATTGGATCAAAGGTGTGACAAAGAAATATTGGTCAAAATTTGTAATGACATTCATAAATCCAATCATGCATTGAAATTTTTCATTGAATCAAATAACAATAGAAACTAGATTAATATAAGTGTCATTCCTTTGTTATTAACGCAACAACAAACTGATGCCTATTTGAAGCCATAAAAAAAATTCTCATAGGATTTACTACAAACATAAGCAATCTCATATCAAAGAAAGGTGATTTTGGGTCAAGGTTGAAAATGCATGATTGGCATACCTTCGTCAAGGTAAGTCATGTTATTCTTTATTTACAATAAATTTTTAAAACATCATGTACTTTTCATTTTTTATTTTATAATATATTTAAAAGATCATTTTATTATTATTTTAGTAAATTCTACCTCTAGCTCCCACACAACTTTGACAACATGAGTGTCAAACAAGTTATATATGATCTTGGGAAATACACGAGGTTAGAAGTGTCATTTGTTATATTTTTTTGTATAGATATTAATTTTGTGTCTTTCTTTTATTTTTCTATAATGTATTGTCTAATTTATTGTAGAGTCTCATTAATATGTTTTTGCACAATGAATGTATTCTAGGTGGTTGTCATCTAACTAAATTGATTGAAAAGACATAAAACATTGGAAGAGAAAAATTCTTCAACTTTTGTGTGAGATGCAAAAGTTTCTATCTTCAACTTTTTTCAATGCACAAGAACACTACCTCATACATCTAGTTGAAGAGATTGATTTTTGTAGACCTGTACCACTAGGTCAATGTGGATGATTAAGAGGAACTTGAAATTTTTGAAAGGCTTGGTTTGACAAATAGCATGTCCTAAGGGTTACATGGTGGAGGGATATATGGTATACCAAACCATGGTGTATAGTAGTGAATATCTTCCCAAGTTTATAGCAAAGATCTATGTCGATCACATTTGGGATCCCAACTACAATAACATATTCAAAGGTGATTACTTGATGGGGAAAGGTAGATTGAGGAAAGTGAGAGGTAATTATGAGATATTATTGTAGTTAGTTAATTATTATCCATCATCAATATAAGTTGTCTCTAACTAATCTATTTATTTTATATAGTTTCTTGTGAGTGGGATGCACTTCATTTGTATATTGAAAATAATCTTTGATTGGATGACAATATGGATTAAATGATCTCAACAAAATGGTCACTCATTAACATGGGAAGGTGTTGCTTCATTGGTTAAAGAATCTAATCATAATGGAAATTCCAATGTTACGCCAATGATAGTTGATCTAGAAAATGATTTAACGGGTGGAAAGGTACATATAAGTTAATTTATCATGACCCATCTGTTCAATATCAACTCACTAATGGATGCATAATTTTGATGTGTTTGAGAAATAACAAGTCAAGCACCACAAAGATATGTACTATAATGGTCATAAATTTTACATAAAACAAATGGACGACACAAAGAGAACTTGTGATTCTGGGACAATTGCAGTCTTTGAGGTCACTAATATTTCATCTAGAAATAACATGCACCCTCAACAATCTAAAAATAGATACTATGGAATTTTTGATGATATAATTGAGTGCGACTTTAATTCCTTCAAACTAGTTCTATTCATTGTCAAATGGTATAGGCTACAACTGAATCAAAATGATCATGATAGAAGTGTTATTGAACATGATAGTGAATTTATAATGATTAATACAAGGTCATTTGAGCTAGTTGGAAATGAGTTGTATGTTCTTCCAAGCCAATGTAAGCAAGTGTTTTACTTTGGCGTTCCACATAAATCGGATTGGTCATTTGTCAATAGACACAATCCAAGAGGAAGACCGGTACAGTATAATGTGATTGAAGAAGAAGATACTGAAGAAGTGGAAGATGAATAGATGATGATGATGACAAAGATGAAGAAGGAGATGCTGATGATGATGGTGAAGATGTTCATGATGATGGTGATGGCATTGATGATGGTGGTGGTGGTGATGGTGATGATGATGGTGATGGTGGCGGTGCTAGTGCTAGTGCTAGTGATGGTGATGGTGGTGGTGGTGGTGATGGTGATGGTGATGATGACAATGATGGTCATAGTGATGATCATGATGATGATGGAGATAATGATGATGTTCATGATGATAAGATGGATGAAGAAGATGATCAATGACATGATCAATGGAAATCTATTAGGTGTGACCAATAAAATGTAAGAGGTATTGATGACTTATGATACACATGTTACAAATATGTGTTATGATGCTCAATTCTTGGTGTTGATTACTTATGATATATGTTTTGTAGAGATAAACAAATTTAAAAATATCTAATGATTATGATATATGCATATTGCTCATGTTATGTTCTATGTAATTTGCAGCATAAGTATCATGTAATTTGTAACTAACTTAAGATAAATAATTTACATATGTAGGAAACTATACCCCTTTGACGAGGATCCTACACAGTGACATGGATCAAGAGGGTTAAGTTTATTACATTCTTTCTTTCTCTTTACCTATAACATTAACTTTAGGACAACTTCATCAATACTAGCCTCATTTTAAAGAAAAATATTTCACTCCTTCAACTATATCTCTCATTTGATGGGCTACAAGTACCACCAAATAGTTATCTGCCATATTTGTCTTCCTTGAGTGAGGGAAATGTGGGAATAGAAGAGGAAAATGAGACATGTAGTAGGTCCATGAAAGAGAGATGAACTAGAGGTCAAAATATTATAAGAAAATTCAATAAACACATGTAATTTTTCCTTTCTCAAGGAGGGTCATGTTCTTATGATGATGAGACAAAAGGCGACATCAAGGTTCTCTTGAGGTACACACATCTTTAGAAAGAATGGGTACCCAAGGAATTACCTCCAATTAACACTAATTTTTGTGTTAATGAGAGGATATTTCACATAGCTCCATCATCATTACATGGTGTGAGCCTATTTTCCATTGATGGCAAAAAGATCAACTATAAAAAAGTTGTTGAATTGATAGAGTATGTAGGACCTTGTTACAATTACAATAATTGGATGTGGATAATTCAATAAAAAAAAAGTATGCATAGGTATGCACTGTCAACAAATGATCTACAATGGAAAGAAAATGATCAAAGTAAAAGACTTGTTGTGTACATAGATGGAAGGCCAAAAAAAATAGGGAATGTTGTAGGATTTACAAATAGTATGCATCCTAGGTCAACTAATAAGTGACCCAATTGCATTTTCAAGGCACGTAAGGGGAATCATATTTTTGTATGTGTGATAAAATCAATAAGTGCAGGGGAAGAGTTGCTAATAGATTACAATTTGAATCACGTAGATAAAAAGAAAGTTACTATCATGGGACTTGTAAGTACTATATATGTAATATTTAAACTGATTACTTCCAATTAATAACTCCAATATAAAATATACCAGTTTATTAATAATTTTCTTTGCTAAGTCGACTATTTCTTTCATTATGCCAATGTTTTTATATATATTCTTTGTCACAGGGCAACATGATTGATCCATTAGATGACAGAGGAAGGGACGTTGCTTTTACCCCTTCTTCAGTGAAGGTAAATCTCTTGTATAAAATTAGTGTAATTTTAATTTTACAAAATGTCATATTATTATGTTATTTTCCTTAAGGTTTTGGACTTGTTTTGATTGTTTTACTAATGTTTTTGTCACAATTTGATGCTTAAGGAAAGAGAAAAGAACCAATTACATAAGAGAAATTAGTTGTTGATATGCAAGCCACAGTATTATATGATAATGACATCACATATAGCATTGACCCTATAAGCATGTGTAAAAGGAGCCTACAAAGCATCAATCTATAAATTCTTATGCTTGTGATGGATCCAAATCCAATCGAAAAGAAAGAGGTAATGAGAAGTGAATTGTGTTAGAGAGCACGTTTTATGGAAGTAAGCAACAATGAATCTTTATCTAGTACAATAGTTCAATAAAGCTCTATGTTTTATACTATTTTGTGGATAAAGGACCAAAATATGTATGTGTTCTTACAAAAAAAATTGAGACCTCACTGAGTTGTTGGACCTGACGAGGGTACTAGTGTAGTTCCTACAAGTATATGATTTTAATTTTCAACCATCAAAAGGGACATCATCAAAGTCACCATATACCATGCTTCTCTTTTGTAGTCCATTAATAGTCAAAACTGCACCATTATTTTCTTCATGATTATTATTGACAATTTTATAAGAAAGGTGAAGTATATTACTGTTACCATGTTTTTGCAATCTATATTTTTAAAAGATTACATTGTATATACAATTGTTTTTCAAGTCATGATGACGTGCATATACCTCCTTCGACAAGGCCAACCAACACTCCAAGATTTTTTACTATAGGATTGGCAAAAAGGAGTATGTAAATATCCATGCCTGCTACAACTAGATTGGTAAATCCTTGTTTTTCTATATTTTGTTATGTGTTAAATTTGATTTAATTTGTATATTCTTGTTCATTTGATCATTGTATGCCATTGATTAACTTTTTGCAGTGAAAAGTACACCTTCTCATGATGATAGAACAAATACCAATACTAGTGATAAATACCATGCTTTCCTGGAGTAGCACGTGTTACTTCTATTGGATGGTTGGAGGCATCATTGTTGATGGCCGAGAAAGATATGATTCCCTTAAAATTTCCTAAGCTTTTGAGTACTTTAAATTTTTAATTATTTAGAGTGTAATTATAGTTTACTTATTCATAACTCATTTTTGACTAATGATCCCATGATGATTTTGCAAGAAACGATGTCTTTTTATGAAACTTTTTGTGATTTAACATTGAAGATATTTGGGCTCACATTACGTAAAAGGTACGCAACTTCATATAATTGGTAGACTATTTTTTCATTCATCTATTTATTGTAATATATTCAAGGTACTTAACTTGAACTAATTTTTTTATCTAACAATTGTTTTTTTATCAAAAGGTTGAATGAGCAAGGCCCTAAATTAAAAGATCATCTCATAAAATCTCTAGAGGATCTCTTTGGTTAAAATATTTTTAATAGAGCCCAAATTTCTCAAAAGGCTTGCAAACATCTAAAGACTATGAGAGGCCAATGTAGAAGGGCTCTAAAGGTCAACCCAAATTAGTATGAGCATCCTCCAATGGTTCCAGATATGGAGTGGAATGAAATAATTGAAGATGCAAAAGAGATAAGACTAAAAGAAAAAGGAATTAAACCACCACCCAAAAAAAAAAGGTATTTGGTAGTATTAATGTAATTATGCACAAACTAGTGATCTTTATATTTATGTATTCTAACATATTTCAAAGTTTACATATATAGGTTGTAGGACACATCAAAGGTGACACAAGGTAGAAAATATAAGGTTGGTCAACAAAATCTTGGATATATGAAACACTATGCACAACTTGTAAGTAGTAGTAAATGGAATTTTTTATCTATATATATATATATATATATATATATATATATATATATATATATATATATATATATATATATATATATATATATATATAAGCAATACATTCAATATTGATGATATTATGCAAAAAATGCAAGGCTTTGAATTTAATCTAGCACCCACGAAAGAGGATAGAAAAATTGGCTTCAAGCAAGGATATAGAGCAGTGGTTTATCACCACCACATAGATTCTAGTGGCCAAATTGATCTACAAGATTCTAGTGCATTGGTTCAAACATAGGTAAATAGGCCTAATGAATAATAACTCAAATTGAGAACTTCGTGAGAAATAACCTATTTGATGTTAATTTCAAAAAATGATAACAATGTGCATGATATTTCACTACAACCTTCTACTCCTAGCATAGGCCATACACATGACGAAGGCCCTGATGTACATCACAATGATGGAGGTATATATTCAATTTCTATTAAAAATTAATTATGTAATTATTAATAAAATTTAAGATCTTAAATTACAATTGGTGTAACCTTTATGTGAATTTTTTTGAGTATGTAGAATGCTATGGTGATGGAGTTGAGAATGATGTTAGTGTTGAGAATGTTGAGGTTGGGATTGAACAAAATGTGATAGTAGATGATGTAGTACTAATAGGTAAAGAAAAATCCTTGTTATGACCTAAAGATTTACAAAATACTTATAACATTTTTAAAAAGTTAAAATTAAACTCATTTATTTGTTATTGCAGGGGCGCATCAACCTTGTGCTAAAAAAAAGAGAGGAAGCATCATGTCATTAGATCAAAACCACAAGATCTAGAGAAAAATTCTAAAGATAGTCATGACATTCTTATTAGTCTTTATCTTTGACAAACATCAAAGAAAAATAGAAGGAGAAAAGATCGTTAAAAACCTTGTTTGATGATCAATGTGTTGATGATTTTTTTATGAATATTGATTATTAATGAATTTTATGTCATGTTATTGAATATTGTTATGTGATTATAACAATTGATGTGTTCATGAATTATTGATGAATGTTTGTATGTATTAATGAATTTTATGTCATGTTAATGAATGTTATGTGATTATAATGATTCAATGTTATAGTTCTTAAATGAATGAATGAAATATTTACTTAGATGTTAATGGGGAATTTAGAGTGATTTGTGGGTGGGGGGGGAAATGAGCTTCCACCTTTATGTGGTTGGCCTTGTTAAGCAGATAATATTAAAGGATTCTCGAAACCAAATGAAGCTCAAACTAAACCTATCAAAACTAAATACCAATATATGGTCCCATCATCAAGTGGATGGAGAACTTCACCATAGTCACTAATGGTTGTCATTTCTTCCATGTTGATGTAGACATGTCTATGATGTTCATTTTTATAGACTCCATATCAATTGCCACTATAGTTTCATCACATGTCTACACAGTTAGTTATTATCACTACATTTCCATAATGATTCATAGTCATCTCTTCTATGATAAATATTATCTATTGGTAAATAGATTTGTCACTTTGAAACTCTTGATATTCATTTGTATTTAGGAGGGGGAACTCCCTTGTATATATTTTAAGAATGAAACTTTCAAGTAAACTAAAGGATTTTTACTACTTGAGATCCCTTATAAAAAATGTACTAATAGTTCTCAATATTTTATTTAAAATACCCTATTAGATTCACCATTGAAAATCCAAGACTATGCATAAGCGTGCACAATGGTGAAAATATGATTTATAAAAAACACATATACACTCCACAAAAGCCAAATAAGAGAATATGAGAAGCAAATTCAATAGAAATGACTATTTCCTTTATGAACTAGAATAGAAATTTAAAAAAAGTTAATCATGTTCTCATATGATGAATATAGGGCAAGGATATATGCACACGTTAAACACTTGGTAATACTCTCAAAATATTCTTTGTATACATTAAATTAAATTACACTACTTGAAAACAAAATACTGCTCCAAATCAAGAAGTCTCAAAAGTCCATCAAACAATGCTTTTACTTGATTATATAGACAAGCTTCCTTGTCACTACCAAAACCTTCACAATAATAACCAAATATTTCTTGCATGTTTTAAACAAGGTTTTAATAATCTTGAAATATTTGTGTGAAAAGTATTGGCTAATTAACCTTTACAAAGCCAACCAAAAACAAGGAGAAAAATTCTAAGCCTAAGATAAGGAGAATGTATAAAGAGAAAAATAGATGTTATGTAAGATATTTTATATGATCCCAAGAAATATTTTAATTATTTAATGTAAGTCCATATGTTTTTATGTGATATTCCATGTAATGGAATCAATGGTAATGCCTAAAGGCAATAAATGTAAAGTTGTCAAGAAAATGTAAAACTATAAAGTTGTAATATTGCAAGATATTGAGAAAAAAGATGAAAGGTCATAGGGGAATTTGGATAGTTTCTAAATGCCTAAAATGGTATAAATAACTTGTATTGGTCATTCCAAATCATAATGAGAGGAAATATAGCATTTTTGTATTAGTTTGTGCATTCAATCCGAGCTATTTTGATTGGTGTTCAGCATTTTTATGTTGTTTCCAGGCCTTGTAAAGATACTTATAGTCTTGAAACCATATATAAGTTATATATTTGGATAGTAGGATGGCTTATATTATCCTTTTGGTTTGGATTAATTTAATTATGTTTTGAAGAATTTATGCATATTTTTCTGAAAGTGGTTATTTACAAATTTTGGATTCCCTGACAGCAGTCATGTTGTAAAACTTGGTATTGACACATACGGAAGATTTATGACCTATAGATAGATTAATTGGAAATATATACAAATAATACTTATTTTCCCTTTGGTTTGGGTCATTTTTATGAAAATTTGTGGAAGTTATGAATCTTTTAGTAGAAATTATTTTTTGAATAGCTTCAATGGAGTTGCAGGCACAAATGTTCATGCATATAATGATTTGTGGATTGGAAGAATAAATTAATTGCATATTTAGAAAATAGATTCACTAAGGATTAATATGAAACTAGTTTGAGATCATTTGGGTTTGGTTTATGAAAGATATTGGATCTTTCATGCAGGGTTACATGTATCCTTTTTGGTTTATGACAATAAACATAGGCCTCGATACAGAGACCATAACATGTAAATGAATAGTTGGATTGAGCTCAACTTTGGATATGTTTTAGAAGGAATAACTTTGGAAAACTCCTCCAAATTATTTTTCAGGAAGATATGCTTTGTTTTCAGGGGAATCATAAGCAGGATAACACAACTCTTCCACCAGGAATTCAAGTATTTGTTCATGCTCTACAAACTATAGTATAGATGCTAGTGTAGCCATAACATCTGCAACCTTACTTTCTAATCTAGGAATTTGTTCAAATGACACAGTAATGAAATATTGTCTTAATGCACCAACCAACTTCTTGTAAGGAATCAATTTTTCATCTCATGTTTGATAGTTATTATTTATCTAATTAATCACAAGTTGGGAATCTTCATAAATTTTCAACTTGGTGATATGCCATTCAATAGCCAATTTCAATCCATTTGTTAGAGCCTCATATTCTTCTATGTTGTTTGTGAAAGGAAACAACTTGTATGACTTAGGTATGGTATAACCATGAGGAGTAACAAATAAAACACCAACACTGGTAAGTGTGTGAGATCCATCAAAATACATCTTCCATGTTCTATTATCAATATACATAATAGATGCATCAAGGAACTCAATCTACATAGGAGCATTTTCTTGTAATAGAAACTCAACAAGTTGATCAACTATGGCTTTTCCTTTAATGGCTTTATGTTTGACATATTGAATGTCAAATTATGAAAGACTTGTCATCCATTTAGGAAGTCACCCAGTAAGTGCACCTTTACTTAGTAGATATTTGAGAGGGTCAATTTTGCAATAAGATATACTATGTGAGAAACTATGTAGTGTCTAAGTGTCTAAGATGCAAATACCACTACAAGACAAGCCTTTTCAATGTTACTATAGTATACTTCATAAGATGCCAAGGTGCAACTAATGTAGTATATAGCATGTTCCTTTCCATATTCATCACTTTGTGCTAGTAATGCTCCTAAAGTAGAGTATGTAATTGATATATATAAAATCAAAGGTTTCCCTAGTATAGGAGACATCAATACTTGAGGTTTAGCCAAGTATTCTTTGATTTAATCTAAGGTCTTTTGACATTCTTCATTCCAAATGTAGGTAGATCCTTTCTATAAGTTTTTGCTGAATGGTTGTGCTTTATTAGTTAACTATGATATAAATCTCCTGATAGATTGAAGTCTTCCTTGAATACTTCTTAGTTTACTGATGTTCTTAGGAGGAGGAATTTCCATAATAGCTTGCACCTTTTCTGGATCAACTTCTATGCCTTTTACAGATAAATGTAGCATAGAAATTTTCCATACACAACACCAAAAATACACATCTTTGGATTTAACCTAAGTTAAAATTGTTCTATATGATCCAATATCAAACTCAAGTCATCAAGGTGCCTTTCTCTTTTCTTATATTTAGCTAAAGTTTCATCAACATAATCTTCCATATTTTTATGTATCATGTCATGAAAGATAGTAGTCATGGTTCTTTGGTAAGTGGCTCCTACATTCTTTAATCAAAATGGTATGACATTCCAAAAAAAGGTACCCCGTGTACATGTAAAAGATAATTTTGGTTGATCTTTAGGGGCAATTTTAATTTGATTATATCCAAAAAATCCATCTAAATTAGGGAGTACTTATCATAAGCCGCAGTCATGTCCACTATGATGTCTATGTTAGGAAGTGGAAAATCATCCTAAGGAATCCCTTGTTCAAATATCTAAAATTAGTGCATATAGGAATAGACTTGTCATGTTTCATGCAAGGTACAATATTTGAGATCCATTCAAAATAGTCAATAGCTCTAATAAATGATGTGATTAAGATATTTTCTAGTTCTTCTTTAACCAAGAGAGAAACATGTGGATGTATTTTTCTCAATTTTTGCTTGATGAGGTTAACACTAGGAGCACTAGATAGGTGATGCATAATAAGATTTTTGTTTAGGCCAAGCATATCTAAATAAGTCCATGCAAAGTTTGTTTTATTTTCTTGGAAGAGCTTAGTGAATTCCTCTTTTTCCTTAGCTAATAGTGAGTGAGCAACATAAATAATCTTAGGAGATTCCTCTATGACAAGATTTATAGGTTGTGTAGGTTCAATGAGAACTGATTATTTGTCTTGACAATAGATTGGTAGACTACCAAGTACTCATCCTTAGACCACAAAGTGGTTTTTACATTTGGATGTGTCTTTTCTTTTTACTATTTTTGGTTTTGAGACTGCCACAATGTGGTTTTCACCATCAGAACACCTATTCTTTTTTAACTTCCTTTCTATTTTCTGACTAAGGTACTTGATATATGACTCTATCATGTTTTTAGTAGGTTCACTAGTGGAAGAGCATACAAGCTCAATAGCATTAAGGTAGCAAGTGATCTCATAATAATTTTTGAAGGATTGTAGTTTAGATCTTTCATGTGATATAGACCAATCTATAAGATCAAGATTGAAAAGTGAAAATGAAGCAGAGGGCTCCAAGGAGTTTATGTGAAAGGACTCATCTCTAGTGAAATGAAAGTCAAAGTCTATAGGATCTACTCTAGGTGTGCTTAAACCATTCTTAGACTCAGAGAGATCAATGTTATCTACTAAGTTTATGTGAGGACTCAACTTGTCAAGATTATCAAGGAACTCGTTGACTACCTCATTTAGGTTTGAATAGGGATGGACTAAATCTAATCCTAAATCCATAGGTTCCATGGATAAATCACCTTCCCATTCATTAGAGTTGTTCTTGTTGCATTCCATCAAGCAAGCCAATTTTTAATGAATTCTAGCTACATTTGGATCTTCTATATCAGAGCCATCAAATTATTGTCTAGGATAGGTTGCTTCATTGCAATTATCAACATGTTTATTAGTGTTGTCAATAGTATTCCCCCAAAGAAGAGAGGTGGAAGGAAAAAATCTCTCCTTGTTAGAAGTAGTAGCAGTATGTAACAATGTTTGAGTGTCTTCATCATCTAAATCACTAGATGTATATGAGGGTCTATAAAAACCAAGTGGGCCAACAATAGCATCATATCCTAATCCAGTAGTGTATCTAATATTTCTCCCATCAAGATGAATAAGAGGTTCTATAAGTGCATGTTTCTTATTGATCAAGGGACCATGTCCAAATTATCCCATACTCTTAAGTATTTTGTAATTGTTGCCATAACGCTTAGGTGAAATATGAGTAGTTAATGTAATCTCAGTAGGAACTTCTTCTCTATAAATCTAGTTTCAAATTGCTTGATCTTCTTTCTCATCTTCTAAAGGCACAAAATATTTCACAACAATACCAAATACATTCATAGCAGAAGATGAAGGCTTCATTTCTTATGAATTTTTTCCATAAGACTTAGAAGAAATGGGTAATGTAGTAATAGAATCAAGAGTGTAATTTCCCATACTAATGTTCATAAGTTTTAGTTTCTTTTCACATTCTACAAGGGAAGTTGTAACATTTTCTAAAGCTCTATTGCTAGGAACTAATGACTCTGTGGCAACAAGGGCATTAATTGATATGACATTATCCCCAAGAATCAAAATCTTTGTACCATTGAAAGGAAACTCTATGCATTGATGATAAGTTGAGGGGACTTCTTGCATGTCATGGATTCATAGTCTCCCTAGAAAGATATTGTAAGAAAGAGGTATATCAAGCAGTTGAAAGATAACATTATTCTAAAGTGGACCAATGCAAACTGGTAGAACAACCAAACCTTTAGACCAGCTTTCAACCTCATCATATGCCTTGATCATGATTTTCTTTGAGGAATCAATTGTGAATTTTGATAATCCCAATTTTTTAACAACATTATAAGAAAAAATAATCAACCCTATACCATTTTCTATCAACACTCGTTTGACTTGGGTTCTATATACATATAATTCTATGTGAACAGCTAAGTTGTAAGGATGACTAGGAGCTCTATCATCTTCTTCTGAAAAAGTAAGGTGATGTAGAGTGGAGATATAATTAAACATAGTCTAGAATTGATTTGCATCGAAACCATTGCGGAAATTAGTAGTGTGTAATGCTTTCTCAAGGATCTCTTTGTACAAAGGTGAGATTTCTAGCAATTCAAAAATTGAGATCTATGTAGGGGTACATTGTAATTGATCAAAAAGTTTGTAATTGGAACTATTTTTCTTGAAATACGAGACCACTTTCTTAGGATTAGTCTATTTGGATGGATTGGAATTCTTAAATACAATCTTGGGTTGACACCCAGTAATGACATTAAGTGTATCACCATGGGTAGGAGAGGGGGAAGAATTCATACCTCTAAGTGTGATAAGTGGGCTACTCTAAATTGATGTTGATTTAAAGATTCAAAACATGAGCTTAGGCTTCTCATTATCATCTCCACTCACCATATAAACTTTTTCATCAATAGTGCAATTGCTTGTTGCATTGCCATTCTTCTTATGTGATGAATCCCCTTTTCCATACTTTGGCATAAGGTCCTTAAAGGATTTGTGATTAGAATTATTTCAAGGCCATGTACACCAATCTTTCCTTCATCTATCAATTTCTCAATGACATGCTTGAAAGTTATATAATTATCTATTTTATGTCCTTTATTTCTATGAAATTCGCAAAAGTGATCATCTCAATAGTAAGGAGGTATGATTTCAAGATCATATGGCCTATGTGTAGGAAATGTAATGATTTTGTTGGTAACCAAAGCTTTGAGTATAGTATCATAAGAATCAACCAATTGTATACAATTATGCTTAGGTTTAAAATCCTTGTTTGATCAAAATTGCTTGAAATTAGTACAAATGTTGGAATTGACTTTCTTTTCAGCCTCTTGTTGCTTTTTAACCAAACTAAAGGATGGTTCCTTGTCCTTAGGTGGGTCAACCACACCATCATTTACAACATACTTATTCCAATTCTTTCCTTTTTCTTTTCCATAATTGTTGTTGTCATGGGATTTATCTTTGTTTAAAACAATATCTCCCTTCTTAACCAAGACATCCTCAATTCTCAAAGAACTTTCAACCATGTCATTGGAGTGGAAAAGTTACTTTCTAAGGTCATAATGTAATTCAAAAATGACATTATTAACAAATATATCTATATGTTCATTCTCTAGAAGTTGATAGGTGTATCTAGAAAGTAATCTTCTCCAATGTTGTAAAAATGTAGCAAAATGTTCCCTTGGTTTTGTCTGATGTTGCAAAAGTCAAGCATAGTGATGGGGTGTTGAATATTATATGAATATTGTTACAAGAATCACTAAAAAATATCATCAAATGTCCTTAAAGGGGGGGTAATATTTGTGAATCTTTCTAAAGCTTGACCTTTTAGGCTTCTAGGAAATAACCTCATGAGGTAATTGTCATCATGCATAAAGTCCATGCTAATAGAAAAAAATTTCCTTATATGATCATGTGGATCACCATTCTCATCGTATTTTTCATATTTGGGGATATCAAAATCCCTTCGGAAAGGTATTATGTATAGACTTTTGTCAAAAGTAAAAGTGCATATTGTTTCCAAAATTGATGGGGGTTTGGGCTTTTCCTTTTCTACTTCCAAGTTGGCCAATTTTTTTTGTAAACCATCAATTCTTTGCATATAAATTTCCACAGGTGAAGTTTGTTCCTTTTGGATCAGCTTTTAAATGAGGGAGTTTAAATCCTTTTGGAGGCCAAATGCATAAAGTATTGATCTCCATTTTGTTCTAGTGTTTTCATCATCAATTTTTGAAGTTGGGCATCATGTTGAAAATTGAAAAGATCCTCATCATCAATATTACCATAGTGTACTTCACTATATCTTTGAGGTGATTGTTTTCCAACATTGTCATCACTAAGAGAGTTGCTATGGAGACTCCTAGAACCATGATCTTGGGTAGCCCTATATAGTTTGACATATTCTTGATAGTTGTTTTCTCTAGGGTTGGTGAATTGATCCCCAAAGATATTAGTGTTGAATCTCTCAGCATTTCTTTGTGGTTCATGTTGTGCAAAGAGGTTCCTAATTCATTTATCACACTCCTCCCTAGCCACAGTGTAAGATAAACTATTGGAGGACCTAGGTGTGTCAATAGGTGTAATAGTACCACTACCTTGACCAAGTTAAAATCTAGTTGTGACAGGCATGAAAAGAGAAGTGTTATAAACCAAATAAGTAACACAAGATAACTTTGTGTCTAAACTCAAGAGGTTAAGTGTCTACTTTCCAAGTAAGTAGTGATAAAGAGTATCTAGTATATTTTGCATGTCTAAAAATGTTCCCAAGTAATTGATGACACTTGTGACTTGGTGCCAATACATAGTTTATCAAAGTACTAGCTAGAACAACTAGGAGTAGTAAGGTAACTGGACTGAGATAGAAAGTAGACAACTCTCCCAAGTGAGAATATAGTCAAGGTGTTGTTGTGGAATGAATTGAATTCAAACACTTTCTAGACATGTTTATCAACTCCTAAATACCAACAAGGATTAAAGGAAGACTTCCTAGACCAAGTGAAATCAAACCCTAATTTAGGCTCAACAAGGTGTTCCAAAGTTTTGCAACCTAGGCAATAGTAGTACTACATACTAGTATTGTGTGATGCTTTATTAGAGAATAGTAAGTAAAAAAATTGTGAGGATAAAACCCTAGTTTGATGATTTATTTTGACCAAAAGATAGTGTATTTATGTTTGAATATTTGTTTCCAGTAGGTTTGAAGATAGTTGGGGTTTTGAAAGCATGCAATTATGGAAAAACACTTAGAAAGAAAAATTAAGAAAACTTGCCAAGATAAGGAATTGTCTTCCATAGAAAACTAACCCTATGCAACTATTATCATGTGTATGTTCAAAATATTTCCATTAGTATAACACATTTGAAGCATGTGTAAGCAATATCTACCTAAAGGACACAGTTCAATACTCAATACCTTGTCTCACAACTTGATGCCCCCTTGCCTCACATAAAGTGGTTTCCCACAATAGATATTGGCTTTGTCATAAATGGGTTACCCACATCTAAAGGAACACATATGGTGGGTCAAATCTTGGGGTGATCCAATTAGTCCACTAAGATTGATCCTTGCACCAAGATATTGAGTGGAAAATAGGGTGGCCTCTAATCTTAAGGTTTCTAGTAAGGGATTCCACTCATATTACCCATCTTGCTCCTGATATGGGAAACCTTACCTTGCAGCATGTAACGGACCTCATGGCCACAAGAGTACCTTAAGAATTCTTGCCTAGAATTTTCCTCATGGTCCCAATCCCATAAGTACACGTACTAAGTGAAGACAAGCACTATATCTACCAAGTTTTTGTGTCCATTGTTAGATTGTGGTGACTGATCAGGAAAGTACTGTACATACTTCATAAATAGTGGGGTTCGGGCCATATAAAAAAATTTTTTGGAAGTAGCCGACATGGTAGCCGACATATTATGGCCGACATATGGCCGACATGTTATAACCCTAAAGCGGTTTAATACTTGTATAAAAAGGGCTTAGGGTTGGGTATTTTTTATGTGTGGTGATACGAAATTGGTTCTTGTGGCGGTATTGAGCTGTAAGGGATTACGGATTGTAATCAGGTTGTAATCACTGGATTGTAATAAGATCGGACTTGCTGTTTGGTGGACGTAGCCCAGGGATTGGGTGAACCATGTTAAATCTTGGTGCCTTGTGTTCATTTCTGTGTGTTCTATTATTTTTTGTTATTGGTTATATTTGCATGTAGTTTTTATTTATGTCCGTGGTTTATCCTAACATCCATGATAGTCTTGAGTTTATAGTGGGTTGGAAGAGCCAAGTTTGCTTATCCCCACTTAGGTCATTCCTCTTGATCTCTCAAGAGCAAGCCCACTAAAGGATTCTAGACTAAACAAAATGGATCTACTTTTGGTGGTCAAGATTTATGATTCATCTCAAGGGTAAAGAGCATACTCTCATATTCCAATTGCTTCCCCCAAACACACCAACTGATGTTCATGTACACCTTACTTCACCTTGGCATATCAAATGGGTCAAGATTTTTGATTCACCTAAAGGTGAAGAGAATAATCTCCTACCAAGTAAAAAGATTTAGTAAAGAAAGTAATTATGTGCTTATGAAAAAATTAAATATAGGTTAAACTAAGTAAGCACAATAGGCACATGAAAGCATTAAATGAAAAAAGTTTTTTTATTTTTAGCTAGGGCAGCCCTCCAAACAAGTGTTAGTAGCCCTTTTTGACATGTGTTCTATTGATGAGCAACTTAGAAAGCAATTTAGGAAACCCTACAAAACAACCAAGTTAGGGCATCAAAAAGATAATGAAAAGAAAATGTAATCCCTACAAAACTAATGTTGGTAGGTATTAGAAAATGAATGAATAGAATGAAAGCAATTTGATCCCAAAAAAGGCATAGCAGAACAAAAGCACAATAGGAATATGTAAATGCGCAACAAAAACATGCAGATGCACAATAGGAAGATACAAATGTTGCACAACTAAAAGATGCATATGTGCAACAATAGGATGCAAATGCATAGAAACAACCAGAAATGCGTCAAAACCCAAATGATAGAAATATGACTAAACAAAAAATAAAAGTGCTATAGAACTAATTAAATATGCTAAAAGATGAATCAAAAGCATTGTTTGACTACTCAAATGTGCTACATATACTTGCAAAAGCACCAAAACAATGAACACAAGTGCAAAAATAGGTAGTAGAAGTGTTGAAATAGAAAGCAAAAGTGTTGATTCATTTGTAAATTGCAAAAGAAAAAATTAAAAATATTCAATGCAAAGAAGTAGAGATAGAAATTAGTTCTAGCCCCATGGTGGGCACCAAAACTATGCATAAAAAATGTGGATACACTTTTATAAACCATTATACTTGAGAATACCCATGATGAAGAGCATCCCAAGAGGTGGCTTATAGCTTCCTATCTATGACGTGTAAGGCTGATGCAAGCAAATAACAACATGATAATGGCTCTCAAATGAACCCAGTTAAGAAACCCTTGCAAGGTGGACCATATAATGGAAGATTTAAATGAAATGCAAGATCTAAGCTAGATGAGATGCATACCCTAGCTATGGTGAAAGTAAAAGTGCAATGCAATGCAATGTAGATGACACGCTAGTCTAACAATTGAAATGTGAGATGGATAGATGCTAACCTATCCATGATGAACAAGATCCAAGATGCAAGATAAAGGAAAGCTCCAAGACACCAAGAATTCAATGAGACTCCAAGGTACCAAGTCTTCAAACCAACAGTGTGATGATAGCTCCAACTCCTTCATCTCTATGCAAGAATGGGGAGAGACCCTCCTTTTAAAGAAAAATGGATGGTTGAGATTAAGAGGCAAAAGAGGCATAATCAAGGGAGGAGAATACATCTTGAGTGATCCATGTGCCCAAGAATCTCCACCAATCACAACCAATAATTAACTTTTAGAGGGTTTAAAATGTGTGGAGGAGAGTTAAAGTTATTTTTTTAAAAAAGATTCCTCTCACATAGAAAGTTATGTATTCATGTGTAGACAAAAATACCTTTTTCTTTTATTTTTAAAAATAGGAATAATGCTTTATGTTTGCATACTTAGGATAAGTGGGAAGTGAGAATTTTTTTTTAATTAAAGGGGAGCAAATTCTTTTAATTAAATAAGAGACTTAGGATAAAGTGGTCAAACCATAGGTTATAATTGAATAAATAGATTTGATCAAGATAAGTGATTTATGGTCTAGCATTAGAATAATTTTAAAAGAGAAAAAGGGATCTTATAATTTACTAGACCATTTTTGGGTGATTACAAGTTGAATCCATTACAAGGAAGATTGCAATCCATCAAGAGATTCATCTTACAATTGGTCGATAGAAGTCATCCTTTCATGCATTTGCCACATAAGAATGTACCTTTTCACTGGGATGTCACATTTGAAGAAGTATTTGACCAAATTAAATAATACTTGATAAATCCACCAACTTTGATGTCACCTATTCATGGCCAGCCACTTTTTTTATACATATCAATGACTAAAAATGCTTTGGGAGCATTATTACCACAGAACCATGACAGAAAGGAAAAAGTTCTTTATTACATCAATCATACTCTAATGGGATGTGAACTTAACTATTCATCAATTGAAAGAGCATGGCTAGAAGTGGTCTTTGTTACCCAAAAATTGTGACATTACATGTTATCTCACAAAGTCACACTAATTGCAAAAATAGATCCTATTAAATATTTGCTTAGCAAATCAACATTGACATGCAGACTAGCAAAGTGGGTTATGGTACTAAGTGAATTTTACATTGACTATATAGATTGAAAAGCCATAAAGGGACAAGTTATAGTAGGTCAATTAGTGGATGCTCAACTATCAAATGACCATCCAATATAGGTTGAGCTCCTTGATGTTGAAATCATGCAAATATCAAAATAATCCCAGAAATTATATTGTGATGGTTCATTCACCCAAATAGTTTGAGGGATGGAGTATTCTTTGTTACACTACAAGGATGCACAATACCTAAGTCCTACAAGCTTTTATTCCCTTTTATGAATAATATGGTTGAATATGAAGTATTTCCAATAGGACTCAAACTGGAAGTACAATGGAGAGTTACATAATTGAATATTTTTGGAGACTCTCAGTTGATCATTAATCAAGTTAATAATGAATAATAAACCAAATATGATAAAATATTACCATATAAGCACATGGGAGATGACTTCAAACAACATTTCACAATGATCACATTTAAGAAAATTCTCAAGCAAGACAATAAAGTTCTAGATGCCATGGCAACAATTGCTTCCTTTCTTGATATGGAAAACACAAAAGCCTGTTTTGAATTCTTAGTGGAACCCTTATCTTATCCTTCTTATGATGATCTTGAATCTTTGATCATATGTCATCTAGTGAGTCAAGATTCTTTTATTTATATAAAAATCTATGCCTATCTAAAGACCAATACCTTATGACCTAATTTAACCCAAAATTAAAAGAGGAACTTCCTTTGGCAAACATCTAGTTATACCTTAATCATTGATACCTTGTATCGATGGGTTATGGATGATACTCTCTTATGATGTCTTGAACATGAAGAGACTCAAATTTCTTATGAGAAGTACATGAGGGTATATGTGGGTCACACTAGTGTGCTCTATCTTTGGCTAAGAAACTTATGTGTATGGGTTATTATTGGCCTTCAATGGAGTCAATTTCCTTTCAATTTGAGATGCAAAATTTGCCAGATACATGGGAACCTAATTAATGAATTAGGTCAATAGCTTCATCCCTTTACAATAATATTCCCATTCATCTAATGGGGACTTGATCTCGTCGATAAAATCCATCCATCTTCCTCCAATGGCCACAAATGTATCATTATCACAACTGAATATTTTACCAAATGGGTCGATGCCATTTCACTCATAACCACCATAGTCAAACAAGTCTCCATGTCTATCCTTAACTATGTCATCTGTTGATATGCAATTGTAACATCCATAATCATAGATAATGGTAAATAGTTCCAAAATAAGGATATCAAAGAACTATGGGAGAAGTTGATCCTATTATTGAGCATATTCAAGAGAAATTTTCAATCAATATGTTGGATATCCTTTACTATTTATGTTCCTAGATAACAACTACAATGACCTCTACTATTATTTTCATCCTTACTTATTAAAAATTTGTCAATATTTTTTCATATTTATCCAAACCTCGATGAATATTTATTGTCTTCTACTTTATACTTTTTCACCACACCTTGTGATTAATTAAATTCTAAATTGGAGAATACTTTCTCAAATCAAAATGTTTTGATCAATTTTTGACATTTCTTGAAGTACTTAGGTTCTACTTTTCCAAAAAAAAAAATTGGTCTTTTCAAACTTCCTTTCCATTTCTTGTTCCTACTAAAGAATTTCCGCATAGATATCATTTTATTTGATCATGAAATCCAAACCTTCTTTTTTGATTTCACTAATCCATGTTTTGATAAAATTCTATTTTGAGAATTATTTCAAAGAAAAATCAAAATATTATGCTTGAGTGGACCAAATTAATGGAGATAGTTTAGATGTTAACTGTGTCAATCTCTTGGTTTCAGGAAATGCAAAAGAAGGCCCTAGTTCAATATGAAATCTCAATTAATATGCATAGGACATTTGGTGGAGCTAAAAAAATGTAATAGGTTTATTTTTTTGTTATAGGTCATTAATTAGGTATTTTAAGTTATAGACCATCACAAACATTGTAATTTTGACTCTTATAGGCAAGGGTAATGTCCTCAACATGCAAGCCAAACAACACTTTTTATTTGTTGTCTTGATGAGGAGATTCTCTCGTCCATAGCAATGAGAGTTCTAACATTCACAATGGCTTATAAATTTTTAAAAAACTTATATACCTATTAAAATAATATAAATGTGGTGTATTTTTTCAGCTCCACCTATTGTCCATGCATATGGAGCACAATTGCACATGCATTCTTGATTCAGAGTGGTTGAATCTTATTTTGGATGGGAGGGAGAGAAGCCAAAGACATAAAGGACATATGTCAAAAGATGCAAAAATAGTGTCACTTTGTAGGTCTGGAACCTTTTTATGTTATATTTTGTCACACGTATCCACATGTTATCAATTTCCTTCAAAAAACATATTTGAAGTATTAAACTTTGCTTTGTGGGTAGATGAAAGTAACATGGATTAGTGCAAACAATATAATACATAATGGGACAATGTTTTTGCTAATCCTTGAGGAAATTTACAAGGATATTCTCCCTAAAAAACCAACTCGAGGAAAGGCCAGTGTTTTGAAAGAGCATGATGTTGGAAGGAATAGAGTAAGTGCAAACGTAGTCATCACAGATCCAAATGCACTTAGAATAGAAAAACCTTGAAGAATGTAATATTTAAAAAATGCCATCTAGGATAGAAATAGAATAGATGGAACACATCCCATCTATTTGTATAATGAAAGAAGTAACTCAAAATATGGCCATAGATAGGAATCATATAATGTATGTGTGTATAAGATGTATAGAATCTAAGAAAGAAAAAGCTAGACAAAGATATATACTAATCTAGTTGGAGACAAATAGGACAAGATAGATCTATACCCTTGATCCTGATAATATCAATATACAAGAGTTTTATTTATTATGCTATGTCTATTGAATTTTCCATGCTTTCATGTTTTGTAATCTACAAGTTTTTTGTCTAGATTAAATTCTTACTCACTTTGTATAACTAGGTATAAATAGAGAAGACACAAATTACTTGAACTCACAAACTTTGATCAATGTTCCCCATTCTTCTTACTAACAAAATGCACACTAACGAATAAGAACCATGTCTAGGAAAGGTGTGAATGTAGATAATGTGAAATTTGAAAAAGTGAGATGAAAATAGGAACCATGATAACATGAAATTTGGTAAGTGTATCAAGGATGTTATGATTTTAAAAACTAAGTTATAGCCAAAAGTTTTGGAAAGAGTCTTGCATTAGTTAGTGCATCAAAGGATTCATCAACATAAGTGATGTAAAAAAAAAAAAAGGAAAAGCATAGTTGTATTAACATTTCTCTTACATACATCAACATCACTATCTTATCCCAGCTGTCATATAATAAGATCTCACATATCATCAATTTCCAATATAACTCAATGTCGTTTCTTCCAATAGACATTAAGAAACTTGTTAAAATATTACTCCCAGCATAAAGGTTCAACAAACCTTCTACTTCTTTGAAAATAACTTTAACATATCAAGACTTTGAAATCTTGGGTTAGTCTTTGGTCAAATTATGTATTCTACTTTTTGTCTTGGCGATATGTTGGCTTTTTTCTTATATAAATTGATCAAATCCTCTCCTTACTTTGCTAGAACTTCCTTAAATGCAATGTACTCTATTAGTAAGAGCTTAGTGTTCATTTAGAAAGAAAATACACCCCAATCACCTTCATCAATTTGGGTGTTGGTTCTTAAATTAGCATAGATCATGATGCAAATAAAACACAAGACTTAGGATAATAAGTCTTCATGTTTCTAATTTGTTATTATTAATGAATGGTAATAAAATCTTTTATAATGTTTGTGTGCAGATTGGGTAAAGATTCAGTAGCAGCATCCTTTCTTATGTGTTACAAGCATGATAGAAATGGCATACAACTACCTTTCAAATTGAGCCTCCATCCCAATGGTCAAGATATCATGACACATAATTTCTTGAGAAAGAATTTAGACTGCATTTTCAAAGGCTAGATGTTGAGAACTCTATGGCATGTTATAGTCTTCTCCTCTTAAGTTTTTAAATGCACCTAGTGGATTTAAATAGACTATATATCTAATCAAAAATCATACATTGCAATGAGAATGGATCCTAACCATGATTCTCTATCATTAATCAACATCTCCTTAATTCACACTCAACTCTTCTTTTTGACCCGAGGCTTTCCTAAACACATCCATCCATCTGGCTACATGTCTCATTTGAAGACTCTTTAAATGAATATCAATATCCATTTATCAAAACTATAAATATATCCATAGTAACAATATTGTGATCTATTATATATATATATATATATATATATATATATATATATATATATATATATATATATATTTCAAAATAGGGCTCTCGTCAAATTTTCAATAGACTTTTATCGATCTTTCGACAACATCTTTCATCAATGACATGGAAACATTATTAGAATCTCCTAGGATTTCATCGTAGTTTCGATGGTGTTACATAGAGATTTCAATGGGGCATACCATCAATGGCATGGAAACCTCATCAAAAATCACTGGAAATCATTGAAGTTTTGACATCTATTGGTAGATGTTTCAACACTTGTGAGGTGGAATCAAATCATGCTTGACATTGCCTCTTGCCTAAGATTGGGCTAATTTTTTATGAAATCATTTGTCAATAAATAGACAAACATTTCTTGCATCAAAATTTTGCAGAAATTATATGGAAAAAATGTTTTGACCATTTGTTGTTTAAAAATTGACTAGCACTCATCAAAAAATAGGTCCAATTTTACTAGTGATAGCTTAACTAGGAGGTAAGTAATCTTGATCTTGTTATCTTGGCTTACTTTCTTTGTAATTGAATTGTCATTACTAGCTTAATCTTGCATTTTCATCTTATATATCTTGTATTTTAATTCTCATTTTTTGTTCTTGGATACTATCATTCTTTCTCTCACTTCTTAAATCTTCCATTATATGGTGTACCTTGGAAGGGTCTCTATCTTAAAGTTCATTTGAGATCCATCATCATATCATTTTGATTCTTGCACACTATAGATAGGAAGCTATAAGATTCCACTTAAGTCTCATAATCCATGCAATCACTTTAGAACAAGGGTCTATAGAAGCATGATATTGTTAATGGGACTTTGCTTTCCATCCTACAAACAAAGTAAGATTTGTCACTAGGATTGAATATTTGACTAATATTTCCTCAAAGAATGGGAATTTAAAAAATTCCACTCCCAAGATCCCTATAGACCAAGTATCTCTCATGCAAGAATAGGAGTTGGATGAGGAGGAAACTGGTTTATAATAAGGCAGATTTAAGCTTCATCGTTTCCCTCTATCTTGGTTAGACAATGGATCACTTGAACTGAGTTGGGAAAATATCTTAGGACAAAACTAGGGGATGCAAAGAAAGTAAATAATAGAAATAAAATATCCTACAAATTTATACATATAATCTACCTATAGTCTACTTTTGCAAGCTACTATTATCAACAATATATGCTTGAATGATATGATAACTTAGATACATGCTTGATCGATCAATCTAATACATATAAGTGTTGCAAATGAAACTAGCACCAAAGTAAAAAAAATCAATTAATTTTATCCAAGCCAAGGAATAGAAATATCTCACCATTTTTTAGGATAAATGAATCCCATAGCAAGCACTCCAAGATTCTTCTCCTCAAAACAAATTTTATAAATACCAGCAAGCACTAGGTAAAACAAATATGTTACAATAAAAGATGGTATTGCTTTCATTCATGAGATAAGGTGCTACAAAATGGTATGAATGATAAAATCATCAATTTTACTAACCCTGGAATAGTTGGCAATCTTGTTATTTATAGATTACAACCTACAACTTGGCAGGGGGGGGAGATTCCTCACATCAACTAACCTACCTACCATTTTTATTGACACAATCCACTAGTATCTTCATGAAAATATGTTTGTGAAATCAAATATGTTAAATTACAGCCATGAAATGGGAAAAATGAAGTAGGGAAGGGAAAGAGGGGAGTTCCCAAGGGAAATCTAATCTAGAATAGTTATCTTTACACACTTTTCCTATCAAATCTCTATCAGTTGTCTCCTCAAGATGTCGATTGATTGATAAAATAATTTCACTTCTCTAACAACCTATAATTCGTAAAAGATTTAAGGAAATATACATTTGAAAAAGGAATTATATCAGCCATCATTAACTACTTGTCATGTCATTAATAAGTCTGTCAGCCAAAAATGGTGGTAAATGGTCAGGTCTAGAAGGAATCTGATGGGGACACAACCCAAGAACAAAATGGACACAACAGAAAGGGAAAATTATATTAACTGAGAAAATAAGCTAGTACAAATAGTGCAGGAAAATAAACTTCGAAACATGCTCTTAGGGCTTACAATAGCATAAATCTGGAGATAATTTCTCCTTTCAGTACCTCCTCTCAAACTCCACTCCGAACTGCCTTTTACAATGCCAGAAAACTCCTTAAATAGACCTCGGAGGGTTAAGGACTAGGAGTACATTCTAGAAAGTGCTAGTAGGCATCCACCGACCAAATAGAAGGTTCTAGAAGCTACATTAGAAGTTGGTGCAATTCTAGAAGAATCCAAAAATGGTAACCAAACTTTCGGGAGGCATAACTTTTGAACCGTAGCTCCGATTGATGAACCGTTTACATTTTTGGAAAGCTCTCGAAGTGCTCTATAGCCCTATGGACCAGATTCGCTCATCCCCTATTTTTTGGCCCTTTTCAAGGTCATTTAATGCCCCTAACCTAACTTTGAAGCATTCTTAGGAGGTCTCCAAAACTCAAAAAATTGCAATAACTTTCAAACCGTGGGGCCTTTTGACCTGATTCTTTTTCTAGAATGCTCTAAATCACAATTACATTCATCTGGACAATTCACACCTTCTAGGTCACCAAAATGATGGCCAAATTGCATGCTCCTATTTTTTTGAGATTTTCTAGCACACTGATAGTTGAACTGTGAGAGTTGGAACCTTTATTTGACCCAAACGGGTGTCCAAAAATGAAAACACATGAAATAGAAACTAAGTCTAAGTAAATTTTTTTGGTGACACAGGATTGCACTTATACCTTTGGATGCTCCTGCATCAGACACCCAGGGTAGATTAAAAAGTGACCCTATCACTTTATGTAAGGTAGAGGAAATCCCAAATGGGAAAACTCAGCTGCTGAAATCCAAGTTGAGTCCTCGAGCGATCGTCCTTTCCATGTGACCAAATACTCTTCATACTGCCTGTTTCTAGTACTCCTACCCACACGATGATCTAGAATGTCTTCTATCTCCTCCTTCTTAGAAGCAGGAATTGGACATGGCTCTAACACCAGCTCCTCATCTGCACCATCATCATGATACTCTGTTAAATCTGCAATGTTGAAAATGGGAGAAATGTGAATACCATCTGGCAGCTCCACCTCATATGCATTTCCTGAGTCATGTTTCTTCAAAATTTTGTAGGGACCAAATTTCTTCATTTTCAGCTTGTTGTAAGTACCAGCTGGAAATCTTTCTTGTCGTAAGTGCACCATGACTAGATCCCCTACTTGGAATTCCTTATGTCTTCTCCTTTGATCAGCCCTAGCTTTATACTCTTGATTCATCTTGGTAATGTGTGCCTGAACCTCCTCATGTAGACGCTTGATATGTTCAAAAAATTCTTCCGCTTCAGCACTTGTCCTCTCCCCTTGCTCTATCTTCCTCAATTCTGGTGCAGTCCTTGGGCTATTCCCATATACAATTTGGAATGGTGATTTTCCAGTACTCCAATTTATAGAGTTATTGTAAGAAAACTCTGCTTGTGGTAGAATCAAATCCCATCCCTTGGGCTTATCCCCAACTAAACATCTCAGCAAATTGCCCAGACTTCTATTTGGCTGTCAGTTTGTGGGTGATGCATGGAACTGAATTTCAAGTCTGTTCTCAACTTTTTCCATAATGTCCTCCAGAAATACCCCACAAATTTAGTATCTTTGTCAGAAACTATACTCCTTGGAAGACCATGTAGTCTTACCACCTCTCTGAAGAACAAGTCTGCAATATGGACAGCATCATGAGTTTTGTGGCATGGAATGAAATGTGCCATTTTGGAGAACCTATCAACCACCACAAATACTGAGTCATTACCCCTTTGTGTCCTTGGAAATCCAAGAACAAAATCCATACTTATGTCCTCCCATGGCCTTGATGGAACAGGCAATGGCTGATATAGGCCAGTATTGTGACTAAACCCCTTGGCAACTTGACAAACTTGGCAACTCTGTACAAACTTCTTTACATCCTGTGAAATGTGAGGCCAAAAATAATGTTCTCTAAGAATGGCAATGGTCTTATCTCGACCAAAACGTCCTGCCATCCCTCCACTATGTTTCTTCTTAATCAGATTTTCCCTCATGGAACTTCTTGGAATGCACAATTGAATACCCTTGAACAACATGCCATCCTGAATCAAATAGCCTAACCACTTGGTTCTATCTACAGCAATAGGTTCTTTACAAGCTTTCCATGCTTTAGCAAAATCAGGATCCTCGGGGTACAAATTCTTGAGTTCATCAAACCCAACTACTTCAACCTGCATTACTGTAAGAAACAACTGTCTCCTACTTAGTGCATCTGCAACCCTGTTAGATTTTCCACTTCTATGCTTCAACACAAATGTATAACTCTGCAAGAACTCTACCCACTTCATATGCCTCTAATTCAATTTACCTTGGCTATTTAGGTACTGTAATGCCTGATGATCAGTATACAAAACAAATTCCTTTGGCAATAAATAATGCCTCCATTTCTTTAAGGCCTGAACTATTGCATAGAACTCTTGATCATAAATAGAATACTTCTTCTTTGCATCATTCAATTTTTCACTAAAATATGCAATAGGCTTACCTTCTTGGCTTAATACAGCCCCAATAGCACTGCCACTGCCATCAGAATCTACCTGGAAAACCTTTCTAAAATCTGGAAGTGCCAACATAGGCTATTTTGTTACCTTCTTCTTTAGCAATTCAAAACTTCTCGCAGCTGCTACAGTCCATTTGAACTCTTTTCTATCCCCTCTTATTGTATCAGTTAGGGGTGTACATATGCCACTGAAATTCTTAATAAACTTCCTGTAAAAACTAACTAGACCATGAAATGATCTTACCTCAGTAGCAGACCTTGGAGTAGGCCATTCTAAGATGGCTTTTACCTTCTTTGGATCCATTTTGAGACCTTCAGGTGATATAAGAAACCCCAAATAGACTAACTCCCTTTTTGCAAAGATACATTTCTTCAGATTTATTAATAGTTTCTCTTCCCTCAGCCTTTCGAGGACACTACGAATATGCAGTAAATGTTCTTCCAAAATCTTGCTGAAAATTAAAATATCATCCAAATAGACAATAACAAATTTTCCGAAGAACTTCTTAAGTACCTCATTCATGAGCCGCGTGAAAGTGCTTGGGGTGTTTGTCAATCCAAAGGGCATGACTAACCACTCATAAAGACCCTCCTTGGTCTTGAAGGCTATTTTCCACTCATCTCCTTCTCAAACCATATCTAATGATAACCACTCTTCAGATCTATCTTTGTGAAGTACTAAGCTCCACTCAAGGAATCCATAAGGTCATCCATCCTTGGCAAAGGAAATTGGTACTTGATGGTTATCCTATTTATAGATTGAGAATCTATACACATCATCCACTCTCCATCCTTCTTTGGTGCAAGTACTGCAAGTACTGCACATGGACTCAGGCTCTCTCGAATCAAGCCCTTCCTCAACAGCTCCTGAACCTGTCTATTTAGCTCCTCTGTTTCAATAGGAGTCATCCTATGAGCAGCCTTGTTAGGAAAACTAGCTCCTGGAATCAGATCTATCTGATGACTGATTTGCCTTATTAGTGGCAATCCATCTGGAACATTATCAGAGAAAATATCTCCAAACTCCCCTAGTAAATCTGAAACTTCAAGTGGTATTTCACTACTACCTTCTTTATCTTTCCTAGGAATTAAAGCATAGCACATATGTTGATGTTTCATGCCATCTAAAAACTTCCTTCCATCAACAAGACAAATCCTAGCACTGCTACATACCTTTTCACCTTCCTTTTTCATGGGCTTCAATTTGTGGCAAACTCCATCCTTTGTTAGAGAGTATGTGTTTGCATGTCCATTATGCACTGCATGTCTATCAAACTACCATGGTCTACCCAACAATAGATGGCAAACATCCATCGAAATAACATCACAGAGAACTTCATCATGGTAACTCCCAATTTTGAATTTTACTAAATATTGTTCACTTACCAAGACCTTATGATCATCTTTTACCCAAGCAATCCAATAGGGCTGGGGATGTTTCTCCCTCTTGAGCTTCAGCTTAGAGACCATCTCTTCTTATACCAAGTTATCAGTGCTACCACCATCAATGATCACGTCACAACATTTATCCTCACACTTGCATCTGGTACGGAACAAACTATCCTCACACTTGCATCTGGTACGGAACAAACTCCTCCATTGTCCTAGTTCAATCTCACCACTAAGTAGGACTCTTTCATTTACCAAGGTCTCTCCTCTTTCTGCATCCTCTAAATGTGATGATTGTGCATCCTCATCCACATGAGCAACCCTAGCTTGTCCCTCATCTCTCCTATCTGTCCTTCCTTGTCGTTGAGGGCATTCAAAGGCACGATGACCTTCTTCATTGCAATGGAAATAGGTACCACGAAAGCCTCCTCTTCCTTGTCCACATCCTCTACCTCTTCCTCTCTGATTTCCAAAGTCTTGGTCACGGTAGCGGTTGAAACCCTCATTCCTCTAGTTCTTACTAGTACCCTCATCTTCATTTTTCTTTTGGGTTTCATTGCGGCCTCCAGATGACCTATCACTTCCCCTTCCTTCTTGACCGCGCCCTCTTTGTCTTCCTTCAAACCTTTTATTTATCTTCTCTTCAACTCATAGGGCAAACTGGTATGCCTCTTCAATGCTGGTCATTCTTACCAGACTTAATTCCTCCTGGATGCTAGGTCGCAACCCACTAATATAACGAGCAACCTTCTCCTTATTTTCTTCTGCATGCCCCACTCGATTCAAGAGTCGGTAAAATTCCTCTGTATATTCTTGGACTGATCTTCCTGCTTGCTTTAACCAAGCATCTTCTTAAACAAATCAAGCTCGTAGTCCATAGGAATGAATTGCTTCTTCAATTTGTCCACCATGTGATCCCATCTTGTGATCTTCTCCTTTCCTCTTCTATTTCTTTCCAATTGAACCTCTTGCCACCAAATTTTGGCATGGCCTTTTAGTTTGGCGTTTGCAAACTTAACCCTATCTGGGTCCCTTATATCCTCATACTCAAAGTATTCTTCTAGTTCATTGATCCAATCGATCAACTCATCTAGTTTCAGATTTCCTGAAAATACACCCACTTCAATTGTAGGTCTTTTACCAAACTTAGTAATGGCCCTAAAAAGCCTTTCCTCTGCATGATTCAAAACTTCCCCGTCAAATTCCCCTTCTGGTTCCATTACTTCTTCTTCATTGTCATCCTCACTGTCGTCACCTGCGACAACATTTGCTCCTCTACGTAGCTCCTCTTGCAATGCCTACACCTGCCTTTGGAGGGCTCTAACCTCCTCAGGATTAATAGCTCTAGCCCTTCTGCCATGCTCCCTTCATGGAGGCATCTTCTAACTTGATCCCACAACCACACAGTCCTAGTGAAAACTACCTCACGGTCGGCACTCTGTCTACACACTCAGGAAAACCTACTCTGATACCACTTGATGGGGACACAACCCAAGAACAAAATGGACACAACAGAAAGGGAAAATTATATTAACTGAGAAAATAAGCTAGTACAAATAGTGCAAGAAAATAAACTTCAAAACATGCCCTTAGGGCTTACAATAGCATAAATCTGGAGATAATTTCTCCTTTCAGTACCTCCTCTCAAACTCCACTCCGAACTGCCTTTTACAATGCCAAAAATCTCCTTAAATAGACTCCAGAGGGTTAAGGACTAGGAGTACATTCTAGAAAGTGCTAGTAGGCATCCACCGACCAAATAGAAGGTTTCGGAAGCTACATTAGAAGTCGGTGCAATTCTAGAAGAATCCAAAAATGGTAACCGAACTTTCGGGAGGCATAACTTTTGAAACGTAGCTCCGATTGACAAACTGTTTACATTTTTAGAAAGCTCTCGAAGTGCTCTATAGCCCTATGGAGGAGCTTCACTCATCCCCCATTTTTTGGCCCCTTTCAAGGTCATTTAATGCTCCTAACCTAACTTTGAAGCATTCTTAGGAGGTCTCCAAAACTCGAAAAAAATGCAATAACTTTCAAACCGTGGGGCCTTTTGACCTAATTCTTTTTTTGGAATGCTCTAAATCACAATTAAATTCATCTGGCCAATTCACACCTTCTAGATCACCAAAATGCTGGCCAAATTGCATGCTCCTATTTTTTTGGGATTTTCTAGCACACTGATAGTTGAACTGTGAGAGTTGGAACCTTTATTTGACCCAAATGGGTGTCCAAAAATGAAAACACATGAAACAGAAACTAATTCTAAGTATATTTTTTTGGTGACACAGGATTGCCCTTATACCTCTGGATGCTCCTGCATCAGAATCCCAACCCATATGACAACATGGAAGGACTTGAGTTCCAAGACTTATAAGTTTGGAACACTGAGTGTTGGATACCATCAAATGCAAGTTCACCTAACTAGTTCATAGAGAAGAAGCAATCCTAGAGCTGAAACTACACTTTGTAGAGTTGTGGTGCTTTTGAAAGCAAGTGAAGCTCCTTTTGAGTACGTATTGAATCAAACCAAGAGGATCACTCAATGCTAAAAATATTTCTTATAGGAGGGTCCTCCTCATTATGAGATACACCTAGCATAGAAGTGTTGGAATTATGATATATTTGTCATTAGTGCAAATACTTATTCAATTCTGAATGCTTATCTAGCTCATCACTTAGTCTACAGTGTATACCGAGCATTCAGTGGTTACCTTATAAATTCAGTAGGTAAACAGTTCTCACTGAGCACTCCAGAGGATATCAAGTGAATGATAAGTTCAGTAGTATTTATCGAGTGAAAAATGTAAACAAAGGATTCAGTGTTTACCGAGTGAAAAAGGTAAACAAAGGACTCAGTGTTTATCGAGTGAAAAAGGTAAACAAAGGACTTAGTGTTTACCGAGTGAAAAAGGTAAACAAAGGACTCAGTGTTTACCGAGTGAAAAAGGTAAATGAAGGTCTTAGTGTTCACCGAGTAAAGCAAGGTAAACGAAGAAGTTAGTTTCTATCGAGTGACACTATATCTACCGAGTCACCAATGGTTACCGAGTTCCAAGCAGTGTTGTGTGGCTAGTATGAACCAAGTCTCTACTCCTACCGAGTGCATGATGATGATAAGTAATGTAGTGGATGTCGAGTATCAGAAGGTCATCAAGTCAGCTTGAGGAACCTGAGTTTTCTACTTTCTGGATGACTTAGTAATGTTTTGTTCACTTATGTTTTGGCCGACCTTACAGTTGTAAATAATAGAATGGTATATATGTAATGTATGATATCATTTGTAGTATGGTATGATGTGTATGAAAATATAAAGAGAGTGATGTTCGCATGTGAAAAAGATATTGCTATATTTTGAGAAAAATGAAAGCAAATCAGCAGTAGAATAAAAGGAATACAGCAAGGTCAACATAGGAGCAAAAAAATTATATCTATCACATCAGGTGATCAATGCAAAAAGGATCTTATCAAAAAATAGTTGTAAGTGGATCCTCTACTTCATCCTAATAGGTGAATCAGTTTATAAATCCTTTAACAGGGTAGACTTAACAGTCTTTTTGTAAATCTCCTAACAGAGTGCATACTTTACTATATGTTTGTAAATCCTCTAACAAGGTGGATCTAGCAATCCTACTTGCTCCTAACAGGGCAAATCATTAGAAGTGATCATTGTAAGCCTTAACAGGCCAACTTTATATTGTACTATTAAAGTTTTTGTGGGCATCATCCCTACCCTAGTTTTACTTTCTATTTGGAAGGTTTCTGGGTCACCAAATCTTTGTGTACATGCACAATGGATGTTTAATCTTTCAGTTATGAAGTAGATTAGATAAATGAATGATGAATGGCTAAAATGCTGAAGTGTTTGAAAGTTTTACAAGTTACTGATTCACCCCTCCCCTCTTAGTAACCTATCTTGTCCTGAATATTTCCAACAATTGGTATTAGAGCTTTGTGGTTCTCAGGATAAAGTTTGATAGCTTGAGCAAAGATCAAGGACAATGGAGATATTCAGACTTGACAAATCTATTGAAAATGAAAAGCTAGATTTGGAAATGGCCATGGCTCAACTCAAAGAAGAAAAGGAGCATCTTTCTCAATCTCTAAAAAGAAGGAAGGAACTTGCAAGACAAATAAATGATCACCAGTATGTTGAAGAAAAGATTGAAGACTTTTTACCATCAAGCAGTTCAAATGAAGCTAATGAATCAATCAAGGAACTCCTAGCAAAGAATGGTTCTATGCAAGAAGAAGTAAGAAAGCTTAAAAGAGAACAAGAAATCCAATCCATCAGGCTATGTGAAGTTTTGGAATAGAGAAACAAGGCAAATGAAGACTTAGAGGTAAGAAATAATCAATTCCTTCAACATGAAAATCTTGTAGGTCAACTATCTAATGCAAATGAAGAAATTATGAATCTAAGATCTAAGAACGAAAGTTTGAGAAATGATTTAATCACTAAAAGACAAATCAATGCAAGCTTACAAAGTGATCTAAGATCTGAAAGACAAATCAATGAAAGTTTGGAAAATGACTTGATCACTGAAAGGCAAATCAATGAGAGAATGATGAAATCTCAAGCAGACATGACTCGATTAAATCAGCAAAGTGAGCAAAACTTTCATTGACAAAAATGTAAAGCTGGTCTTGGATATAAGGAAGAAGGTGAATCCTCCAAACAAGGTGCCCAAAGGAATCAAAGACCCACTTGCAATCACTGTGGTAAGTTAGGTCATACATCAAACAAATTTTGGAGTAATGGAAAAGGAAAATTCAACGGCAAATGCTTCAACTGCAATCAGCATGGTCACAAAGCTAATGAATGCAAAGAGAAACCAAAATTTGAAGGAAAATGTCAAAAATGCAAGAAACAAGGTCACAAGGCATCTGAATGTAAATAAAAAATATTTAATCCAGAAGAACAAATTATCAAAGTAATATTTGGTTGGGACTACAATACTTGGTGTAGGTGTCACTATTGTGGAGAATATGGACACATTGGGATAAAGTGTGCAAGACATCACCTAAGAAAGAAGGATACAACCATAAAATTTTACAAATGTACTGAACTTAGTCATATAGCCAAGAATTGCATGAATACTGGAAGAATTGAAGATGAAAAGAAAGCTAAAGCTGATAACATTTGAAAGCGGATGAGACAACAGTGGATTCCTAAATCTATCGAGCAAGACAGTTCAAATGATGGTCATGTCACTCAAGAAATGGGTGACTCCACCATTTCCAATTAGATTTAAGAAGAATCAAGAATTGCATCATCAAGCCATATCTCAAGCAGTCCTAGAGTGAAAGAGTGCAAATGATCAAATCAGTATTTTAGATATAAGGATCAAAGAAAAGTTATCATTCATCGTGTTGCATTTACCGAGCAAGGTTGGTTGAAGACCTTACTGAGCTAGGTCGGGAGTAACCAAAAGTTTTGTTTGATCACTGAGTTGCAAGCTTCTACCAAGCAAGTGAATGATAGATTAGCAAGCACTATGTCATCATAGCTACCTTCGTACCAAGCATTAATGATAGTATTTTTGTCAAAAGGGCAGAATTTGATTTCATTCTTCATTGCAATTTCAGAGCAAAAAAAAATTTCCAGTGAATCCAGAGCAAATTCTAAGTGATTTCAAGTGATTTTCAAGCAGAGAATTTTTTCAAGATTTTCTTATACTTACCAAGCAGCTATGGCATCTACAAGCACCAGCAGCACCAAGGCAAAAAGCGGTTCATAAATGTTGGTAAAAGGTACAAAATGGAAAGTGCCCAACTTCAAGATTGTTTCGACCGTTGCAGAATCACTCGACCCAACGGGAGCTCAATCAAAAATACCACCTAAGGTACTTCTTATCAATGATATTCGTACTCATTTCAAATGTTCTATTCAAGAAATCAAAAACCTAGAGATGGACAATGCCTTAGGTGAAATGAGTGTAGATGGCTCTCTGAAACCTGAGTTCAAGCATCTTGAAACCAAAGGCTTGACTCGTATCTCGCATATTCCTAGAAACTTCCAAACCAAATGGATTAGGTATATCTTGAGTCAGGTGCATAATGGAAAATTATGGTTAGAGCAGCCAGTGCTAATCACAAAGAAGATGATTCACAAAATCACGGGTCTCCCTATGCTCAGTAAAGCAAAAGCCACCAAAACCCTAGGTCGGGAGGAGCTACAGAAGCAAAACCTAACTGAGTGGGACGATAGAGGTTTAAAGGTCAACACTGTATCAGATGTCGAACTAAGATTTTGCATTCATGTAATTGCATATAAATTATACAGTTCTAGTAGATTGAATAGTGTACCTTGTGAAGCTGTGGATTTGGCCCTCAAGATTGTAAAGAAAAACCTTGAATTTGATATGTCTGAATTATTGTTGAGACAATTGAATAAAAATATGGATAGTATAAGGACTTCCAAGAATAACCCTTATAAATTCAATGATGAGAGCCATTTATGACCCATTTAATACCATATTTTAATCCATTTTATGCACTTACCTACTCATTTCCATATTCCATTTCCATTCCATTACCACCCATTTTACCATTTTATGTTGCATATAGTTTAATATAATTAAGTAGTATTTAATATTGTTTTGGGATTAAAATATGGAAAATTCATTGTTGATTATGTTTTACTAATATTTATTATTGCAGCATGTTGATTTGTAGCATAGAACTTCCTATCACCTACAGATCTTCCTATAGCTATTTCATAAATACAAAGTTCCATCCACTTTGAAAATATTGCTTGCTATATCTTATTGGAATTCATTATTTACAGCATTATTCCTTCCAAGATTATTGACCAAGGAGTATGTTGAGAAAGAACTTAGCTAGAATAATTACCAACTAAAAATGAGGACAGTCAATTTTGCATTTTATTTTGTGAATAGATGCGGATGAATCTCAAAAATCCGAAACATGGGTATTGTCCAAAATATGCCCAATTACAATCCCAAGCGGCAAAATGTTCAGAACGTGCAAGATGGAAAAGTTAGAGACCATTTTCAAAATGTGATTTTTCTATTATGGGTTTGGATTTCGACCAAAATTTGCTCTACTATGAATCAGCAATGAATGAGGACAATATCATTCTAATTGCCTATTCTTGGGACATAATATATTTATGATCTATGCCATATATAGATTCAACTTGTACATGGATACATGCTGAGAAATTAAATGCCATGTCATTGCTTGATCATCTTCAAGGAGATTGTGGATTTGAGGTGGAGGTTCATGTGCTGATGCATGAAACAAAATTAGTTTTGACTGAATGTACCATAGCAAATATTGTCTTGCTGGAATAATATAAAACGTTACCTATTCTACCCATACCTTTATAACTCACATGGACAAGAAGCTTATTGGTTATATTCAGATTTTGTTATATATCAGCCATTTCAAACCACAACTCCAGATTCACGGGTGAAAACAGTGTAGTTTTTATAACAAGTTACCTATTTTTGGCATACCATAGATTTCTATTCTGTTGCCACATATTTCTTATTGTATATATTATTAAAATAGTTATAAACCTATTATAAGCTTTTCATATAAAAGCAACATAGCATATAGGAAAGGCAAAATTGAATAGATAGTTTACAGCTAGGAAGAAACCATTGTACGCAGGTTTGAATGATATTATTTTGAAATAAATAAAATCAGCAGATTTTGCATGGTTACAGTAGCGTAGAACTTGGTTTTCTTTACTCATTGTGCAAACTGGGGATTCAAGGCCCACTCTTTGGTAAAGCACGATGACTATTTTATTTAGTGTAGTTTATTTGTTATATAGTATTAATAGTTTTATTGTGTATTTATGTCTTTTAATAAACTAGATGTTCAAGTTTCCATCATTTTAATTGATTTCTAGATTAGTTGATTTATATTCCAGATTATTTAGTACTTTAAATTATTATTGATATTATCTTATTACAGATTGATGTTTTTGAGCTTGCTTTATTTCTGATGTTCCTGTCGCCAGGAAGTGACAGTTCCTATCGTTGGGATTTATTTGGCTTTTTTATAGATTCAATTTTTTGTGTCATAGATGCATTCATAATTGCTCATATCACAAGCTGCACCCCTTGATAACATATTGCTCGAACACCTTTCGCAAGCTTACGCTCTCAGATTGACACGTATAGACCAGCCAAACTTTATTATAAATCATCAATTCTTTATTATTATTTGTCCCAGTGTTGGCCTATCATTTTGGCATCGTTGTTGGGGAAAGGTGTTGAAGGCGTGTTAGTTTGATGATTTGAGTTAGGAACAATGTGTTAGGATGAAAGCTTTTGCAACTGCTAGCCTTGCTTAAGTAATTAATCTTAATTTGTATTGGTTAAGTCATATAGATGCATTGCTTTAGATTTTTATTTTAGAGTTTTCAAGTAGGCATTAGACATTTGATTCAGTAGTTTTCTTAGAAATTAGATTCCATTTTACATTATCATTAGTTGTTGTGAGTTATTATAAGCTATTTTGAAGAAAAATGTTAAAAATGATGCATTTTAAAGGTTGTTCAAGGCCATCAATTTTGGTTGAAAAATGTTTCAAAAATGCAAAATTTGAAGGGAATACAAGAGGCAAAATGTGCTTGGGCACTACCCCAGGATCTTGCAAGGGGCATTGCCCCTTGACCCCAGTGGTGGCTATTGCCCCCAAACCCCTGCCTTCAAATTTAAAAATAAAAGAAGAACTTGGTGAGGAAAATGTGCCAATCAAAGGTGATATTTTAATATCCTCTCTACCTAATGAATGCATCTTTTCTTATCTCGATCTTCCCTTATCAGAGGTATGCAAGAATTCTATCCCTATGTTTGAACACGAACAAATCATTGATGAATTCTTAGAGCAATTTAATTTTGATGATGCTAATTTAATGACTTGTTGTTCTCTTTGCTATAGAAAAGATGACCAGTGCATATGCTTGAACAATCAAGAGCAAGTGGTGAATGAGGTACAATTTTTTTGTGATCCCTATCAAGATAAGGGAGGAAGTGACCAAGTATTCCTTATAATGGATGAACAATCTCAAGCACCAATTCAAGAAGATCAAGGTATGCATTATGTTGGTAACATGTATTATCACTCCATTTCATTACAAAGCCAACATGTTTCTTCAAAACATACTTCTTTAGATAATATGCATGATAAATGGAATCAAGAATACTCACAACAACCACCATATCCATCCTTACCATCTTTATTCCACTCGTCATATTTATTACCATCAACTTTATCTCCTTCGCATTTCTTACCATATTCAATATGTCATTCACATCATATTCTACCCACTCCACCATATCCACCAAAGGCAACTATATTGCCTCATATACCACTTCATAATAAGGTGGCTAATGATACATATAATATTGAGCTTTCAAGGATCCCTCCACAATCTAATAATGTGCTTGAAATCGATAAATCAACATCGGAATGTATTGATGCATATAAGGGATGTGATTTTGGTTTACTTAAACTAGAAGAACAATATTATTTATTGAAATATAATCAACTTCGTTCTTCTTTTCTAATTAGTGAATTCAACATACCCACAAATGAGCCCATGCATCAAATTGTGTCAATTTTAATTAATGGACTCATGAGTATGCATGTTTATGTTAATCATTCACTAAGTAGTATTAAGCCATATACATTCCATATTTCACAAACACGGCACCAGATCCTCCAAGATCTATATTTTATTTTTGTACTTATGCATATTGATATTTGGAGGCCTATGGTTAAAATATGCATCCCTCACACACTTGTTGATTTAGGACCAATAATTGATTAAGCATGACCATATGGGATTCTATGCATTAATGACCAAACAACAACTATTATAATTGGATGAGTATTATTTGTCATTGTTAAATCTTTCCATTGTCCCAAGATGACCAAATACACTATGGATGATTCATTTATTTAGCAAAGACCAAGGTATTAGTATCCATATATTTTTCATTCTTGGTTCTTATCTTCAGATGATCATTCATTGATTACACATGTTGATTTCTTGATTCCCTGGATGATTCAAATTCCCTATGCTTTTATATCCTACAGCTAATTTGGGAGTATATCCATTGAATTATTGAATATGTGATTTATCTATGATTCAAAAAGGCTCACAAAATTCTAAAGATGTGTTACTCTCTTTGGGTTACCTAATTTCTTTGGTTATCCTAATGATTTCATGACCTTGTAGCATGAAGTTAAGTTGGGGGGAATCTCTCCAATCTTGTGGTTCTTGGATGATTTCAAATCTAGCTTAATTGATTATCTCATTGGTCTTTTTTAGCAAATCTTCACATGTGACGTCTCCACAATTCAAGGTATGTGTTGTAGTGTTAATTCACATTGCTATTATATGAACGGAAGAGTTTATTTGTATTTATCCATTCTATCAATTATCTATTCATAGTAATAAATCTATCTATCATTTGTAATACTAAATAACCAACTTAATGATAGAGTTATTGAATGGATGATATTCATTTATTATGCTTGATATGCTTGGTTTTGAGAATATGGTTACAAGTCCCTTGTTGTGGTGTGATAATCTTAGAATCAATACTAGTTGATGATGCTTCTCTACACAAGCATTGAATAAAACACTATGTTGCTTTGTTCACATTATGCGGGTTTGCTAGCTATATGGTGCATATCTATTTCATTGGTGCTTCACTATTCAAGATCACATGCAGATTTTGGCATAAGGGTGTTCACCACTTTGAGATGAGATTTCCTTTCTTTGGTGATTAATCACATGGAGGAAAATATGCAGCATGGTCTATGAGATTCATGATTATTCAACAACACATCTAAAGATACTTTGAATATAGTGCCAGCTACTACACTCCTTCCTTGAGTTATGTCTCTTTGAATTTCTACGGACACATTGGTGACTATTATTGGTTTTCACTCCATACTCATGTATTTGGTAATGAAGTGGTTTGTGGCTCCAGTTTTGAGAGGTTATTCTTGGTGATCATTCCAAGTTCATTACACAATCAAGCTTCAACAGTTCCTTTTGTGAGGTCATGGACAAAAATTAAGCTTTGGATGGTATCATTTTTCATCATCCATGTCACGATTTCATTTCTTTGGCCATTCTATGTAGTTATTGAAAAATTGAAAAAAATAATAATAATAATAATAAATAATAAATAAAAGATCCAACAATGAAAACCTTCGGGTGTTGTTGGCCAGTTAATATCTGAAAACTAGTTTCTGGCGGATGTTAACTGCAAAATAAATTCTTAGTGGTGAAAACTATTCTTACAATGCCATTAAGCGTGAGTGATTGAAAATTGGCTTGCCAGTGGTCACTTGTCGTTATCAAAATTTATTCAAAAAGAAAAAAAGAAAAAAAAGAAAAAATACAATAATTGGTGTTCTTAGTTTTTTTTGCTAATCATTCTTTTCAGTAACACTTATTGGTTTCGATGGTTCTTTCCTTTTTGGCACCTCCTGTCACTCATTCTTGCAGCTCTACTCCTCTTCAATGTGGTCCTCAAATCTTTGATCACCCATAATCTGAGTTGCCTATTCAGTTGAGGTGTTTTCAGTGGAATGTGCTACTTCCTATATGATCTATACTAGTTCAGTTGATGTTGACGGCCCCTCCAATTGCAGTCACTCTCCTAGTTTTTATGGTTCCTTCCAATGGTCTTCTCTTCAATGCTTTCACTCAGATGGTAGTCTTTTGTGGTGTTGTAGTGCAGTTTTGGAAGCCTCTCTTTGTTCCTTATTGATGATTCATCGCTCTTTGTGTCACAAGTTGTTGAGTTGCTCTGTGTTCCAACATTGGTCTCTCTACACATGCATGTTGGTAAAACAATCAATTTTGTTTTTCCTTATTTTATCTCTTAACTTTATTTGTATTACTTAATTATGTTGATCATTATGCAACACCCCTTGCTATCCTCTCTTTGTTTCCCGTGGACGGTCAACCTTTAAGTTGGGGGGAAGATTGTCACCATATTATCTTCCATCTTTCATCCTTACTAAACCCATCATACTATCCATTATATCCATCATACAAAAGCCTTTGTTTAATATCTCATCTCTCATATTTTACCCATTTAAATTCCTCCTATGCAAATTGAGATAAATTCTCCTATATGAAACCTTTTGAACCATGATACTATAAAAAATGAAAAGAGATAAAAAAAATAAAAGAGAAAAGAAAAATGATTTATGAAAGTTAAAGGAGATATCCCTATTGAAAAAAAAAAAAAAAAGAAGAAGAAGAAAGCTTGTTATGTAAAGCAAAAGAAAGGGATTTGTACTTATGAGTTATCATGGTTCGGGGTGGAGACAAAGCCAAAAATATAAATTCAAAGTGATTTTAGTTAAAACTGAAGACCTCGTGATCATAATGATTGCACAAGGACGTGCAATAAGCTAAGTTGGGGGGAATGATGAGAGCCATTTACGACCCATTTAATACCATATTTTAATCCATTTTATGCACTTACCTACTCATTTTCATATTCCATTTCCATTCCATTACCACCCATTTTACCATTTTACGTTGCATATAGTTTAATGTAATTAAGTAGTATTTAATATTGTTTTGGGATTAAAATATGGAAAATTCATTGTTGATTATGTTTTACTAATATTTATTATTGCAGCATGTTGATTTGTAGCATAGAACTTCCTATCGCCTACAGATCTTCCTGTAGCTATTTCATAAATACAAAGTTCCATCCACTTTGAAAATATTGCTTGCTATATCTTATTGGCATTCATTATTTAAAGCATTATTCCTTCCAAGATTATTGGCCAAGGAGTATGTTGAGAAAGAACTTAGCTAGAATAATTACCAACTAAAAATGAGGACAGTCAATTTTGCATTTTATTTTGTGAACAAATGCGAATGAATCTCAAAAATCCGAAACATGGGTATTGTCCAAAATATGCCCAATTACAATCCCAAGCGGCAAAATGTTCAGAATGTGCAAGATGGAAAAGTTAGAGACCATTTTCAAAATGTGATTTTTCTATTACGAGTTTGGATTTCGACCAAAATTTGCTCTACTATGAATCAGCAACGAATGAGGACAATATCATTCTAATTGCCTATTCTTGGGACATAATATATTTATGATCTATGTCATATATAGATTCAACTTGTACATGCATACATGCTGAGAAATTAAATGCCACGTCATTGCTTGATCATCTTCAAGGAGATCGTGGATTTGAGGTGGAGGTTCATGTGCTGATGCATGAAACAAAATCAGTTTTGACTGAACGTACCATAGCAAATATTGTCTTGCTGGAATAATATAAAATGTTACCTATTCTACCCATACCTTTATAACTCACGTGGACAAGAAGCTTATTGGTTATATTCAGATTTTGTTATATATCAGCCATTTTAAACCACAGCTCTAGATTCACGGGTGAAAACAGTGTAGTTTTTATAACAAGTTACCTATTTTTGGCATACCACAGATTTCTGTTCTGTTGCCACATATTGCTTATTGTATATATTATTAAAATAGTTCTAAACCTATTATAAGCTTTTCATACAAAAGCAACATAGCATATAGGAAAGGCAGAATTGAATAGATAGTTTACAACCAGGAAGAAACCATTGTACGCAGGTTTGAATGATATTATTTTGAAATAAATAAAAGTAACAGATTTTGCATGGTTACAGTAGTGTAGAACTTGGTTTTCTTTACTCATCGTGCAAACTGGGGAGTCAGGGCCCACTTTTTGGTAAAGCACGATGACTATTTTATTTAGTGTAGTTTATTTGTTATATAGTGTTAATAGTTTTATTGTGTATTTATGTCTTTTAATAAACTAGATGTTTAAGTTTCCATCATTTTAATTGATTTCTAGATTAGTTGATTTATATTCCAGATTATTTAATACTTTAAATTATTATTGATATTATCTTATTACAGATTGATGTTTTTGAGCTTGCTTTATTTCTGATGTTCCTGTCGCCAGGAAGTGACATTTCCTGTCGTTGGGATTTATTTGGCTTTTTCATAGATTCAATTTTTTTGTGTCATAGATGCATTCATAATTTCTCATATCACAAGCTGTACCCCTTGATAGCATATTGCTCGGACACCTTTCGCAAGCTTACGCTCTCGGATTGACACATATAGACCAACCAAACTTTATTATAAATCATCAATTATTTTTTATTATTTGTCCCAGTGTTGGCCTATCATTCGGTTCCCTATTGATCTGTTTATTTTTCTATGCTCAAAAATTCTTTCCATCTAAAGGAATTGTCGTATGGAGAAAAGACATTCCAATTTTGTATCAGATAAATGAGTTTGTAGCAGAGATGGGTGAAAATTTTGATAGCATCATGGATAATTATTTTGAATATTTCAAGGAGAGAATGAATAACAGGTTCTAAATTCCACCAAAATTAGTCAAAGATTACAGAGATGATGTATGCTTCATGGTTGACTGTGATAAGGTATACATCCAGGCAGTCAGACCTCGAGTTTCATGGGTAAAACCTCTTCCCTATGAGGTAAATATTGATGAAGCCAGAAACATCATAGAAGCACTAGTAAATGAGCCAGTAGACCCAAGGCAACCAATTTTTGGAACCTATGATGAAGCAAGGGCCAGAATTGAGCTTGAAATCAAGCTACCACAGGCCATAAGAAAAGGCAAGAGGAAGATAGCAAAATTGAAAACTGCATCTAGCCCTCTTATGCTAACAGAAGGAAAAGGTGAGGACAAAGGAGATGATGAAGAAGAAGGAGGAGAAGAAGAAAAATAAGATCAAAAATCTAAAGAAGAACCTCCAAAGAAGAAAGGAAAGGCAATAATTACCAAACTTAAGAAGAAGCCTATTGTAGTATTCACAAGAAGAACCAGAAAAGGTAAGCAGGAACCTATATTGGTCAGGCCTGCACCCACATTTGAGGAAAGGCTTAAACAATTGGAAGAAGGAGTAGGCATCAACAATTTCAAGGCATTGAAATTTGAAACTAGAACAGATGTTGAGAAAATGCAGATTGAGGAATTGGTACTCTCCAAAATGGGTAAATGGAAATACTCCCTAGACTAGCTTGCCTCCCAAATCTCAAAAGAACTATTAGAGAGATTGTAATCGAGATGGGAGTCAACCACCCAAGCGGTAAAAGACATCTATGAGCAATCTCTGAAGAATCTTAGACCAAGTCTCACTGGAGCATAAATAAAGACTGAGATTAAAAACCATGAAGGTAATATGATGATAAGATTTCACACATGTTTAGTTTTGATCAAAGACATTGACCATGTTGTAAATGATGCTACAAACATGTGGAAAAACATCTATCATCTGCATAAGCCCAGTGAAGACCCAGTGGAAATCAAGGATGATGATAGTAGTGACAATGATGATATTGATGGCACTCCATCCATCACAGTCTCACTAGGAGAGCTACATGCATTAATGGAAGAAGACAAGGAGGAAGAAGGAATGGAGGAAGAAGTTGAAGAGGAAGACAAGGAGGAAGATGATCCAGTAAAAATTGCAGTAGCAGTTATTACATCCCTTCCTCACTCTCCACCTAAAACTATCACATCATCTAGGTTGGAGTCAGCTTCAACAGGTTTGATAGCTTCTACAAGTGAGATTGTGAACACAATTTCCACATCAATTGCTCAATCTTCACCGGCCTCCTCCCAGCTCCAGGTATCTAAAACAGATGTACCAAACACTTCATCTACCGAGATGACTATTAATTCTTTAGCTACCGAGCTAGCCTCCTCAAATCCATCATCATCAATCAGAATAATAGTAAGTTCCACAATTTTGTCTTCATCAATTCTAGCTTGTTCTACAATTTTGTCAGCATTATCTACATCTACTTCAAATCCTTCAGATACTACCATACCGAGTGTATCATCATTTTTGGGAAGTATTCTAGTTTTTAATTTGGTAAATACTCCTATTGGCACTCAATCCTCAAGTCTTATCCTAGTTTTTACTGGTAGTCCTTCCATCTCCACTATTGTGTCTATTCCTAAGGTCAAACCAGTCATCACAAAAGTCAAACAAAAGCAACCATTAAGACTTCTGATCACTGGAAAGGAAATTCTAGAAGATATTGACTTAGACACAAAGATAGTGATTCCAAAAATTGACTATGAAAATGCTACCATTGAAGAGATGAGGTATGCTAGTCAACTAATAGAGATGAAGGCTATGCAGAAGTAGTTAAGATCTGAAAGGGATAAGGAATATAGAATAATTAAAAATGCCAAGAATATAATTACAGATGCTATAGGTGTTGAAGTAGATTCTACTCAACACATTTTGATTCAATTAGAAGAGGTTGTAAATAAATTCAATGAGGACACCTCTGGTCAAGAAAAATTGATTGAAAAGGCTGAAAGAAAATTTGATAATAAGGTGCTTGAGCACATTGCTTAGCACATTGCAATAAAATAGGTAGAATTGTCCACAATTTTGGTCAATCTTGAAAATTCTTTTAATAATGTAACGTCACTTTTTGCCAAACTTTGTGATGTTACTGAGTATACCAAGGAGATCAAAGAAAAATTGAATAAAATTGATGAGGATATGAAGGTCAATGCTGCAACTTGACCCCAATTTAAGTTCATCCCATCATTTCATAATCAGATTTTTGTCAAAAAAGCAGGAAAACTTGTTGAGAGAGGAAGCAAGGATCAGGTCTACCTTGATTGACATTCAGAATATGATCCTTCCTATCATGGACACAATGCGAAACACATTGTCTACTCCAAAGCATTGATCCATGACAACAATTTCTCAATTGTAGATCATATGATTGAACTTTCAGCTAAAGTTCAAATAGCACTCTCCACCTGCACAATTTTGCAAGAAAATTGGGATAAGACTTTGGCTCTTATTCTCAAGGTACATTCTGAGTTTATCTCCCATTTTGGTGTTTCTGTGTAAATACATATTTTTTACTTTGGCATTATTGTCAAAAAGGGGGAGATAGAGTACCAAAGAAGAGATAGAGATATTTGTAAATACTCTGTACATATTGTATGGGGGAGATATATGTAAATTAGTACGTCAAATTTTGCACATAAGTTTTGTCTCATAAGTTTTTTTGTCACTAATGTCAAAGGGGGAGATTGTTGGAATTATGATATATTTGTCATTAGTGCAAACACTTTTTCAATTCTAAATGCTTATCTAGCTCATCACTTAGTCTACAGTGTATACCAAGCATTCAATGGTTACCTTATAAATTCAGCACGTAAACAATTCTCACAAGGCACTCCAGAGGATACCGAGTGAATGATAAGTTCAGCAGTATTTATCAAGTGAAAAAGGTAAACAAAGGACTTAGTGTTTAGTGAAAAAGGTAAACAAAGGAATCAGTGTTTATCGAGTGAAAAAGGTAAAAAAAGGACTCAATGTATACTGAGTGAAAAAGGTAAATGAAGGTCTCAGTGTTCATCGAGCAAAGCAAGGTAAACAAAGAAGTTAGTTTCTACCGAGTGACACTATATCAATCGCATCACCAATGGTTACCGAGTTCCAAGTAGTGTTGTGTGGCTAGTATGAACCGAGCCTCTACTCCTACCGAGTGCATGATGATGTCAAGTAATGTAGTGGATGTCGAGTATTAGAAGGTCACCGAGTCAGCTTGAGGAACTCGAGTTTTCTATTTTTTGGCCGACTCAGTAATGTTTTGTTCACTTATGTTTTGGCCAACCTTGCAATTGTAAATAATGGAATGGTATATATGTAATGTATGATATCATTTTTAGTATGGTATGATGTGTATGAAAATATAAAGAGAGTGATGTTCGCATGTGAAAAAGGTATTGCTATATTTTGAGAAAAATGAAAGTGAATCAGCAACATAATAAAAGGAATACAACAAGGTCAATATAGGAGCAGAAAAGTTATATCTATCACATCAGGTGATCAATGCAAAAAGGATCTTATCAGCAAATAGTTGTAAGCAAATCCTCTGCTTCATCCTAACAAGTGAATCAGTTTATAAATCTTTTAACAGGGTAGACTTAACAGTCTTTTTGTAAATCTCCTAACAGAGTGCATACTTTACTATATGTTTGTATATCCTCTAACAAGGTGGATCTAGCAGTCCTTCTTGCTCCTACCAGGGTAGATCATCAGAAGTGATCATTGTAAGCCTTAACAGGCCAACTTTATACTGTAGTATTGAAGTTTTTGTGGGCATCATCTCCACCCTAGTTTTACTTTCTATTTGGAAGGTTTCTGGGTCACCAAATCTCTGTGTACATGTGCAATGGATGTTTAATCTTTTAGTTATGCAGTAGATTAGATAAATGAATGATGAATGGCTAAAATGCTAAAGTGTTTGAAAGTTTTACAAGTTACTGATTCACCCCTCCCCTCTCAGTAACCTATCTTATCCTCAATATTTCCAACAAGAAGGAGAAGCCTCATCAATCTTGAAAGATAAACATTTCAAACCTATTATTGTGCAATTCTGAATGCATAAGCACCCTTTCATTTGTTAATAAGTTTCTTTTGAGGCTTTCCTTTCTTGGAAGCCTCAAGTCTTGATTTGGTAATTGGTCCTTCCATGGTTGGGGTCTCATGACCTAGTTGACTTAGAACCCTTGGGGAATTATCTTCCCATATTTTTTTAGAGATGCCTATATTACAAGGCAACAACCATCTCCTAGAATTTACATTGCTTCTTGTCCTACTTTGATACCCAAATAATTTTTCCAATTCTCCAAATCCAAAATCCATTAGCACCTATGAAGACTAGATACATGTTCATACCATGACCCATAGAAACCTTACATTTACTAGGCTTAAGATTTAGGGTTCTCGAGACCCTGTGCCCTCCTGTTCTTTTCTAAAGACAAATAAACTATTTAATATGGAGCACAAAATTAGGAAGCCAAAATAAGTAAAGTAACTTATGGTAAAATAAAAATGATGGTATCTAAAAGACATGCCTTAGAAGCACAAAAATTATCTCTCACCTATCATGGAGATGAAAACCTCAAACCTCCAAAAACCTACCATTTTAGAACTTCTGAGAAAAAAATAAATAGTTTTCAAACTTAAAAAATAAAAAGTATTTATTCTTCACTAAAATCCCAAATTATGTCACATGGAGGAAGACTCTAATGACATGGCTTACAATGTTGAGTTGTCCTTATGTGATTAACATGGCCACTATTTAACATTCACTCACATGACACATGGGACTAATTAATATTGCATACTTTGGATGTGACAACCATTTGAATTTGAAATACTAGCCAACTTGTTGTTAATGTTTCAAGGAACTTAACTTGAGGATGGATAATGCATCATCATAGATTATCAGAGGCCAAAATCACCCCTTCTAGTCACCCATGTGATAATGACCAAGATCACCAATGAATTTCCAAAAAGCCACTACTTACCCACCAGGACTGAAGCCATATGTGTACTTTTAACCATGACCACATAACCCACACTCTAACTATCAGAACCAAAGAAACCAACTAGGTACCCATGATAGCATGACTTCAAATTCTTAGCTGAGCCAAGTAGACCAACTTGACTAGTGGGATCTAACCCCACATACAAAAAAGGACAAACAATGTGCACTAGAGGGTGCCCAGGATGCAAGTTATTCTCTTGTCAAGGCCAACAACCAAGAAAACCAAAAGAAGTGACCTTGCACCACCAAACCACACAACCCAAAATAAAAACAACATCAGAGCCAAGCCAACCTTGCTCCAGAGGAGCACATTGTTGATCCTATCGTAAGACATATTGTCAATTAGTGAAAAAACACTTAGTGATTTAGGAACGTTTAATACTATAATCAAGCTTTCGTTCAATTAACATGTCTCAGTGTAGTTTGAGAATATTAAGGGTATCTAGTGTTAATTGAGCACCACCATATGGAACAAGTATTGCAGTGTAAACTAAGTTAGCAATGTAAACCAAGTCAATAGTGTGAACGGAGTTGGTAGTTATCACTGAGTGTTCAACATGAACTGAGCATCCAACACAAGAAAGGGATCACAATATCACTTGAGTTCACTAAATTTCTTGAGCATTAGCATAATACATAGTTTGATCTAAGCATCAACATTAGCCAGCTTGCAAATGTAATTTGATTACTGAAAAGGCACTTTTTTTAAATCCAACTTGGAATGAAAATATTGATTGGATATCTATATAAGAAATATGTAATGTGTTGTCAATGAAAAAAGAAAGTGGAACAATCGAATATAGAATAGAGGAGATTGATTAATAGGCTACCAAGTAGTATAAAGGGTAGACTAGAGACACATCTATCATAGTCAAGTGATTACAATCTTCAAAGGATATATATCAACAAATCAAGTTGCAAACAAGGATCATCCTACTGATTACATCCTAATAGGTGCATCAAGTAAATCTTCTAATAAGGTGGACCTAGCAGTCCTTTGTAAAAATCTCTTAATAGAGTACATACTTCATTATATTGTAAAATCCTTTCACAAGGTAGATCTAATAGTATTTCATGCTCCTAAAAGAGTAGTTCACCAAAAGTGATCAATTGTAAGCCCTAACAAGCCAACTTTATTATTGTAGTAGTGAAGCATTATGGGTTTCATACCCACACTAGTTTTACCTTCTCCTTGGAAGGTTTCTAGGTTACCAAATATTGTCTCAAAGTGTTATGGTGTTAATTTCTTTATTACTTTATGTTCATGCATGAAAAATAGATAGGAAAATCTAACAAATAAAGGGAAAAGTAATCTAAGAGAAAATATTTATGTGGTTCCTGATTTACCCCCCTCCCCTCTCAATCACCTATATATTGTTACATTTACAACAATTGGTATCAAAGGGAGGTTCTCCAATGAGAGGCTTAGCAGATTGAGAGTAAAGATCTGAGGAAATGGAAGTGTATAAGTTAGAAAAATCTATTGAGAATGACAAACTAGATCTACATATGGCTATGGAACAAGTCAAGAAACTCAAGGAGCTACTCACTTACTCTCTGAAAAGAAGAAAAGAGTTAGCTTTATAGATGAATGAAAATTGATACATAGAAGAAAGAATAGAAGACCTCTACAGAGAAATAACTTCAAAAGAAGCAGATGCAACCTTAGAAGATCTACTAGGAAGGAATACCATTCTATGAGAAGAAGTAAGAAACTTGAAAAGAGAGAAAGAAAGTCACTCGGTCAGACTATGTAAAGTCATGGAATAGAAGAAAAAATTAGTAAATGAAAAAGAAATGATAGATGAAGTTAAAATATTACTTGCAACAAGATTAGAAGAAAAGACCATTGAAATCCAACAACTATCACAACGTCAGACAGACATGGACAATTAGCTAGATAATGCAAATCATGAAATCACCAATCTAAGAATAGATAATAACAGACTCAAGAATGATCTAAGAGTTGAAAAGGAATTCAATGAAAGAATGTTGAGATGACAAGAATGTATGAATAGATTGTATGAACAAACTTAGAACAAACACAAAGGAACTATTGGCTTAGGGTATATTGATCAAGGAGAATCATCACAACAAGGAGTACAAAAGAAAAAAAGGCCTCCATGTAACAATTATGGAAAAGTAGGACATACATCAAGAATTTGCTAGAGTAATACTATACAACCCAAATTTAAAGTGCATTGTTATCATTGTAACAAGTATGGACACAAGGAAAATGAATGTAGAACCAGATCAAGATTTGAAGGAAACTACACTACACATGTCACAAGCATGGTCATAAATCATCTGAGTGTAGATAAAAATAATGGAATATAAATAATCAACACAATGGAACCAGATAAAGAGCATTTATTGGTTGGGACTACAGCACATGAGGAATATGTCATCTATGTGGAGAATATGGCCACATTAGAGAAAATTGTGTAAGAACTCACTTCAAAAAAAGACATACTAATTTGAGATGTTATGTATGCAAAAAGGTTGGTCATTTGGCAAGAAAATGTATGAATTGAGCTGCATTAAATTCTGGTGAAGAAAACAAGGGGAAAACAAAGGTTGAAGAGATCAAAAATCAAATGAATCAAAAATGGGTAAGGAAATTAGAGTAAAACACAAGGAAAGATAATGAAGTTATTGTCACCCAAACCAATGAGTTGGGTGAAGTATCCAACTCCAACTAAGCATATGAAGAGATGGCTAGAACTGGGAATCCAAAGAATATCCTAAATTAGTTCTAGATAAGTAAGAAAGACCAATCCAAATCTATATACTAAGATGCACAAGGGAAAGTGGAGGAAACTACATTTTAACTAAGTTAAATCTTAGTTATAACCAAGCTATCAAGCATTACCGAGTAAAGTCAAGTTGGAAACTAGTTCTAATTGAGCTTCATGATGGATAGTTCATGTCGAGTTAAAGTTCAAAGACCTAACCAAGTCATTTCACCTACCAAGTATGGAGCATTTATTAGGTCATAAAAGTTAAATTTTTTTATAAAAGGTGAAATCAAAGGTTTATTCTTTCACAAAAAATTCAAAAATCAATTTAAGCAAAGTTATTTTTGAGCCCCAAGCAAATAAGAGCATGTTGTTAAGTGAATTTCTAGCAGTACAATTTGGGAAGGTTATCTATCAGTGAAATTCTTCATTCACCAAGCAAAATAACATCCAACTCTAGCATGAAGGAAAAGAAGGGTTTCGAGATGTTGGTGAAGAATGTAGTTTGTGAGGCACTGAAATTCAAGCTTTATCCTACAATTTCTTAGTAGAAAGACCCCATGGCAGTTCACTCAATCATCCCTCTAAAGTTACTATTAATTCATAATATTAGGTCATTTTTCCATTGCACAATTTAGGAATTAGGTACATTTGAGATGAATGAAGTGTTTGGTGCACTGTGTGAGGATGGAATGTTGAAACTCAAGCATAGACATTTGGAAGCCAAGGGTTTGACTCATGCACTGCATATGCCAAGGAACTTCCAAATTAACTAGATTGGATACATTTTGAATAGGTTTCATGATATGTCTTTCTAGTTTGAGAAACCAATAAAGATCACAAAGAAGATGATTCATCAAAGTCACGGGTTACCCTATGTTGGATAGACCAAGAACCACCAAAACCCTAGCTTGAGGTGAGCTTTTAAAGAAAACCCTAGCTAAATAGGATGGTAGATGAATGAAGCTGAATAATGTTACAAACACGGAAATCAAGTTTGAGATCTATGTAATTTCTCACAAAATCTATAGCTCAAGCAAACCAAACAACATATCATATAAAGTATTCAATCTGGCATTCAAGATTGTGGAGAAAAAACTACCCTTTGACCTAGCTGAGTTTCAACATATTCAATTAAGAGAGAACATGGAGAGCATTTGGGCATCAAAGAAGAATGTTTGTAAGTTTGGCTCTCTTCTGGTATGTTTATTTTTCTATGTGCAAAATTTCTTTCCTTCTAAGGGAAATGTGGTTTAGATCAAGGATAAACTTGTCATATATTAGATCAATGAGTTCATCAACCATTTAGGAGAAAGTTTTGATGGAATTATGGATGCATATTTTGAAAACTTTAAGGATAAGATGCAAAAAAAATTTAGGATCCCTCAACAGCTAGTTCGTCAATATGAAGAAGATATTTTCTTCCTAGTTGACTGTGATAAAACTCATATTTAGGCAATCATACCTAGAATAGCATGGGTAAAATAATTGGGCTATGAAGTAAATATTGATGATACCAAAGACATCATTGAGGCTCTACTAAATGAGCTAGCTAATCCTAAGGCTACTTACTTTGACACCTATGAAGAGGCCAAAATCATAATATCTCTAGAAATAGAGATTCCTAAAATACTTAAGAGAGGGAAGAAGAGAATGGAAAATCTTTAGAAGAAATTTGACAAGAAGGATGACCCTCTTATTCTTACAGAAGGACAAGGAGAAGATGAAGAGAGCAAGTCCAGTGACGAGGAAGAAGAACCTCCAAAGAAGAAAGGGAAAGTAATGATCAAGGAAACACCAAAGAAAGCTACTCCTATGTTCACCTCTACCAATCCTACAAGGTTAAGGAGAAAGCTAAAGCTTCAGGATGATGATGATGAAGAAGAAGAAGAAGCTCAGAACATCAAACTGAAGAACCCCCCACCATCATTTGAACAAAAATTGAACACAATAAGGGAAGAAAGTGGCGTGGTTGGATTCAAATACTTTAGATATGAATCCAAGATCAAGGAGGAGTAGAAACAATAATTCTTTGGTTGAGAAGATGGCCAAATGGAAATATGATCCAAATGAATTAAAAGCCAAGCTTCAGATGCCTTACTTAAGGTAGTAACTCATAGATGGTCAAATATTGTAAAAATAGAAAAAAGACATCAGAAAACAAACATTAAAAAGTGTCATGCCACACTTTACAAAAGAAGAAGTCAAGAAGGCTATGACCAAGAATGAAAACAAGCAAACTCCTAGATTTAAATCCTTCCAAATTTTGTCAAATAAAATAGAAGAATTTGTTCAATACACAAAAAAATTGTGGAAAACTATACTTGTGGAAGAAAATAAGGAAGATAAAGGTGCAACACCAGATGCACAAAAAATTGAAGAATCAGATTCAGAGATAATGGTAGTTGAGGTAATAGCTTCTCTACCCATTTCTCTGATCCAATTCATTGATCCATCAAGTGTAGAGAAAGCATAGATTAAAGAGTAGAAAGAAAGTTATACATCCACCCAAGTAGCAATGGATTCATAGACTCTGACTAGCTTTAGGCCAAGCACAACCAAGTAGAAACCAAATAAGGATGAGAACACAATTGACAAAGGAAAAAAAGAAGAAAGCAAGAGTCAACCGAGTGGTGAAGAGAAGGAGGATGAAGGCAAAGGAAATATATATAATTTCTTTGAGTGCCAAGGGAAAATAAAAATAAAAGGTTATAGAAGAGATTGGCCTTGATAAAGAGATTATGATTCCAAATTGGGATCAATCTAAGCTCTATTTTGAACAAATGGAGATTTTGAGTGAGCTATGGAGGAAAAGGGCTCAACAATAGAAAATAATGGCAGAAAGAGATAGAGGAAAGGTTCTTGAAGATATCAAGGACATATTTCTAGATGTGGTTTTAGTTGAGGTAAATAATAAAGCCCCTATCATTGAAAAATTGATTGACATTATACATAAATTCAATAAAAATTTAGATCGTTGGGAAAAATTTCTAAAAAGGGCAGAAAGAAAATTCAAGAGTAAAATTTTTGAAAATGTAGCCAAGAAGATTGCCATTGATCAAGTGGAATTGTTCACTCTTATTGCTACATTAGGAGTTGTAAATAATGTTGTATCTTTATTTGTAAAATTCTATGATACATTGAATTTCACCAAGAAAATAAAGGAGAAACTGGCCAAGATTGATGGGGACTTGAAGAATAGTTCTAGTTAGTTGGTACTTGACCCAAGTACTAGCTCCAATCATTTTATGAAGCTCAGATTTTTTATAGATTTATAGGCTAAACTAATAAGGGAAGAACCCAGGGTTAGGGCATCATTAATAGATATTCAAAGTATGATGCTTCCTCACATGGATGTAATGCATAAACATCTAGCACATGCAAAGACACTAGTACATGATACACATTTCTCAGTTGCAGATTTGATGATGGAGTTAGTAGCAAAACTTCAGATTGAACTACACATTTTGAAGGTATTACAATAAAATTGGAATAAAACTATGTCTCTAATTTTGAAGGTGCATCATGATTCCCTCAATCATTTCTGTAAAACCTTGTAAAGATATGTTTTTGGCATTTGAAACAAAAAAAATGGGGGGAAATGCAAAGGAAAATGTATGGGGGGGGGGAATATATGTATATATATGTATATGTATATGTATATAGAAAGAGGAATTATATAAAGGATATGTACAAATGATCAAAAATAATTTTGAAAAAAACAAAATTCATTTAGTTGTGACCAAGCCACAAATTTTTAGTTCAAACTGAGTTCCAAACCCAAACATATGGAAAGGGGGAGTTTGACTAAAAATTTTGATTAAGATTTTTTGGATTATTTGACAGAATTACACATGATAATTGTGTTTGTCACTAATTCAAAAGAGGGAGATTGTTGACCCTATGGCAAGACATATGTTTTTCAATTAATATTGTAACTGGGCTTTCCTTCAGTCAACATGTTTCAATGTAGCTTGAGAAGATTCAGGGTATCTACTGTTAATTGAGAACCACCATATAGAATGTAAGTATCGCATTGTAAAATGAGTTAGTAGTGTAAACCGAGTTAGTAGTGATTGCCAAGTGTTTAGCATGAACTAAGAATCTAGTAAAAGCAAGTGATCACAGTATAACCTGAGTTCACTGAATTGCCCGAGCATTAGCATAATACATAGTTTGACTCAAGCGTCAGCACCAACTAACTTGAAGATGTAATTTAATTATTGAAACAACACTCTCTTTTTTAAGCCAACTTGGAATGAAAATATTGATTGGATAACTATATAAGAAATATGTAATGTGTTTTCAAAGAAAAGAGGAAGTGGAACAAGCAAATATGGAATAAAGTAGATTGATTAACATGATACCAAGTAGTATAAAGGGTAGAGAAGAGACGCATCTATCACAATTAGGTGATTACAATCTTCAAAGGATCTATATCAGCAAATCAAGCTGCAAACAAGGATCATCCTACTAATTACATCCTAATAGGTGCATCTGGTAAATCCTCTAACAAGGTGGATCTAGTCCTTTGTAAAATTCTCTTAATAGATTACATACTTCATTGTGTTGTAAAATCCTTTCACAAGGTGAACCTAACAATCCTCCATACTCCTAATAGAGTAGATCACTAGAGGTGATCAATTGTAAGGCCTAACAAGCCAACTTTATTACTATAGTAGTGAAGCATTGTGGGTGTCATGTCCACCCCAATTTTACCTTCTCTTTGCAGGGTTTATGGGTTACCAAATATTGTGTCAAATTCTTATGTTGTTGATTTATTTATTGCTTTATATTCATGCATGAAAAATAGATAAGACAATCTAACAAAGAAATGTAAAAGTAATCTAAGAGAAAAGATTTAAGTGGTTCTTGATCCACCCAGCCCTCTTAGTCACCTATACATTGTTACATTTCCAACACACATATTATGTCATAGGCTCCAACCACCAAATAGTGGTCCAAACACAAGCTACCAAGTGCATTTCATAGGAGGAAATTTAACTGCTTCTACATGTGAGGAGGGTGGAGCCAAAAAGCTCTGCCCTACAAAAAAAACAAAGGGGAAACTACAACATGGAAAAGGGAAGTTGAGTGAGAACCACCAAAATAATTCCCAAGGGGGTAGAACAAGTGAAAACAAAAACCAAAACAACACCAACGGAAGGAAGAAAGAAAAGGATGAGAGATGAAAAATATATAGAGAAAACCATGAATCGCAAACAAAGAAAGTGAAGAGAAAAACATCAACCTGGGACACTAACTTGTAAAGGTGCTACAGTGCTAGGACCTTCCCTCAGTCAAACATAAACCAAAACTAGTGCGACCCACTAGAGCACTTGAAAAATTAAGTCACAATTTCTTAAATGAGAGGTGTGTTGGTAGCTATAAGTAGGACGAAGTACTAAAAGGGGGGATGAATGAATACTTTGAACAATTCATCTTTTAAACACTTACTTTCCTTTAGCCAATAGTCTATCTAAACATTCACCCAATAGTGTCCTTTATATATTTTAAGTAAATAGATAGTTAATGTAACTTCAACACTAAAATTTTAAAAAAAACATCCAAACCATTAACTTGAAACACATAACACACTAATTTTAGTATTGTAAAATACCCTTGGTCAGAGGGAAAACATGTGGTGGGGATGATACCCACAACTCATCACTGCAGTAATAAGGTGCTCTATTAAGAGCTTATGATAATTTCATCTTTTGAATGACTAAATTCTATTAAAAGTGTCCAATACCCTATTAAGAGTATCAAAATTCTTATTACAAACTACTATATCAAGAGATTTAATCGCACTCTTAAAGTTTTCACTTGATTAAAAGATTTACGATATGAGTTCAAAATAAGAACTACAAAGTCCTGTTAAAGACTACATTGTAAAATGATTTCACAGTCTTTTTAATTAACTGATTAGGTAAAAAAAACAAGAATTGACCCATATTTTCCTTACCTCTTCTTATAGGTCTGTTACTTCTAGCATTAACTATTCTTCCTCCAATAGTTTTATGTCTCTATCACTTCACCAATTGATTCACCTTTCTGATAGCTTGTCATTGCACTTCCACTTCTGATAACTTCTTTTCTTCTTTACTTCTCTCTATCACACTTCTTTTTCTTCTTTTTTTCATTCTTATTCACTCATTTCATTTCTTGACCTAATTTTCACTTCTTGGTCTAATTAGGGTTTCTAGAATTTTCCATAGTCTTCCTTTGACCTCTTCTTCCTTTTCACTTTGATGACTTTATCTTCTCTGATAAGCTAATCCTTGTAATTTCCTCGATAACACATTAGTATCCAATAGAAATTTCCTTTAAAATGTCACATAGCATAATATAAGGTAATAGAGTTTTGACCAACAATGACAACATTACAAATATCATACCAACAAGGGTGCAAGATGTTGTCTAAGGTAACAATCTCCCCCTTTGGCATTGGTGGAAAAACTATATATGTATAGTTCAACTTCCATAACTTCCCCCCCTTTCTTTATAACTCTATTATAGCTTTTTTCTTCTTTATATCATTCACTATGTTCACTTCTTCTTTTCAATTTCCAAACTTCTCCCCAATTACCAAACTTATCCCCCTTTGACAACAATGCCAAAGGCATAAAAATTTGGTTCAATTTTTACTCGGATGACTCTATATAATTCATCTTGATTTTTATGTGCATCATTGTGTTATTACATTTGTCTTGTAAACTTGAGATACTTGAAATGTGACCTTTGACTTGTATGATTTGTTCAAGAATGTTTGCACTTATTCAAGTCGATAATGCTCCTAGGAATATATTTGTCTCCTTCATTTGTTGTTGCATAAGACTCATGCAGAGTGATAATTAGTAAAAATCAAAATTGGTAGAATTTATCACCAATTGAATTGTCTACATGTCTTCCAAACCTTTAGCTATTGTATTCTTTAAATTACTACACTTCTCCAATAGTAGTTCAATAACTTCAACTAGTTTGGCCTTATCGGTTCCATGTTGCAATTTTGCACTTAATTCATCTTGAATATCCTAATTTTTCTATATTGTATCTAGAAATGTCTATAATTTTTTCCAACTCTCCTTTTTCTTTTCAATATTTACTTCAAGTAGTAGATGAAACAATGTTCTCAATATTATCTTAACTACCTTCATTCTCCATTTGTCTTCCATCTTACTCAATAAATATGTTTGTTCTTGTAATCTCTTTTCATATACTTTTCTTCTTCATGACTTGGTTTTGCATAAGGTCATTTCAATATCTCAAATTCATCTCAATTATTGATTTCCTCCTCATCATCTTCATCTTCTCTTTTTCTCTTTTCTATGATTTTTGCACCATGTGTCATCTCTTGTAAAGTTCTAGCATCTTGCACAAATAAAGATTCATTTATATCTTTTACAACTTTCTCTTGAATTTTTTGTTCCTTTTCAATAGCTCTAATCAATATTGTTTCCCTTATTTCTTATATATTAGTAGGCTTATTAGTATTGATCACTCCTTATTCACTTACATCCATACTTTATTCCTTTATTTGGTCTTTAAGCTTTTCTTTAGATCTCTCATTCTTTTGTTCTCTTATTTCTTTATTGTTCCCAATTTCTTCTTATGTTTTCATACTTGTAATTAACTCATACTTAATTTCTAATTCCTCTTTACTTTCATCACTTATTAGATTAATATCAAATGGTGGTGAATACTCTGTAGTAGTATCCTTAATATGAAAAATTATATTCTGTGTCCTTTTACTATCATTTTCAATAGCTTTGAGCATTCTGGCAAGAATTTTGACTTTTATGTAATCTATGGAAATTTTCCTCTCATTCTATGGAAAATTTCCTCTCATTCTTCTTCATCAACCTATTTATCTTTTTAACCGCTATGTCTGGTTTTACCATATATAAAAAATTATATCATCTATTTCTTTCCAATTGATCGACATTGTTCTATTTGAATAGGATTATGTCATGCAATTATATAGGTATTATGTCATTTAGATTGCTAGGAAAATATGAGAACTTGTGCATGGTGTACATCACTTCTTCTTCTATAACTAATTTCTCTCCTTCATTCCATTTTCTAAACTTTTATTTTGAGATGTTTCCAATTCTTCCAAATTCATTTATACTTTTTCCCATTTCTTGAGCAGTCACCTCGAATATCTTTGTCATTTGTCTTATGACTAATTACAGTTCTTCCTTCTTCCTTTGCACTCTTGACCATATCTTTCCTAAAGTTTGACTTCTCATTCTCCTTGATGCATGGGCCATTAGAGATCTTTTTGTCTTCTTTTCTTTCATTCAACAACCTATTTATGCTTCTTTATTTTTGCATATGTGGATGGTATATCGGTAGACGTCTTCATGTTACTTCCTTCTCCTTTGAACTTCTTTTCTTCCATGATGATTTTCTTGTAATTTTTCTGATACGTTCAATATCTTTCAACTCCCTCATCTTTTAGTTCAACCTGTAGTAGATTAATTATCGATTGAAGTTCATTATCGATTACTTCATATCCTCAAGCAGACACCCATAACACTCTAGGTTCTACAACTTTTAGCATTCAAGAGTGTGTACTTTCCAAGAAACATATGTCCTTCTTATGTTTTTTTACTACTTGAGACAAAATCTGATTTCTTTTAGTCATTGTTTCTTAAAATTTCTTAAAGTGAAATCACATCAAACTATTGTAATTCCTTCCTAGTGTTCCAATAAATCCAATTATTTGATGTATGATTGGTTCACCAAAAAACCAATTCACATCTCCAATTCCAAGATTATAATTTTGCACATAGAAATATATATAGATGAATAAACATTCATATCTTAATCCTTTCTTCGTGACCTTCCATAGATTCATCATTAACTGATCTCTCATCATTTCTCTTAGATCAAAAAAAATCCTTTAAAAATAGTTTCATAAGACACCTCTATGGCTCCTCCAGGTATCTTGTCACTTTTCTCAGCCTGATAGATCTTGTGTTTGATTACTTAAGATTCAAACCTTACACCTCTTCTTTAATTGTCCTTGCATCAAACATGTTTTGATCTTGCATATATCTTACTAGTCCATCAATTTTAATTATTGGGATCCAATTCTTTTACACACTTGTTACCATTTCCCAGTAGTCCTATAATAGTATTGATGATTTACTTTTTGATTTCCCCTTTTTCATTCTCCAACCATAGGTATTCTCCATGTATTCTACTAAGTACATTTTAATCCATTATTTGTCAAGATTTTTGGGTAGATGAACAATATGTCCTAGTCCGAACTTGTCATTATGCAGTTCTTTTGTTTTTAATAGTTCTTTGTATGCATGTTCAATTTCCTCTTTTTAAAATTCAATTTATTTACTTTGAAGATATCTACTTACATCCTTCATCAGCAATACTCCATCTAGTGTACTTGATAAGGCTCTAATTCTAACTAGGTCTTTTAATTTTAGTGAGCATATACTATATTTTGGCTCATCTTCATCATATTTTTCGTATCAACATATTTATGCCTTCCATATTACTCACTTTCAATTGCCTAATATAAATCTAGTTTGATTTGCTAAGACACTTGGCTATTCTTCATGTTTACACTTTCATTTTCGCATATGTGAAAACTTTGAAAATTGTTTCCCTTATTTCTAGCATACATATTCAAATGACTAATATACCACAATTATTAAACTCCTACCAAAAATAACTAATTGTGCCTCTTACCAATAGTATTATATATAGTTTCAATTAGGAGTATTCTCTCACTTTTTAGGACCTTATAAATAATCAATCATTTTTTATGTCCCAACTATTTACTTACCCGATTAGTTAGATGAAGTTTCCATGTCATTTGACAAGGGCTCTTTGGTTGGAGTAGTTTCATCTCCTTTCCTTACCCATATTCTTTTAATTTCATTCCTTGTTCTTTTTCTACAATTCCTTTTCCAGTTTTATTACTTTTAGCATTAAACTGATACCAATAGTTGTAGGTGGAGTGACCATATTGTGAACAAAAATAGTATGGCATTCTTATTGATCTCCTCGGACATGTTATTCTTGATTTTTATTCTAAAGTTAGACGATCATGTTCTCCACATTAATAGAAATTCACACATTCCATTCCATAATCCTCTAGATAGTGCATAGCTTTCTTATTTATCAATGATCTTGGTTTACATGTATCCTCCTTATGACCATGTTGATTGCATTTGCAGTGGTATCCATTGAAACTTCTTCCAATTATCATTCCATATGCTCATATCTTGCGTTCTCAATCTTTATGTCCATATGCATTGTAATTATAATAGTAGCCATTGAATGGTATTCTTTTTGTGCTAGTTTCTTATGTGTATAAATAGACATCTTCTGTATGACTATTTTCTCCACAATAATAACAAATGGGATGATAGTTTTGTCTTCCTATGTCTACATATTTTTTTCATTTACTATTCAAAATTTTATGCCTCACCTTTCTCTTTTGAAGCATTTTCAATAGGGGTCTTGGTAGTAACCAATTTCTCCTTTTGCTTTACTAATAGTCTATCTAGTTTCAACATACTCTCTTCAAATTTGGTGAGTCGTCCATTTACATACTCAACTTTTAGTTTATTACTCAGGTCATTGTTTTCGTTTTCTCAATTTTTGGTTTTTATTCTCAATATTTTACTTCTTTCACTAATCCTATTGATTATATCATCCCGTGAGTGAATATCATTTTGTTGTCTTTCTATGACTAAATCATTTCCAGTCTTATATCTAGGGCATCTTGATGTCTTAATTCAATGTCATATTTTACACTTTCAAGAGTTCCCACTCTACCTAATAGCTTGGTTAGTCTAACTGTCTAGCTCTATTGTTCCCTTTTCATTAGATTTAACATTTCTTCAATTATTTGTTCTTTTTGAGTAGAACATCATTCTTTTCTAGTAATTCCTATATTGCAACATCAACTTCCTCAAAGTTGACACTTCCTTCCAATAGTTTATCCAAGTCATCCAAACTCATCTATAATTTCTCAGTGAGTTCCTTTCATTTTGTAAATTAAGATCTTAGTTTTTCTTTTTATTCAAAAACATGGTCATTTGCATCCTGCAGGGCTTCACCTTTTAAACACTTACTTTCCTTTAGCTGATAGTCTATCTAAACACTCACCTGATATTGTCCTTTCTATATTTTAAGTAAACTTATAGTTAATGTAACTTCAAGAGTAAAATGAAACAAACATTCAAACAATTAACTTGAAACACATAACACACTAATTTTGGTATTGCAGAAAACCCTTGGCTAGAGGGAAAAACTATGGTGGGGATGATGCCCACAACTCAACACTATAGTGATAAGGTGCTTACTTAAGATCTTACAATAATGTCATCTTCTAAATGACTACACTCTATTAAAAGTTTCTAATACCCTACTAAGAGTATCAAAAGTCCTATTATAGACTACTCTGTTAAGAGATTTAATCCCACTCTTATTGTGTTCACCCGATTAAAGGATTTACAATATGAGTTTAAAATAAGAACTACAAAGTCCTATTAAAAACTACCTTGTAAAATGATTTTAAAATCTTGCTAATTAATTAATTAGGTTTAAAAACAACAATAAATTGACATGTGTTTGCCTTTCCTCTTCTTGATAGGTTCGTTGCTTCTAATATCAACTATTCTCCCTTTGATAGCTTGTTATCTCTCACACTTCATGGATACCTTCACCTTTATGATAGCTTATTATCTTTTTTTCCTCATCTATATCTTCACCTTTCTAATAGCTTATTATCTTTTTTGCGTCATCTATAGCTTTACCTTTCTGATAGCTTGTCACTACACCTTCACTTTTGATAGCTTCTTTTCCTCTTCACTTCACTCTATCACACATCTCTTCTTCTTTTCAAGCTTACTCACTCATTTCACTTTTTGGCCCAATTAGGGTTTCTATAATCTTCCATAATCTTCCTTTGAATTCTTCTTCCTTTTCACTTTGATAGACTTTAGCTTCTTTGATAAGCTAAGCCTTGTAATTTCTCTGATAACACGTTAGCCTCTGATAGAAATATCCTTACTTAAATATGTCATTTAACATAGTATAAGAGAATAGAGTTTTGACCAACAATGACAATATTACAAATATCATACCAATAAGGGTGTAGGATTTTGTCCAAGGTAAAGAGGTGACAATGCAAAATGAAGACTTTTCTTGGAGAGCACAATTGTGATTATCAAACAAAATGATAATGAATTTCCCAAGAATCTCAAATAACCTATCTATAATGTTAATTAAAGGATGTACTAATTATACTTATCCTTTATTGATAAATCTTGCCACATGTTTACTCCCAAAGCATACAAGCCTTTTCTTGTTGTGGAAGACATGAGAGAATAGGTTCTTGAAATGTCTATAAATTACTTTTTTATTAGTCGTAGACCTTCTTGGTATGAGGTCGAGGATCCCTACTTTCTTCTCCCACACATAAGGGACCGACAACTTGGATAGGGATGTGATGACCCAAACACCAAAGATCGAAATAAAACATGAAGGACTTGCCTTGATGAGAAAAAATAAAGGCAAAAATAAATAAAGAGGAGACCCAACTTTTTGCTTATAAAAAGTAGGGATGGGTATGCAGGGAATAAAAATTGGTGACACAACTGGGAAAATCTCTTACAATTGAGAACTCTAGAACTTAGCCTTTAAACTACCAGTGCCTTATTATTGTGAATCAAAATCCTCTTAAGCATGAACTCTTGGTCTAAATATCTTGACATGTCATTATCCATGAACTTTACTAATGTCAACCCATAAATTGTGTTCTTTGAAAGGGGGTATATCATTTAATTCCCAAAGAAAATAGAGAAATCAAGATCTCGCAAGACTTCCTTTGTTTGGACTTTATAAGACATCATGTAGTTTTAGGAATCTGGGCTCTCCTTCCCCTGTCACTCTTTGTTGTATTTTTAAGGCATGTGAGGTGGTACTTCTTTCCCTGAATAGAAAATTTAATTTGTTCACATGGGGGTACTTCTTTCACCATCTTATCCTTGTGCATTTTCTCATTTTTAATTAGAAGGAATAAGACACCTACTTCTTGAGATATCACTTAGCATTAAATTTTATCAAGTTTGAGCAGGGTTGATCTATTCATTTTGTTCTTATCATGATTCTTCTCTTCCCTTTTTCTTGCCAACTTGGTCATTGAATTAACTTAATACAAGAGCATATTTGTCAAAATTTGATGTAGGTTTGTTATTTCCTAAGTTCATGCCTGTAATTTTCAACTTACAAAAATAGGACAAGAGGGAGTTCACAATATAGTCAAAAGAGCACTTGAATACCATAAAACAAATTTCCATTAAGTTACACAATATCATGCAAAGCATATCTACCTACTTGGAGGAACAAGAAACAGAGCCCCCAAAAAGACCAAGACTAAAAACTAAGACCAAAATAAGAAACAAAGACTCAACCAAACTATTTACAAGGGCCAACAAAGAAAAGACAAAAGAAACAAAAAGAATCTACAGGGTGGACTTAGAGGTACACCAGAGAAATATTTACAAGAAACTATACATATGGTAAAACAAAAGGGGATGGACCCCCTTACACCATCTCCTTATTCAATGTAATGTTTGAGGAACTATCTATTGATGGGCTATAAGAAAGGTTCTCAAGTTAGAGAACTGAGATAGTAGGTATTGGCTGCATAGATCTTTGAGATTTGATAAGGTCAAAGCCAAAGCTGTTAGAACATAATATTGTTTAATTTCTTCTTCTAAACCTTATCCTAAAGGAGGACTGGGTCCAAAATCAAAAGGCCTTATATTGGGCTATTTTGCCAAACCATCATTTGACCACCACTTGGTGCTTGGTGAAATGCTCAGGGGTTGCATCCCTCTGTTCTTCAAGGATGATAAGTTTGAGGAGGTGAAATTCAAAAATTCTTTCCATAGACCAAATAGAATAGAGAAGTTCCCAAGACTACCTTGGTTTGGATGTGGTTTTCCCAAAGGGTGAACATAATATTCTTGTGCCAGTCCCAGAGATTTCTCTCTAGCAGATGTCTAGTAACCTCTAGGAGGTTCTTGTTAGTTGATTCTACTACTCCATTACCTTATAGATAGTAATTACTTGAATATTTCAAGGTAAAATTTCTATCATAAGCCTACTCTAAGAGCTGGGCAGAGGGAAACTTTGCACCGTTATCACACACGAGAGCAAAAGGAATCCCAAATCTAGTGACAATATTCTCCTTAATGAATTAGATTGTTACATCAGTTGTGTTGTTTTTGCATGGAATGGCTTCAAGCCACCAAGTGCATTAAAATATCATGGTTATCATGTACTAGTGTATTGTGGATGAGTTGGTGTATACTTCCTTGTTAAAATCAAATGCCCACTAAGTGAGTAGTCTAGCTTCAAAAACTAGCTAAAGCGGCATTGCAGAGTTTCACTCCTTGGAAGCAATGGTTTTAGCATGTGTGGTATTTCCTCACATGATTATGGATAGCCTAGAATAAGTAGGGTCAATAATACCCAACCCTAAGGATCTAATGGGTGGTGGCGTCGATAGAGCCATGCCCAATCCCAAATTGTATGTAGAACTCATTGATTAATTTTATTGCTTGCTATTGATCAAGGCATCTAAGGTATATGCCTTCAAAGTTATCAAAAAATAGAGTCCCACCCTTAATCATGAAATGTGTTCTCTTCAATTAATGGGTGTGACTTTTTTGGGCTAGAAGCCTCTCTTGACACTTGTTATGTAGAAAAAGGTACACTAGATCATCATACTACATGTCTTGAGTTAGATTATCCACAGTGTAAGTATGGCATTCTATCTATAGGTTTGTGGTGGCCATGACTTTTGATAACCCTTGCCTATGGACTAGTCTCATGGGTTACATTTATAATTAATACTCTTAGAGGATGGCCATCTAGTTCCCCCATTTCTTACCGAGTTCACTTTGCATGAGTAGTGATTTGACCACTTGGTCTAGCAAAATTATGTACACCTTGAATTAGAGAATGTAATGTTCAAATTTCTTCATTGTCTGGACAAGGGTGAACACTTGTTTCTCAAGGGTCAAATACCACACTTCAACATTCTTGAAGAGGGATCTCATGAAGTCAATGGGTCTCTCTTCTCCTTCGACCTTTTGGGTTAGTACATCAGTGATTAAGTGCATAGAAGTGAAGGAATAGATGTAGAATGAGAGATCATAGTAGGGGATACCCAAGATTAGACCTTATATTATAGCCTATTTTATCTGGACAAAGGTCTTCTTTTCCTCCAGACTCTACTCTATTTTAGTGTCCTTTTGCATCATGTCACTCAATGTTGTCACAACCTCAACAAATCTTATGATAAAACACCAGAAAAAGTTTATCTTTCCAAATAAGGATCTCATTTATTTCTTGCTTCCAAGTATCTGTAAGTTTAATAGATCATCTAATCTCTTAGGGTCAATGGTGATACCCTTCTTGGAGATGATATGTACCAACATTTTTCCTTCTATGACCCTAAATATGTATTTCTTAGGGTTCAATGAGATACTAAATTAGCAACATTTGGCAAGATAGGTAAGGTCATGATAGCATGAATACTGATGATATTCCTTTGAGGAATACCATAAGAATTTCTAAAATATTTGGGAGATTGACATGTTGCATCCATGACTGTATTTTTCATTGATGTCAGCATAGTATTGTTTTAGTCAAGACTAGTACAGTAGCAAATAGAGAAAGAGATCATATGGATTGTGTATTGATGAAGATGTCAAGTGTACTTGAGGATATATTCTATAGTATGTCCTAATGATGTAGACAAATGCATGTCCAAAAAATCGAAGACATGTGGAAGTTATTTGTGATTTACAAAAGACAATGTACAAATAGAATACCTAAGAAGAAGTTTCTAGTGTTCAGATTGTATCTCCTAACAGGGATAGAATCTAGATGAGAAAAGTGAGACAATGAAATTAAATATCTTGCTGATGCCATTAGTGAGTGCACAAGGTCCAAGGTCGCACATGTGAAAAGTTATAAATACTGTGAGTTGATAGTGTCTTGTAATTGTGAAAAGATGTAGTAAATTATATTACCTTAATGAGGTCTTATTATAATTAATTGGGAAAGCCTCAAGGCTGACTAAATAAATGATTTTGAGGACATGATATAAAGGAAATTCATTTTCCTTGTGATGAAATGTGTAATGTGATGCAAGTGTATAAGTTGTAAGCGAACTTGTATTAGATATGTGAAGTTGGTAAATGTGAGTAAGAGATCAAAGGGATCAATGTGATGTAAAGTTGAAGGTTTGAGGTCGCACATGTGAAAAGTTATAATTACTATGAGTTGATAGTGTCTTGTAATTGTGAAAAGATGTAATAAATTGTATTATCTTAATGAGGTCCTATTATAATTAATTGGGAAAGCCTCAAGGCTGACTAAATGAATTATTTTGAGGACATGATATGAAGGAAAGTCATTTTCCTTGTGATGAAATGTGTAATGCGATGCAAGTGTATAAGTTGTAAGTGAACTTGTATTAGATATGTGAAGTTGGGATGTGAGTAAGAGATCAAAGGGATCAGTGTGATGTGAAGTTGAAGATGGCCATGACTTTTGATAACCCTTGCCTATGGACTAGTCTCATGGGTTACATTTATAATTAATACTCTTGGAGGATGGCCATCTACTTCACCCATTTCTTACCCAAGTTCACTTTGCATGAGTAGTGATTTGACCACTTGGTCTAGCACAATTGTGTACACCTTGCATCAGATAATGTAATGTTGGAATTTCTTCATTGTCTAGACAAGGGTGAATACTTGTTTCTCAAGGGTCAAATAACACACTTCAACATTCTTAAAGAGGGATCTCATGAAATCAATGGGTCTCTCTTCCCCTTCGACCTTTTGGGTTAGTACATCAGTGATAAAGTGCATAGAAGTGAAGGAATAGATGTAGAATGAGAGATCATAGTAGTGGCTACCCAAGATTGGACCTTCTATTATAGCCTATTTTATTTGTATAAATTTATTCTTTTCCTCTAGACTCTACTCTATTTTAGTGTCCTTTTTCATCATGTCATTCAATGTTGTCACAACCTTGACAAATCTTATGATAAAACACCAAACAAAGTCTATCTTTTCAAATAAGGATCTCATTTCTTTCTTGCTTCCAAGTATTCGTAAGTTTAATAGACAATCTAATCTCTTAGGGTCAATGGTGATACCCTTCTTGGAGATGATATGTACCAAAAAATTTCCTACTGTGACCCTAAATATGTATTTCTTGGGGTTCAATGAGATACCAAATTAGCAACATCTCTCACAAAATTTGGCAAGACAGGTAAGGTCATGTTAGCATGAATTCAAATGATATTCCTTTGGGGGAATACCATAAGAATTTTTAAAATATTTGGGAGATTGACATGTTGCATCCATGACTGTGTTTTTCATTGATGTAAGCATAGTATTGTTTAAGTCAAGACTAGTAGAGTAGCAAAAAGAGAAAGAGATCGTATGGATTGTGTATTGATGAAGATGTCAAGTGTACTTGAGGATATATTCTATAGTATGTCCTAATGATGTAGACAAATGCATGTGCAAAAAATTGAAGACATGTGGAAGTTATTTTTGATTTACAGAAGACAATGTACACATAGAATACCTGAGAAGAAGTTTCTAGTGTTCAGATTGTATCTCCTAATAGGGATAGAATCTGTATGAGAAAAGTTAGACAATGACATCAAATATCTTGGTGATGCCATTAGTGAGTGTGCAAGGTTTGAGGTCGCACATGTGAAAATTTATAATTGCTATGAGTTGATAGTGTCTTCTAATTGTGAAAAGATGTAATAAATTGCATTATCTTAATGAGGTCCTATTATAATTAATTAGGAAAGCCTCAAGGCCGACTAAATGAATTATTTTGAGGACATGATATAAAGGAAAGTCATTTTCCTTGTGATGAAATGTGTAATGTGTTGCAAGTGTATAAGTTGTAAGTGAACTTATATTAGATATGTGAAGTTGGTAAATGTGAGTAAGAGATCAAGGGGATCAGTGTGATGTGAAGTTGAAGGTCTGAGGTCACACATGTGAAAAGTTATAATTACTATGAGTTGATAGTGTCTTGTAATTGTAAAAAGATGTAATAAATTGTATTATCTTAATGAGGTTCTATTATAATTAATTGGGAAAGCCTCAAGGCCGATTAAATGAATTATTTTGAGGACATGATATAAAGGAAAGTCATTTTCCTTATGATGAAATGTGTAATGCGATGCAAGTGTATAAGTTATAAGAAAAGTTGTATTAGATACATAAAGTTTGTAAATGTGAGTAAGAGATCAAATGGATCAGTGTGATATGAAGTTGAAGATCTAGTTTTGAGATCTAAGAAGTAATTGGTGTAGTCATAGGATAGAGAAAGAGTTCAAGTTGTGGAGATCAGTTTCATTTCTATTATTTTGAAAAGAATAATATAGAGGTCAGTTAGATAGTGAGATCAGTGGTCTTTCCCCTAAGTTTATTTAAACCATGGGTTCATCTTCCTTCTACAACTCCTAAAAGGGTTGGGACAGCTCCTAAAAAGGTTAGAATCTCCTAATAGGGATTCAAAGTCTCCTAACAAGGACTAATATGTACTGAATGTATTTCATTGGATCCTAACAAAGTTTATCCTCTCACAAGGAACTTATATATTAATACATCATTTTTTGGGTACCATCCCCACCAGGGTTTCCCCTTTAATGTTTTCCTAGTTAACATATATGGTGTTATTAGGTATATGTATCTCCTTATGGTTGTTGATTATATTGTTCACATGTTTAATGTTTAATAAGGTTGATTAAATTTATATAGATTTGATAATTGATTCACCCCCGCCTCTGAGTTATCTTGGTGGGCTTTACTTTCAAAAAATTGGTATCAAAGCAACAGGTCCTTGAAGGAAAAGCTTAACAACTTAAGGAGATCATTGTGGGTCATTTTAGAAAAGAAAGTCCTAAGTTCTGCTATGCATGGGTCCAGGATATTGGTTGATGACAAAGAATGAAAACAAAATTGTGCAAGAAAGAAAACATGAAGAATGTAGTGAAGCTAAAATAGATCTATTTATGTATAACATGCTTGCTAGAGAAGCACTTTTGTCATCTCTTCTTGAAAATGAATATAGTCACGTAAAATCCTTAGATTTATCTCATGAAATTTGAAAAGCTTTGGAATCTACTTTTCAAGGTAATAATCATTCTAAGGGAATCAGATTACAAAATTAGATATGTTTTTTTCAAGAGGGTAAGATGATGGAAGATGAATATGTAAGAATTTATAATGGCAGAATATCAAAAATTGTTGCAGGAATCAAGTCTTGTAATGGATCTAAAGATGAGGATGAGATCATATAAAAGATCTTGAAAACCTTGACACTACTATTCAAGCAACCAACGCAGATGATTGAACAAGTGATATCTTATACTAAGAAATTTACCAAAAAGAATCTTCTTGGAAGATTGGAAGGAACATAAGTAAGCTTGAAATAGGCTAGAGATTCGCCTAGAGTAGAAATTTTTTTTAGTGAATTGACTATTTTCCCTTCCTTGTCAAGAAGTGGAAGCACCAATGGAGATTATGCTAGCATCAAGAAATCTAGATCTGAGGAAGATTGAAGGATTGGAGAAGGCATTTCCTTGCTTATAAGGAGAACGGTAAGAAAATCTTTAAAGGTTGGACTTGTGATGAATTTTCTCATTATGCTTCTAAGTGTCCTAAAAGAGTGAATAAGTATATAAATAATTTCAATTCTAGAAGGCCTAGAGATTGTTTGTATGCAAATGAAGATGATGAGTCTAATGAGAGAGTTTATAGTGAAAGTGATGATGAGTTAGGATTTTTAGCTATAAAAGAAGAAAATCCTAAAATAGAAGTCAAAGAAGAGAAAGCCCTAGCTTCATAGGTTGAGAAGAAAGCTGATTAGATCATAGGTAGTAGTTGTTCACATCATATGACTGATGACATGAATAAATTTGTTAAATTTAATATTCATGATGAGGAATTGCCAGAGTTGGTAATAATCCAACTTGTCATATCAAGGGGATAGGATTTATTACTCTTGATTAGAAAACTAACATAGATGATGTTTACTTTATTGATGGATTAAAGCATAACCTATTGAATGTTAGTTAGTTGGTTGATAAGGGATATCAGTTATAATTCACAAAAAAGACATGCATTATTAAGGACAAAAATGGTAAGTTGATTGGCACTTGAACAAGATCCAAAGGTAATGTTTCTCAACTGAACCCTACAGAGATGACATGTTTTGTTAAAATAGTTAATAATAGTAGGTTGTGGCAGAGAAGATTTTGTCATGCAAAGTAGTATATTTTTTATTAGAGATTTAACAAAAATTGTGAAGTCTGCTAATGTTTTGTGCAAGGAGTGTGTTATGGCTAAGCAAAAGAAAAGCTCCTTTTCTAGCAAGAAGTTTACTACAATAGTGAAATTGGAGATTGTTCATCCAGATCTAAGTGGTCCCACTAAGAAAAGAGGATTCTACGGTGAAAGGTACTTCATGATTATTGTTGATGACTTTACTAGGATGATGTGGGTAGTGTTCCTTAGAAGAAAGTCTAAAGCATTTGAGTAGCTTAAGTTGATTAAGAATAGAGTTGAGAATGAGTCTAGATTGAAGATTAAATGCTTAATATCTGATAGATGTGGAGAATTTACCTCGAATGAGTTTAAAACCTTTTGTGAAGTGCATGGAATTAAGAGGAAGCTATCAACTCTAAAGATTCTTGAGCAGAATGGAATTGCTGAGAGAAGAAATAGGTTTGTAATAGAAGTAGTTAGAGCTATAATGTTTGAGAATGATGTATCAAAGATATTTTGGAGAGAAGCATTATATACAATAAATAGAGTGCAGATCATAAAATGTACAAACAAGACACCTTATGAACTATCGTTTGGAAATGCACCACCATTGAATATTTCAAAAATTTTGGAAGTAAATGTTATATCAAGAGAGATGATGACATTGGTAAGTTTGATGCAAGAAGTGATGAAGGTATGTTACTTGTTTATTCATCGAAAAGAAAAGCTTATAGATGTTTTATCAAAGGACTAAGATTATTGTTGAGAGCACAAATGTGAAATTGGATGAGAAGTTTGGAGTTAAAGAGATAATGCTTGATTATAATTCTAATGATGAAAAAGAAAATCCTAAGCCTATCTCAAAAAAATTTGAAACGTTCTTTGAGACTAACAAAGATTTTCATAATGTCATTCAAGTTGTAGAATAGAGAGATGAACCAAGATCTAGACCTAGAGAAGAAGTAAGAATTAAGATAGTGACACCAAATGAGAATTTGATAAAGAATCACCCTGCTAATCAGATTATTGGAAGCAAAGATAGAGGAGTTATGACAAGAAGAATTATATTTGATTTCTCAAGTTAAACCAAAGAGTGCAGATGAAGTATGCAAGGATGATCATTGGATTCAACCAATGAAGGAAGAACTAGATCATATTGTGAAGAATGAGACATAGGAATTGGTCCCTAGATCTAAAGATGAGAATGTTATAGGAATTAAGAGGGTTTTTAGAAATAAGATGAATGAAGAAGGTGAGATTGTAGAAACAAAGAAAGATTGGTATGCAAAGGATATTCACAACAAGAAGGTATAGAGTATGAAGAGAAATTTGCATGTGTTTCTAGAACTGAAGTAGTAAGGATATCCTTAGCTTGTGTAGTTGGGTAAGTGCAAGAAGGTGGGTCTCATTTTTGGGCAAAAAGTGGAAGTGTTTTTCCTATTTTTGAAAATTCTTGTCAATTGATGTCAAAATTTGAAGCATTCAGAGATTGAATATAAAAAAACTTCAGAAATAAAAATTTTACTATTCAGAATCTACATTTTGAATATGTAATTTATTTGTGTACCCATATGATAGATTTTTTTTTTGGTATGGATCTTTAAAAATCACTTTTTCAAAATGTCTGTTTCAGGATCATACCACACTCGTGTACAGACACCATGATTTGACACAAATAAATGAATTTTTGTAAATCCTTTAAAGGGAGTTACCTAATAAACTTAAGATTGATGACAATATTTTTCCTTAATTTTTTATTCAATAAATATTTTTTATTAATTATTAATTGTCTATAAAGGTAAATTATAAAACCTCTCATGTACGGACACCATAATTTGATTTAAAAATCACTTTTTTCAAAAATTATTTTTGTCAACCTCAAAAGAATTGTATGTAGATTGATGACACATAAATTAATTTAAGAAAAATTATAAAATCAAAAAGTTATTAATTTTTAAGTGAACTTCACTATTTTACAGTTAGGTACCACCTTTCATTAAAAAATAGTGCAAAAATAGTAAATAAAATCATAGCACTGTAAAATTTATATTTCTGAAATCAGGACGATGAGAGCTCTAATGGGTTTTTGTGTCATAAAAAAATTTGATTGGGAAAACCCTCTAAAAATTATGGCAAGGTGTGAATTTGTCAGTTCAATGCCTTAGCCAACTCTTAAGAGGTCAAGGCATAGGCTTGGTTTCACCAAGCCTATCCCAAGCCAAAATTTGAGGTAGGAGGAAAAAATCTTGCCCCACGTTGTAAAAAATGGGCACCCATTATTTGAAATTCAAAAAATGAGTACCCATTTTGAAAAAGTCAAATTGGCATATAAAATCCCCCAAAAAAAAAATTATACTTTTTTAGAAACAATATCCAGTTTTTACTTTTCAAAAATGGGTACCCATTTCTAAAAAAATACAAACTTTTTTATGTTTTCAAAAAAGGGTACCTGATTTTTTTTTAAATAGGTGCCCATTTTTTAAATTTTGGATCAGGCACCTGAGCCTAAAACTGGTACTTATTTCTAAAAGAGCACGATCTCAATCCACGGACTTCTGCAGAATTGAGACCCAACTTCTTGCTTCTACCCAGCTAGTAAAAATTTCAAGTGTATCAGATGGATGTGAAGTTACCACTTCAGAATGGAGAACTTGAAGAAGTTTACATTGAGCAGGCTGAAGGATTTCTTTTAACAAAAAAAAAGACATGGTATTCAAGTTAAAGAAAACATTGTATGGACTAAAGAAAGCACCTAGAACCTAGTATGCGAGGTTAGACAAGTATTTGGCAAAGTTGGGATTTGCAAAAGGTATTGCATATAGTAACTTATATTTGAAAGAAATTAAGAATGGCTTGTTGATTATTGTGATATTTGTGGATGACATAATCTTTGGATGTAATGATGAAGGAAGTGAAAAAAAATTTGATAAAATGAAGAATGAATTTGTGATGAGCATGATTGGTGAGATGAGATATTTCTTAGGTTTACAGATTGTGCAAAATAGTGATAGTATTTTCCTATAACAGATTAAGTATTTGAAAGAATCATTAAAGAGATTTTTCTTGGAAATTTGTAAGCCCATTGGTACAATTATGATAATTGGTCACAAGTTATCTAACAAAGATGAGACACCTACAACCAAGAAAAAGAAGTACATATCCATGATTTGATGTTTACAATATCTCACTCACACAAGACCAGATATAGAAAATGTAACTGGTATAGTAGCAAGATTTCAAGAAGAACCTAAGGAATCATAATATACAGTAGTAAAAAGAATATTCATATATTTGAAGGGTATACCTAATTTTGGGTAATGGTATGACAAATCAAATGACTTTTCTCTATGTGCATATACTAATGCCGGATTGGGAAGATAGTATGGATAAAATAAAGAGTAAAAATGGTGGAGTATTTTTCCTTGGAGGAAGATTGGTTTCTTGGTTGAGAAAGAAACAATATTGTATTTCACAAAGTACAATAGAATCAGAGTATGTAGCAGTAGTAAACCATTGCAATCAGATCATTTGAATGAAACAAATATTGAAGGATATTGGGATAGAGTTTTCAGAACTTGTTATCACACATTGTGATAACACAAGTACAATTGGTATGTCTAAGAATCATGTGTTACATTCTAAGACAAAGCATATATCGATTAAGTATCATTTTTTGAGAGAGAAATTTGTAGAGAAAGAAACCATATTAGAGTATGTTAGTACAAAAGAGTTGATTGCAGATATTTTTATGAAGCCTTTTCCTAAGAATACATTTGAGTATTTGTGAGGTATTCTTGGTGTTATGCCCCTACCTACTTTAGAGTAGATGATGCAAGGATTGCATCAGTCCAGTGGTATAGAGCACTATTATTTATCTAGACTAAAATTTGGTGTTTACTATATGAGGGAGTATCTATGGTTGAGGAGAGTCATCAAGGACTCTTGGTAGCTGGTATGAAACAATGTCTTTGGATACTTGAGTTGGTTGAAGACTTCAAACAATTGATTGACATAATGATGTCTTTTCATTGATGTCAATTGGGGAGAGAATGCATGAAAAACATCTCCTATGAATGGGGGAGAGTGAGTACATATGAATACATCTTCTAATATTATGAGGGAGATGTGTGAATATTGAAGAAGCACATTGAGTTATATCAATGGGGGAGAAGTGTGAACAATTTATGTCATCCAAGTAAGCATGAGGAAGCACAGACAAAGAGTTGTTGCTATAATTTTTAAAATTGATTGATGAAGAAGATTTGAAAAGATGAGAGCAGCAGCAACAAATTTGGATTTGGTATTCTTGGAACTTAGATATTTTCCATCTATGTTGCCATCACTACCAAAGGGGGAGATTGTTAGCATGAATGTTGATGATATTCCTTTGGGGGAGTATCTTAAGCATTGTTGGAACATTTGAGAGATTGACATGTTGCATTCATGATTTTCTTTGTCATTGGTGTCAACATAGTACAATTTCTATAAAGATTGGCACAACAGCAGACTAAGAATGAGGTAGTACAGACTATGTATTGATGATGAGGTCAAGTGTGGTTGAGGATATGTTCTATAGTGTCCTGATGATGTGGACAAGTGTGTGTGTGCGTAAAAATTCAAAGACATGTGAAAGTTATTTGTGATTTACAAAAGATAGTGTGTAGATAGAGTACCTGAGAAGAGATTTGTGGTGTTCAAGTTATATCTCCTAATAGGGATAGAATTTGGATGAGAGAAGCTAGACAATGAAATTAGGCAACCCGATGATGATGTTAGTAAGTGCGTGAGGTCCAAGGTCACATGTGTAAAAATTTGTAATTATTGTGAGACGTCACTATTTTGTAACTGTTAAAAGATGTAATGAATTGTATTATCTTAATGAGGTCCTATTGTAATTAATTAGGAAAGCCTCAAGGCCTACTCAATGAATTATTTTTAGGACATGATATAGAGGAAAGTTTTTGTCCTTATGATGAAGTGTGTAATGCAATGCAAGTGTATGAGTTGTAAGAAAACTTGTATTAGATATGTGAAGTTAGTAAATGTGAGTAAGAAATCAAAGGGATCAGTGTGATGCGAAGTTAAATATCTCATATTGAGATCTGAGAAGTAATTGGTGTAGTATTGGAATAGTAAATGGATAGAGAAAGAGTTTGAGTTGCAAAGATCAATTTCATTTCTATTATTCTAAAAGGAATAATATAGAGGCTAGTTGGATAGTGAGTTTGATGGTCTTTCCCTTGAAACTGTTTAGGCAGTGGGTCCATCTACCTTCTACAATTCCTAGTAGGGTTGGAACAACTCCTAACAGGGTTGGAATCTCCTAATAGGGATTCAAAGTCTCCTAATAAGGATTGATATGTACTAAATGCATTTCATTGGCTCCTAATAGAGTCCACCCTTTTACAAGGAACTTATATATTAGTACATCATTTTGTGGGTACCCAATGAACAAGGATTTCCCTAGTTAACATATCTGGTGTTATTGTGTATGTGTATCTTCTTATGGTTGTTGATTGTATTGTTCATATGTTTAATATCTAGTAAGGTTGATAAAATTTATATTGATCTAATAACTTATTCACCTCCCCCCCTCCCCCTCTTAGTTTTCTTGGTGGAATTTACTTTCTAAAAAGGTGATCACTTCTGTCCTTGGAAAAGATTTTCAAACCATCCATGTAGATGATTATGCATTTATTAGCTAATATCTCAATGGCTATCTCCATTTCCTTCTAAAATGTGGCATCGACATTGAAAATTTTGAAGGGCGTCTATTTATAGGAAAATGTCCCCAAATTAGTGGTGAATATCATCTTAAGTTGGTCTTCATACTCGACCATGATCTAATTGAAACCTTAATATCTATCTAGGAAGGACACCATTTATGCACCATTTACAATCTCTAGGACTTCATCAATTGAATGAAAATGATGGTTATATTTCATTGATGCCTTGTTTAGTTTCCACAAATCTATGCATAGCCTAATCTCTCCACTCTTCTTCCATATTAAGAATAAATTAGCTACCTAGATGGTATGTCAAATGGGAAAGATTATCTTCTCTAACAATAGCTTTTGAACCTCTTGATAAATCAAGGGCACAGTCAAGGGATTAATTGGTCTCTATTTATGCCTAGATGGTTTAATGTCTGGCTTCAGGAGTATAGTGTGTATCATTATGGATGTATCATGGGTTTTTTAATATTCATAGCTCCATGCTCTAACATCAATTTATTCTCAAAGAATTGCAAGAATCTTTCCCTTTTCCTCAAGGGAGGAGGAGGTTCCAATGAACACATTTTTCTCCTCGATGTTGGTTCTTAGGTTTACCTTTTCATATTTCTCTCCCTTTGAGGAGAGAGGAGATCTATCTTTGACCCAAGGATTTGAGTCAAAGATACATTCAAGGGATAGCATCCCCTTTCGGATGGTTTTTGAGGGTAGATCAAGGATCTCTCCTGGGTCATGTTCCTACCTTATGTCATCATGTTCTTCCTCTTTCAGGATCTAATCTTTGAATGTTCCATTGTTGGATAAGAAGGCAAGGATATAACAATTGGTCTAGCAAAGTTGGAAATGTGTGACATTATCCAAGATGAATGTGGTCACTTCTATTTTGACCAAAAAATGTTGGAGGTGAGAAACGACCATGGGCTCAAGGGTGTTGGCAAATAGAACAAGGGTATTGAGAATAAAATTGCATTTTTGCAAGATGACTTCAATGCCAAAGGCATCAAAGTTTTTAATCAAACCCCAAATCTAGTTTTGGTAGGGCACTATCCATTTATCATAACACATGTGTTGACTCCAAACTTTTTTAACAGTGAGTTCCAAATCCTTGAGTGACCAAAGGCAAGAGATTCCTTTACGTAGAGTGAATAGGAGACATAGAACCAAATATTCATACTTGGCCACATTATTTGTGCATTTAAATTGTAACTGATATGTAGTGAGGAAAGATATTCCCCATGAATCAATCAATTCTATCCCCGCATTAGATCCAACTTTTTTCCAGGATCTATCAGATTTCAAGATCCATAGACCAACATCTATAGGTAAAGGCTTCAAGAGAGGGGTAGAGGGTAAGACTTCTGGTGGAGGTGATTATAAGGACACAAAGGTAGGAGTTACCTCTTGATGAAACACCATAATGGGCCCCTTAATGGTTAGTCCTTCAGTTATGATCATTGGATGGTAGTCTAGGGTGGGAATTTCTTCCTTCTGCTCTCCCTTTGCAATATCAGAAAGGTGGATAAAGACTAATTTCACATGAGGATCACTCCAATTCAAAATGATCCTCACAATGGATCCTACACCATGAATTGGACAAGATATTGTGAAGGCACAATCACCTTGGACGTTGATGTCATCGAGGAACGTCCCTCCTAGAAAGAAAATATAGGGCCAAAGTCTCCATGGCCCGATATAGACCAAGTTCAAGTTGAGCATAAGCTAATTCACTCACTTCACCATAATAAGTGAGAGTTTCTTTCATTCAAGGTTTATTGTCAAATTTGTTCTGGTTTTCTTCCCCTCTCTAGGGAAGCCATAAATGAGAAATACATATATATATATATATATATATATATATATATATATATATATATATATATATATATATGTTGAGGGCCTTTGACTAGTTTCTACTTAACAACATCCTAGAGATTTTAGGAATGTCTACCACTTGGATGTTAATGATATTGGACACTTGAGGTTCTTGGATGAGTTGGATTTGAACATTATTTAGCTCGCTCTTGTTTATTACTTTGTCTCTCCTTAGATGAGGTTTCAACTTGACTCTTATATGCCCAATGTGGTCGAGAAATAAGTTGTTACCAACAGAGGGGTCAGTGTGTTGATTCTATAAATACCATCTGAATTGAAAGGTACAACTCCCTTATGTGTAAAGATTTGTAATGAGTATTATTTTAATGGGATCTTACCACTACTACTACTTCAAGGTATGCCATTTACCAAAGAGAAGAAGGGGTGTTAACCAAGATACCCATAGAGACAAGTGACCTAGGCATGATTAATGAATTAGACAACTTACAACACCCAAGACTATATGAATACTACAAACTACTTTCATCACTTCTATTCTAACTTCTACAATGTGTCTACTCTACTACTTCTTTACATGCATGGCTATACTATAGGATGAAAACAATGACAAGAAAAGAAGACATATTCAAGGATGGTAACACTCAGATTAACCCCACCAAGCCATAGTAACACTTAGATTAGTTTAACATTAAACATATTCCATTCCTAGTCACCAAGATGAGCATGCAAGCTACTCTAACCAATGCAATGAAAAAAGGGAAATAAAACAAAATTAAAAATGAGAATGACACTCTGATCACCCCTACTGCTAACACACAATAACACTTAGATCATTATAATAATAATAATTCTATTAAAAAAATCTCTTTCATTTACATGCAAGACTAATATAATGAACAAGAAACATTCAAAGTGAATTCAGAGCCTCACTTAGTAGTCTTAGCTAAAGGGGTGAATTGACAACAAAAGTTTGTCAATCCTTGTATTCATTTTTGAAATTACATATATAGACCCTCTTAAGAGTCAAGTCATTACATCAATCATTACATTCTAGAAGAGACATGACCAAAATTAGGATAGGAATCATCCATTACAGAATTACATTCGAGGGGGATGCCTAAAGGCTACAAAGAGAGAGAGAGAGAGAGAGAGAGAGAGAGAGAGAGAGAGAGAGAGAGAGAGAGAGAGAGAGAGAGAGAGACTGAGATATTTGTTAAACAAGCTAAAGAATAATCATTAGAAGAATGCAACATTTATGATTTTGTTAGTTTTTCTTCTAACATTGATGTAGTTCCACAGGTTGACCATGGTGCCAAGTCTCAACAAGCCCATGTCATGTGTCTACAATTAGAAGTCACCTGGGGCTAGATCTTCAATTTTTCCTTCATTTTGTGGCTTTGCTATCTCCATGACCATATGTCCTATATTCACATCAGTAGCAAGAGTTGCCAAAGTCCTCATCTTTTTGGATTTCTAGGATGAGGGTTGCATTTGTATAGCTTGGGAACTCAAGTTCTTAGGAGGTGCACTCTCCTCCACTCTTCTCTTCTTCCTCTCAAAAGTTTCCTCTAATTGAGACTCATTTGTAAGGAGATTTAATGTAGATTGAAGAAATAATGCATCAAAAATCTTCCTTGTAACTGGAGGAGTCTCCTTCCTACTAGCAAAAGGAAATGTCATAGTTTTAGTCACTGAGTGAGTAGGGGGATTACCTTGGTCACCTCCTTTTTGTAGCTATGGTGTGCCTTGAGCTTGATCATCTCTATCAAGGTTTGATGCAAGTATCATTATAACCCTTCAAGAACCCACAAATCAGTCATGGAGTTCCATCATAAATATAATTTATTCAATATTCTAGAGGCATCAATACATTTTTCTCAATACAATCATCAATCAAATTACCATTATCAAATAACAAATCAATCTTGAAAATATAGTTCTCAACTCTGCCATTCTAGATAGGCCTGCATACATAGATTCATGACTTTTTAACATAATATAATTTATTCAATCCAACCATCCCAAATATGTGTAATTAGATTTCCAACAACATATCCAAAACTAAGAAACATCCAATGGTAGAATCCAAAATTATGGTCTCTACATCGAAACCCGGTTAATGTGACTCCATTGAAGATGGTTAAAAACTAGTTTTCACTAAAATGGTCATAACTTATACAAAAATAACAAAAATGTACCAAATAAATTTCATTAGAAATCTGATTCATTCCTCTTTCCATAAATATAAGTTTCATCCCCCTAAAGATCAATTAAACATTCGTATTTAGTGCTTCAATATGACTGTAATTTAAACATCTAAAAAATGTTGTCATCCATAGAATGCTCATAACTTTCTCAAATTTGTATGAAATAAAATCAAACCAAAATAAATTGAAGGATTATTCATTTTCCTACTTTTCCATATCAATAATCCATCATTTTCAGGTCATGCATGGATGTACAAATCCTTAAAATAAAAAGAGAACTAGAAAGCCAATCAAAATAACAAGTATAAAGTGCTCCAAAAGAACTTAAATATTCACTTATTTTCCCTTCCTTTCCTTCCTTTTTTTATTTTTTGGTTCGACCTTACAATGTATTTTATATTTTCTTGCTCAGTTTAGACCTTACAAATACCAACCATGACCTTTGCACTTCCTTTTACAACTTTAAAGCAATTTTACATTGTTGCATTTTTTGCAACTCTTCACCTTCTTGACAACTTTTGAGACTTTTGACAAATGTTATGTCATGACTTTGTACAAATATTAAAGACATATTAAAATGATCATTTAATAACCTTATACATGGTTATTATCCTTTCAAGGGTCATTTTACAACTTTTTACATATTAAACCAATTGGGACCTTAACTATGACAATGTGGACAATATTACATTTTTGTACAACTTTCCTTTTCAATTAAATTTCATTACATAGAATTACATTGAAACATCTATGAATGAAAATAAATCATTAAAATATCCATTATGATCTCTTTTAGTTATATGATGGCTAGGTGCTCCTACACCAGGGTTGTCACCTAGCTAGTTTCCTCCAACTGATTACTGTCTCCATCCAAATTTATTACTAGAATTGTAGAGGAATCCATTCAAGCTACTTTCTCCTTTTCCTTCTCTTTCTCTACCCTAGTATTGCCAATATTACCAGTATCTGATAGAGAGACTCCTTCACATGTAGGAGTAACTTGTACATTCTTATCTTCTAGAGGCTAGTCACTTCCTCCATCCATTGATTAAGAGGGACTCAAAAAGGTGGATGTAGTTGTTGCAGTGGTGGAAGTGGTCACGCATGATGTTTGAGCTAATCCAAAAGCCAAACCTATAGAGGAACCACTAGCATAAGTTCTCTTCCTTCTTTCTCTTGTCCACTCCACCCACTTCTTAGTCCTCTTTATCATGCTATCCATTAGGATCTCCATCTTATCAACTATAGGGCCTTCTCGTGGAGTAGACACAATAGGTGTGTCTTTAATTTCCTTTTCATATTTGGATGACCTCATATAAGAACCATAATCTTCTACATCACCCACATTGATGTTTACCTTACACATTTTACCTTTCTCAATAGTGAGCCTCAACCAGAACTTCTCCCATGTCTGGACTTTTGTATAACAGTTGGCCTAGTAGTCCTCAATATTTGGCACATACTTATAACTAGAGTCAAGATGTAGATTGTTCTTCACATAATCCACTAGATCAAATTGGAGCCTTATCATCTCATAATCCTTGAATTTATACTTGCCTTCAAAGGCCTTGATCAAGTTCTTTACATCTACCCTAGATGCACATGAATATGATCTCACAACGACTAGGAAAGGAATTTTAGTCTTTCTAACAACTCCATACAAGGTATTTACTTCTAGAATTTGTCTACATAATTAAATAACTACAACCCTATCATCAGGATACCTTGGAAATCTCCATGAGAAGTCATCAAATCCACCAATTCTGATGTATGAGAAGGTGGGGAATTGGACGAAATAACATCCAAACTGGGTGACCACTGAAATGGCCTCTAGTAAGAATCTCCTATCCGGGCATCCTTGCAGTTCTCTGCATAATCTCATAGTAAAATCATTATTCACCTTTATGAACTCCTCATAGATCCTCTCGAGCTACAAAAAGGGATAGAAATCATAAAACTTAGTTGTCTCCTCAAAGTCCTCAATGAATGGTAAACCTCACCACAAGTAATGGGTTGCCAAAGTATAGATAAGATACAAAGACATATAATTTCTTAAATCTCTATTCAAGTTTATCCATCTCATGAGCTCATCATAGATGATCTGGGCCCAATCAATATATTGCCTGTTCGCACATATTGTTTGCACCAAGAAGAAATGGTGCTCAATGAATCTTAGGACTTCTTTGAATATCCTTTTAATCTCAATAGCATGGCTGAGATATCCACGATCTCCCTCTTCAAGTTCGTTCCAAAGTGAGTCTTTGAAACTTTTCTATTCTTGTTTCTAGGGGTTTAGAACCAAGTCCCTGTGATTTCTTCTCATTGCAAGGTATTCTTTTCATTAAACATAGAGGAAGACAATCCAAAATCTATATCACAGTATTCATCTCTCGTCAAGATTTCAAATGCACTCTACATTAGACCTCTATCAAAAGTGATAAGGACAGAGTCATCTGGCATCTTAATTTTCTTTGTCTTTGCATCATATCTAGCTATGCATTCCTGGACTGATTCTGGTGCTTGAACCACCATTGGAAATCTTGTTGTCTCTATCAACCCACTTTCCTTAAGTTTTTGAGTCATGGGATGAATGGGAACTTGAGAATTCAATCTCTTATGGAGATCGTTGAGATTGTAGAAATGGAAGGAGGTATCTGTATAATCTTTCAATTTTCTCTTCAAACCATGCAAACGATCTAGCATGCCAGTTCTTACATCCATCAGTATATATAAATGCATAGAGCAAGAAATAATTTGCACTTAGGATGAAAATGACCCTTTGCAGAATGGAGAAGTGAAATCATGAAGAATATGATCTTATCTATTTTAAATCTTATTGTTGGGCTTTGAATTTCTCGTGTCACACAAGTGGGGAGTGGCACATTAACTCAGGCATCCTCATTAATTGTGTAATAGTCAGATTTACCATTAAGATGGTAGCCTAACGGCCAGATATGATGTCATTCCTTTCAAATCAACCTTTAATGAGACTTTGTAAATCAGATTTTATGAGATATGACCTTTTAAGTGTTGGAGTAGCGAACAACTTGCTTTTACGATTCTCCTTTTATATCTAATCTTTCGAAGATTCACTACTTCACTAGAGTGAAGAGCACATGAATATATTGAGAGCAGGGTAAAATAATATATTAACAATTTTTCAATTTAAATATTTTATCCAAATATTTGACTTCAAATGCTAAAATGAACAATTATGCACAAGAACACAATAACACAATGATTTACGTGAAAACCCAATGAGGGAGAAAACCATGACAAATAAATGCTTTCTTATATAAACTGATCTTTTACAAATTGGTTTGTAGGATCCAACCTACTAGAGGTTACAACCTCTATGCTTATGAGCACCAACTCACTAGAAGCTCCAACTGCCACACTTCATAGGCTTCAACCTACTAGAAGCACCAACTTCCATTGTTGTCTTCATGAGCACCAACCCACTGCACACAAACCATTCTTCCACCTTGATAATTTTTCTATCTTCAACTGATGATGGATACTTTTATTTCAAAACTTCTTTTCTTCAAACTGATAGTTATATATGCTTACACCTGCAAGTCCCCTTCCTTATATTGTCTTCAATAGAACATTAATCTTTCTTATTATTTATCCACATAATATCTTTGACAATATCTTTATTTGAACTTCCTTAAATATAAGTTATTGACCAATATATTACTCCTCACTTGCTCAAACACACATACGTATCATCTGTACAAATATTCATTCTTTCGAATTTGCTCTATCAAAGTGCTTCTTTATCTTTGACTTCAATCTTTTATATATCATGCTCTACTACATATTTCACCGCTTACATAATTTTCTTATACGGTACATTCCACTATTATATCCCACCTATTTTAGAAGGTGTGACTTTTGAATTCAAAAGATACATCAATAAATTATACTTTAATTACACCTCATAGCACTTTTTAATTTCTTTGTTTATGGTTAGTATTATTGAAGTTTGTCTCAGATCATTGCTCTTTATCAATTTGTGGCAGTAGTCAAACATCTGAACTGCTATCGATATTCTTCTCCTTGTCTGCAGACTTCCATACTCTAATCACTAAACCTGTCGCTCTTGCTTTTATCCGCTCTTATTATTACTGTTTTAACACTTAGCTTTGCCGTCAATATTATTCATCGCAACCTCTATAAGTGAGGAAATCTGGAAATATTAACGGCACCAATATGTCTTATTGTCTTATACTATTTGGTCTCAACGTATACAGTCTTGCCATTATCTTATCGTGCTCTTCTAATTTATAAATATTCAAATCTATCACTGTATATGATTATTCACTAAATAAGAGAAAATGTATGTTTTTCCTTTCCATTTGAATAGTTAGTCAAATGATTAATTTTCAAACGGTGTCAGAAATTGTTAATTATTGTTAGTTGGACAGCTGTTATTTTTGACCCGGAAATAGCAGCACTATTTATGGGTAGCTTGGACAGCTGTTCGTCCTTATCTATGAATAGCGGTTGTATTTATGGGTGGTTTGGACAGCTGTTTGCCCACTTGCCAAAAATTAGTAAATGGTTATTATTTACTAATTTTAGAGATTCCCTTTTGGACACCTTGCAACCAATTCTATTATTGGCTGTTGAGTTGTCTTAATCTCAGCCGTTGGTTTGATTTAATCTCGGTCGTTGGTTTACCAACGAGAGTAGTATAAAAAGGGGTCTAGGGGGCATTTGGAGAAAAAGGCGGTGAAGCTGTTTGCAGTGTTAGCAAACAGTCTTGCAGTGTTAGCAAGGGCACAGGAAGAAGCTTTGGTGAAGTAGTTTGCAGTGTTAGCAAACAGTCTTGCAGTGTTAGCAAGGGCACAGTGGGAAGCTTTGGTGAAGCAGTTTGCAGTGTTAGCAAACAGTCTTGCAGTGTTAGCAAGGGCACAGAAGAAGCTTTGGTGAAGCAGTTTGCAGTGTTAGCAAACAGTCTTGCAGTGTTAGCAAGGGCACAGGAAGAAGGCTTTGTGAGGCAGTTTGCAGTGTTAGCAAACAGTCTTGCAGTGTTAGCAAGGGCGCAGTGTTAGCGCAGGGATAGCAGTGAGAAATATCAGCGGGAGAAATTAGGAGGTTGTCGGAGTTCTGCCAGTGTGAGGCAAGGAATTTTGTATCTCTTGATTTGCTGAAGTTTAATATAATTTCTCATCTGTAGAACTGGTTTTCCCTTAGGGGTTTTTTCCAGGGACAATTTGTCCGAAAATATTGTGTTGATTCTGTTGCGCATTTCTTTCCGTATTTTAAGTGAAGTTGCAGTTGTGTTATTTTTCGATATTAGCTGGGAATTTATTTTCAGCAGTTTAATAATCATTTGTGATAGGAGATTAATAATCAGTGATTGCAATAGTTTGATTTTTCACAGAAATCTCCGACTTAATGTTTTAGCATTGTTAGCAAGCTTAAGACTCCCAACGGTATTCTCACAAGTCTTTTAATCAATCGCTGCTATAAATTCCCATTTATGTATTCTCTCCTTTTCCATAATGAATCATTGTCTACGAACTTCGTAAGTCTTTCACAGCCCATAGTGATGAGCCATACTTGAGACATTCTAATACAAACATAAATCTAATCAAATGTTGGCTTGCAAAACCACGATGAAGTTGACTTGACTTCATATGATACAATTACATGTTGCAGGTTCATGCATGTCTTCAATATATTGGTATTTCCAAATCTGTTCGTTATTTCAAATTATTTGACATAAATTTAAATTTCTTTGTATTTATGTTGATGTGAATCATATCTCTGCAGCTGCGGTTTATATTTCCTTATATTTTAGTTGAACATCATTGATTTGCATATGATATTTCCTAATTATTTTTATTTTAGTGAGTCAATTTTATTCAATTTCGATCATTTCTTTCCTATTCTGTTTGTATTGTATCTTCATTTACCATTGTGAGTATCATATCACTTTTCAGTTGATACTATGAGCTGTATTATTCATTGTATAATATTGGCTACTGAAACTTGTCATGCATCATAGTTTAGGTTTCTTGTAATCTCATATTTGTACCTTTGACATTGATGTTTTCTACACTTACAATTTGTCCATTTTTGACATCAATGACAATATTTTCAACATGGATAATCCAGTTCATGGAGACATCCACTTTATTTGGCAAAGTCACAGAAAAGCTTCACTTCCTTCTTTCTAAATACACTCCATTTAGTTAAATCGTGAAGGCAGCATGATTATTACTTTTCTGACAAGCTTAATAACTTAAAATTTTATAATTGTCGGGATCGTGGTCACTAGGCTAGTACTCTAGCTATAGAGAACTTTATTTCTCTCATTTCCAAACATTCTTTATTCTTTTAAAGAGATCAAATTTCCACAATCCATTGCAAAAATATATTGATATGTTACTGGATTCAATTTTTACCATCAACATTTCGAATCACACTACATGAAAGAGAGCAAGAGATGCCAAACAAAATATGTCTTAATTCTTTATTCTTGATATTTTTACCTTATCCAAGAAGCATCACAAGCATCTCCAAAAGAATATTCACTTTTATATTCGAGGTGCTACCAAAAAGTATGTCTTAACTTCATTTATCAGAAGAGAGGCACTTGAGGTGGTCTTCCAATCGGAGGGGTAGCTGAAAAGGTAATATTTTGACAAAGAAAACATTAAATGGAACTGTGATCATCCAAATAAATTTCTGGCTCAAAACTCCCCTAAGCATCTCGGGGGAATGAATACTTTGTATGTATACTTCATGGAATAAGCCAGATCTGCGCTTTCAAAAAAGTGAAAAATTGTCTTTGCTAAAGGTGGAGCGCACCTGAAATAGATTCTTTTTTACAACCTCAAATATCTTGCTTTTCTTCATCTTCAAGAAGCCTTGGGACTCTATCTTCTTTAAGTGGCATGATATAGACTCCCTATCAACATATTCAATCTTCTTACCACCACAAATGTACTTCATCTTCCTCTATTGGAGAAGTAGTTCACAGGATACTCCTCCGGATGGGGGAGCAGTCACAGAGGTGAAACCCCGACTTAGTGCTAAGTCTTTTCTTCATTTTTGAGAAAATTTAAGGACTCCTTTTCCTTAATCAACGTGCTCTTATATTTCACTTCAAATTCCTTTAACACTATGCTTATGGATGCCACATTACTCCGTGTGTCAGAAACTCCCTTAGAAGGCTTTTTAGGCGAAAGAATAGCCGAACATGAGATTTTCCAGTTTGAGCATGTACATAGGCAAATTTTGATGATCCATTTTGAATATTAGCTTACTTATCATCGAGGGAAGATGCTCTACAACAATCCCACCCGTCTTATAACACTAAAAGATCTTGATGTACTTGATTTGCATGAATCCCACATGCAGGGTCTGGGGAGAAGTCACAGTAGTGAATTCTCAAAATTTTGTATAATGAAGGCAAGGTTGAAAAATGATGAGAAGAAATCATCCTAAGGAGAAACCTAGACTTAGACACCAGGAATTATATGCACTAAGCAGACTCCCAACTTGAAGCTTAAAGGGAGGACGAAAATAACGGCAACAGCTAGCTCTGACTAAAGACTTAGGCACGCAAAGAAATGGACCTAGCATCTCTGGTTTCACACAAGCAAGGAACGACAAACCCACATAAAAAAAATTATTAAGCACACGCAATAGAAAGAAAACTAACCTACCAAAGCAGGGAAAGTAAATTGAATAGAAAGTGAACCTAAACTAATGCACACAATAGGGAAAGGGAAAAAGCACCTAGCTACTATATACAATGCAAGGGTTACCTTCTTTCACTTGTATGCTTGATAGAGCTTCAGATCCAACCATTGTAGATTAATGGAAGAATCTCTCCAAATGGGTACACCAACTTGAACGCATTGTATTGATTGGCTTGAACTATCTTAAATGGGCCTTTCCAGTGAGACTCAAACTTTGAATGCATACCTTTGGGTTCTTGTCTCTTATCCCATAGCAAGACCATATCACCTGCCATGAACTTTTAAAGCCTTATTCTTTTGTCAAATACATCCTTCACTCGCATCTGATGTTGAGTAATTTGATCCACGATCTCTTCTCTTTCCTCCTGTAATTGAGTTAGGTACATGATTTGCTTCTCCAATCTGCTACTAAAAATACAATCCTCAATTACAGTCCACAACTTGTAGGTAGCAAGCTCTAGAGGTAGGGGCAAATTGGCTTCCATGCCATAGATCAGCTCAAAAGGTGAAATCCTGATTGCTCTTTTTGGTGTGGTTTTATCCACCCATAATACATCATGTAATTTATTGTGCCAACTTCTTTGGTTATTCCATACCAGCTTCTTCATGATACTAACCATGTTTTTATTGCTAGACTTTTCCTACACATTCCCTTGGGGATAGTAGTATGATGAATGTCCCAATTGAATGTCATTGTCGAAGTAGAACTCAACAATCTTCAAAGAAGAAAAATAAGAAGAATTATCCATGATCAATTTAAGTGGCACACCAAACCTTACAAAGATATGCTCCTTCAGAAACTCCCATACCACTTATGATGTAGTCTTCTTCATCAGCTTTGCCTCAACCCACTTGTTGAAGTAATCTGTCGCAGTTAAGATGTAAGTGTGACCCTGGCTTGATAGTGGGTTGATGGGTCCTATGAAATCCAATCCCCATTGATGAAAAGGGGCCTATATGACTACTGGCCTTAGGGGCAGAGTGGCTAACTATGGCTTTCTAGTAAATATTTTGCACTTTTCACAATTAGTCACCCACTTGTAGGCATCCCGAAATATTCTTGGCTAGTAATATATAGCATTTTCTTACAATCTTGAAAGTCGTGACAAAGGAAGAGAAATGTCCTCCACACACCTCATCATTAAAAGCTCTCAACAATTTCTCTTGTTTTTTCTTTGTCTACGCACTTAAGAAAAGTGTCATCTATGGCTTTCTTATATAGTACATCATCCACAATCATGTACTTCATTGCCTTGGTCTTCAGATCTCTTCTTTGTTTAGCAGTTAGGCCTTCTGGACATTCACCATAACTTAAGAAGTAAGCAATGTTGGAGAACCAATGATCTTGTAGGCTTACCATGAGTACTTTTGGAATCTCCTCTGTTGCACTTCCTTCCTAATTTTTTACCATTTCTCTATAGAGACCATTCCTGCAGACAAGCTTGGTGGGCTTGATATCTATTTCATACTCCCGGACCTTGGCTTATACCCAAGCTCCTCGTGCATTGCATCCTATGTCTTGTTGTGTGAGGATGCTCTTTGCAGCTGAATTTGGTACATTAACTATAGAATGGGAATGCAGTATTGAAAAACAAAAGTTCTTCAATGCTCTTACTACTACATATGCATGCTTCTCCATCTGAGAGTACTTGAGCTCATGATCTTTAAGTGGCATGCTCATGAAGGCAATAGGTGCTTGAACTCCTTTTTTTTCTTGCATCAGGATGGCTGATAGCGTGGGTGTTGAAGCATAGTAGTAAATAATGAATTCCTTGGTGTAATCCAGATGAAAAAGAATAGGGGTCTTTACAATGGCCATTTTTATCTCTTCAAATACCTTCCTTCTGGAATCACTCCATCTAAAACTTTGGCTACCCTTCATCATATCTACTATACATTTAATCATCTCAAAGAAATCAAGAACAAATCGCCTTAATAAATTCACTTGACCATTGAATGATTTTACTCCTATCTTGCTTGATGGTAGGTTCAGTTGTTGGATTGCTCAGACTCTTTCTAGATCAATATGAATGCCTTCTTGTGACACTATGTGTCTGAGAAACTTGCCTTCTATTATGCAGAAGATTGACTTCTTCAGGTTGAGTGATATTTTGTGCTCCTTGCATCTCTGTAACACCTTCTCCAAATCCTTTGGATGATCCTTTCTCTTCTTGGAGAACACAATGAGGTCATCTAAGTAGACAGCTATAATCTTATCCTTCAAGTCTCCAAATAACAAGTTCATGGCTCACTAGAATGTTGATCTTGTGTTGATTAACCCAAAGGGTGAACCCTATTATAGGTGAACGTCCCTCATGGAGTGGTGAACATCATCTTATGCTAGTTAGCTTCATCCACTTTGATATGGTTGAAACATGAGAAGTCATCCACTATGAACATCATCTCAAAGTTGGTCGTGATCTGTAAAAGGTGGTCCATGTTAGGAAGGGCATAGTTGTCCTTTAAGGAAGCCTGATTAAGATTTTTGAAGTCTATGCAAATCCTTATCTCTCCATTTTTCTTCCTAACATGCACTATATTAGCAATCCACGTGGAGTAGTGGATTGGATAGATAATCCTAGCCCTCAGCATCTTGTCTATCTCTCTGAAGATGACATATTCAGTCATAGGATTATAATTTCTCTTTTTTTTCGAAAGGTCACTTCATCTATCTTGAAGAGATTTTATGTTTGAACTTCTCATCCATGAAGTTCTTTAAATCTTCATATCCCCAAGTGAATACTTCTTGACAACTTATGAGCAGTTTCTTCCTTTCTTCCCTTTCTTCCTCAGTACAACATCTTCCAATATTAATCATCTTTAATTTAAGTACAGTTCCAATTTTTAGCCCAACATACTCTCTAGTAGTTCCTGCCTTCCTATCCCTTTCTCTCCTAGCATATGCATCATGCCTATTGAAAAGCTTTTCAAGTGAAAATAGGTGGAGAGGAAGCTTATTACCTGTTAATTATACCATGTCATTCTCTAGCTATTTCTTGTTGTCTAGCATTAGGTCATGACAAGGATTGCTACTTCCTTTACAATATTGGCCGTCAAATGCAGCCCCTTTGAGGAAGTGTTGAATCTTTTGGTCATCCTCAAATACTTTCCATGACTCCACATTGTCAGGCACATTGGGTCGGAATAGGACTTCCACTTTGTAAAGTTGATCTCCAAAATTAGGATGCGGTAGAAGCAGGGATGTCAAGACTATGAAGGAGTTGGCTCTTGTGTTCTTCTCTCTTGGAACTGCTTCAATTTAGAAGGTGTCAAAGCCTTCTAGCTTGTCCCACTCTATAGCAATAGTTCTGCAATCATGGTTCTGTACTATATACTAACCTCTTACTTATTTAACTATAAGCTTAGCATCACCTTGAGCTCTGAGAATCTTTACTTCTCTTTGTTTGTCTATTGTTCTTCCTAGGAGAAGGGCCTTGTACTCGATAGTGTTTTTTGTGTTCTTGATCTCCAATTCGTATGCCATATGCGTCAATTTTCCTCTAGCAATATCAACACTACTCCTACTCTAGATCCTACAAATGCACAACTTCTGGATTGAAATCTAGGGTCCACATTTGTTGACCATCAGGTGGTTATATTTCTTCTTCTATAGCATGTGCATTCATTAATAACATGTAGTTTCCAAACTCCATTTCTTGAAAAAGGATTTGGGCTTTGGGATTATTTGATTTCATCACCGTCAACTTGGCTTCTCCTCTGGTTCTAACTTATCATTATTTCTTCTTATTGGAATAATAGCATGTGACCTATCAAGCTTAATCTATCCTCCCATGTCCCTACAAAAGCTACGACTCAATAACATGTCATAGCTAGTCGGAATGTTTGCTACTAGGATTGTCAACTTTAGTATCTTTGGAGGATGTATTGTCAGAGCTACCTAGGAATCCTTGATTTTTCCTATAAGGGGAAATTTCTTAGCATCCGTGGAATAAAAATGCCCAAATGTCTTGGTTAATGGAAAACCTAAAGCATGAGAAATGGTGGCAGGCATGACATTGTCTAAGGCTCCAGAGTCTATGACACAGTTACTTAACTTATTGTCATTGATAAAAGGGGATACATAGAAGGGATCAGGTTTCTAACTAGGCCACGTAGTTAGGATAGAGGACTCCTCTTCTTGGAATAGATTAGGTAACACAGGCTCCTCTTCAAGAGGGGAACTCACACTAGCATTGACATTAGCATCTACATATTTCTTGTTTCCCTTACAGTAATCAAAAAGCTTTTGCAACTAAGATGGATTTGATTTAAGATAGTCTAATGGAGAAATTTGAATTTGAGCATCTTTGCAATATTGCACAATATCAAATGAGTTATCAAACTTACCACTTTTCTCTTTTTGTGAATTTGAGGGAATAGGTTCCCTAGCTTTGGTTGGAGTAGTCACAGAGGTATTATTCTAAATAGGGACACAAGAAGTCAAAAAAAAATTCTTATGTCTTCTCGTCATCACATTCATTTGTGTTCCATCCAGGGTGGTGAAGTGATCACCTCCTCTTTGTAAACCTAGCTTGTACTCTAGATAATAATTTCCAGTGTCGCCATTTGGAGTAGAGTCATCTTCACTTTCAGGGAACTCCACAAATAGTTCCTTCGTGGTACTCATTTGCATGATTCTTTTCATCTCATGACAAGAGTTTCCATCATGATCTATGGTAAGGTGAAAGATGCACATGTTCCCTTTCTTAGGAGGGGCTTCTATGACTAGCCTTTATTGAGTAGGTAGTAATTGTAACACTTTCCCCTCGTGGTTCTTCCTTGGAATGTCTTGGTAAAGTTTATGAAATGAAGGACCAGGTTTGGCAAAATGTCTCTTTAATGCAATGACCTCATTAGATAACTTTTGTAACATTGCTTCAGTATTGTTGGCACTGCTAGTGCCACTAGTAGATGCTCCCATTTACACTTTATGCTTCCATTTACCAGTTGCTATAAGGTTGTCCTCAAGTTCAATCATCATGTTTTGAGTGGCTTGCAAATCTGCTATGTGCACTCTCCTCAATTGGAAGCTTATATCACGAGGCATAGAGCTTATTAAAAATATCTTCTGGTTATCTAGAGTAGTTATGTTAGCATTTGGGATGTGCTTGATCAAATTATTGAATTTGGCAATTTACTCCTGCATTGGAACACTTGGCTCCTTCTTGACTTGGGTGAGCTATGAGAGTAGAATGTGTTCATCCTCTGTGCTCTTGAATCTTTCTTCAAACTGTGTCCACATATCATCCTAGGTAGTGATGCATTCGACTAAAAAATACTAGAACCATTTAGTTGCACATTCAACCAAGGTCTCGACAAACATGTGTACGATAACATCTTCATGTTGTGGTGCCACAATGCTATAGGCCACGAAGAATAAAGTTATGTGTTCCTCAGCTGACACCTTTCGATCTTCGTTGAACTTAGGAATTTATTTCTAGTAGCTCGTAGCAAGTCATTATGTGTTTCCAAGTGAAGTGGACCTATTGCACTACCTCAATGTAATGACATAGCTCTTGGTAGAACAAATGGTACGGGTCAAAAAGCTACCCTTGTAGGTGCAACTACTCTATGAACAATTAGTGTGTTTCACATTGATGGAGCTTGAGCTCAGAGAATCAGGGGAGAAGAGGACTTTCTTTGTCCCATACCAGCATGATTAATTAGCAATAATATAGCCTTTCAGATATCCTCAAACATATGGTCTCTAGAATGGCTTCTTCCACTTCTCAGGGGTTCCTTCAAGATAGGAAAGTTAGCTTTCCTTCACTCTTCATACACATTATCAACTTCACCATGTCCCTCCACACTTCATGTATACTTTGGATCCAAGGTGAATTAGCTTCTTATCAATTAGGTTTTTAGGCTTGCGTCAACGTTTGTTGCCAAAGCGACATCTCCCAGTTCTCAACTATGACTTCTTCACTTTCAAGCACAAATTTCACTCTTCTATACTCGTCCAAAGATCTTCTATTCCTCCAAGTGAACGTGTTCAACTGGTTAATAATGTCCTCTTGTTCATCTTGGAAAAAAAGGTTGGGGTGCAACACTGGGATTAGGCATTCATGGGAAAGCACTATCATTCCTCATGGCCTAATAAAAACGTGTTGCAACACCAATATATATGAGTGCCACAAACTAGAGTACAGTCGCAAATTGTATGACTTGAATGGGGAAGATTTTAACTTTAACACTAGAGACTCTTTTCAAATGCGTCCCTAGTAGAGTCACAAAAAATTTTTGGTTATCAATTTGTCTCTCCTTAGATTAGATTTCAACTTGACTCTTCCATGCCCAATGTGGTGGAGAAACAAGTTGTTACCAACAGAGGGGTCAGTGCATTGATTCTATCACTACCTTTTGAATTGAAAGGTACAACTCCCTTATGTGCAAAGATCTACAATGAATATTGTTTTTATGGGATCTTACTACTACTTCGGGGTATGCTCTCAAATAGAGAGAAAAAGAGGCGTTAACTAGGATACCCATAGCCACAAGCAACCCAAGCAAGATGAATCAATTAGACAACTTACAACACCCACGACTATGAATACTAGAAGCCACTTTCAACACTTCTATTCTAACTTCTACAATGTGTCTAATCCACTACTACTACATGCATGGCTATGCTACAAGATGCAAAAAATGAAAAGAAAATGAGACATATTCTAGGATGGTAACACTTAGATTACCTAATCAAGCCATGATAACACCCAGATCACTCTAACTTGATTAGTTTACCATTAAACATATTTTGTTCCTAGTCACCAAGACGAACATGCAAGCTACTCTAACGAATGCAATAAAATAGGGGAAATGAAATAGAACTAAAAATGAGAATTACACTTAGATCACCCCTACTGCTAAGACACAATAACACTTAGATCACTGCAATATTAATAGTTTTATTAACAAGTGCCTTTCATTTCCATGCAAGACTAATCTAATGAATAGAAAAAATTTAAAGAAAATTCAGTCTCACTTAGTAGTCTCAACTACAGGGGTGAATTGACAACAAAATTTTATCGATCCTTGTATTCATTCTCGAAATTACATAAATAGGCCCTCTTAAGAGTTTGGTCATTATATTAATCATTACATTGTAGAAGAGGCATAGCCAAAATTAGGATAGGAATCATCCGTTATAAAATTACATTTGAGGGGATGCCCAAAGGCTACACACACACACACAGACACAGAGGGGGGGGGGGGGAGAGAGAGAGAGAGAGAGAGAGAGAGAGAGAGAGAGAGAGAGAGAGAGAGAGAGAGAGAGAGAGAGATTTGTTAAACAAGATGAAGAATCATCATGAGAAGAATGTGACACAATTTTTTTAGTTTTTCTTCTTTGGGGTAACTAACTTGGCTTTATGTGCCCTCATAGAATTGAGCACTACTTTGAGCTCTTTGACACCTAGAATGTATACATTATCAGCTCTGATAACCTAGTAATCATGATATCAAGTCAATTCTTCCACCATGGAAACCTTGGATTGCAATTTCTCTGATGCCTTCTTTAGGGTACCATAGAGAGTAGTCAGCTCTAGAATCTTTGAATCTTGATAGTTGGCAGGATTAACTGCTTCCTTAATGAAGCTCAAAAACTTTGACTTCATGCGCTCGATGTCCACCAACTATTTATTTGGAGCCAATTTTGATTTGGTGTGCAGGTTCTTTAGGTATACATAGATCTTCTCAATGTACACATTCCTCAGTTCTTGCTCTGACTTCACTAAGCTATCCTTCTTGAACTCCATTGATTGCTTCTAGTTGTGCAATGGTTCATTTCCCATCCTGAGAATTCCATGACGGATGGCAACATCAGTCTTCATGTCAATTACATATTGTAACAAAGACAACTCCTCTGTTAACTTTTTAGCCTCTGATTGCATTGAGACCTGGTGAGTGGCCATCATCTCTCTCAATTTTGCTAAGTCCAATTAAAAATTACCAAGGTTCTCAATCAAAGGAGGACCTCAAACCTTCACATCTTCTATCTAGGCATGACCTCTATCCAAAATGTCTTTCCTGTTATAGCTTGACAAGAAAATTCTTGTTCTCCTCATTCGTGGGAATCAAATGTTCTTGGGGTGGCACTACCTACTAGGATAATAGAAAGGGGCCCAAGCATTTCTCTTATGTAATCAATCAACTCTTTTTTAGAGGCCTTGAGAGTAGCCTTAGCCAACTTTAGCTCCTCTAACCTATCCTCGACTCTGACATAGGTGTACTTCCACATGTTGACCATGGTGGCATGCCTCAGTGGATCCATGTCGAGTGTCTACAATTGGAAGTCACCTGGGGCTAGATCTTATTTCCCTTCCTTTTGTGGCTCTTCTCTCCTGATCATATGTCTTGTATTCACATCAGTCGCAAGAGCCACTAGAGTCCTTGGCTTCTTGGCTTTCTAGGATGAGGATTATGGTTGCATAGCTTGGGCAATTAGGTTCTTAGGAGTTACACTCTCCTCCACTCTTCTCCTCTTCCTCTCAATAGTTTCCTCCAATCAGGACTTAGTTGTGTGGATGTTTAATGTGGATTAAAAAGTTGAAGCATCAAAAAGCTTCCTCGCAACTAGAGGAATCTCCTTCTTGCTAGCAAAAGGAAATGCCACAGTTTTAGTCACTAAGTGAGTAGGGGGTTTACCTTGGTCACCTTCTCCTTGTTGTAGTTGTTTCGTACCTTGAGCTTGATCATTTCCATTAGGGTCGTTGCCTGGTTGGTTTTCCCCCAACTAATTAGTGTCTCTGTCCAAATTGATTACTAGAACTGTAGAGGAATCCTTCCCACCACTTGCTCTTTTTCCTTCTCTTTGTTTGCCCCTGTATTTCCCATATTTCTAGTATCCACTAGAGAGCCTCCTCCACATATAGGAGTAACTTGTACATTCTTATCTTCTTGAGACTGGTCGCCCCCTCCTTCACCCACTGATTGAGAGGTATCATAGAGGTGGATGTAGTTGATCCAATGGTGGAGGTGGTCACAGATGATGTTTGAGCTGCTCTAGAAGCCGCACATGCAGAGGAACCAATGACACCAGTTCTCTTTCTTCTTACTCTTGTCCATTCCACCCACTTTTTAGTCCTCTTTATAATGCTATCCATTAGGATCTCCATCTTATCAACTATAGGGCCTTCTAGTGGAGTAGACACATTAGGTGTGTCTTTAACTTCCTTTTCATATGCAGATGACCTCATATAAGAGCCATCATCTTCTACATCATTCACATTGATGTTTACCTTATACATTTTAACTTGCTCAACAGTGAGCCTCAACCAGATCTTCTCTCATGTCTGGACTTTTGTATAACAGTCGGTCCAGTAGTCCTCAATATCTGGCACACGCTTATAACTGGAGATGAGTTGTAGATTGTTCTTCACATAATCCACTAGATCAAATTGGGGCCTTATCACCTCATAATCCTTGAGTTTGTACTTTCCTTCAAAGGCCTTGATCAAGTTCTTTGCATATGACCTAGATGCACATGAATATAACCCCACAACAACCAAGAAAGCAATTCCATCCTTTCTAATAGTTGCACACAAGGTATTTACTTATAGAATTTGTCTACATAATTCAATAGTACAATCCTATCATCGAGATATCTTGGCAATCTCCACAGGAAGCCATCAAATCCACCAATTTTGATGTATGAGAAGGTGGGGAATTAGATGAAACAACATCCAAACTAGGTGACCACTGAAATGTCCTCTTGTGAGAATCTCCTTTTTGGGCATCCTTGCAATTCTCTAGATAATCTCATAGTAAAATTGTCATTCACCTTTATGAACTCCTCATAGCTCCTCTCGAGATACAAACAGGGATAGAAATCATAAACCTTAGGTGTCTCGTCAAAGTCCTCAATGCAAGGCAGACCTAGCCACAAGTGATGTATTACCAAAGTATAGATAAGTTACGAAGACATACAATTGCTTAAAATCTTTGGTTGAGTTCATCCATCTAGTGAGCTCATCATAGATGATCTGGGCCCAATCAATATATTGCCCTTCCTCACATACTACCTACACCAAGACGAAATGGTGCTCAATGAAGTTTAGGACTTCTTCATATCCTTTTAATCTCAGCAGCAAGGTCAAGATATCCATGATCTCCCCCTTCAAGGTAGTTCCAGAGAGAGACTTCAAAAAAAAAATCTTGCTTCTAGGGATCTAGAACCAAGTCTCCATAATGTCTGCCTGTCGCAAGGTTTTCTTTTCATTAAACATAGAGGCAGATGATCCAAAATCTATATCATAGTATTCATCATTGGTCAGGATTCCAAATGCACTTTGCGTGAGACCTCTATCAAAATTGAGAATGATAATTGTATGGTACCTTCATTTTCTTTGTCTTTGCATCATATCTAGCTATGCACTGCTGGACTAATTTTGGTGCCTAAACCACCATTGGGAATCTTGTTGCCTCTACCAACCCACTTTCCTTAAGTTTATGAGTGATGGGATGAATGGGCTGAGAATTCAATATCCTATGGAGATCATTAAGATCATATTAACAAAATGAGGTATCCGTATAATCTTTCAATTTGCTCTCCAAACCAAGCAAATGATCTAGCATACCAGCTCTTACAACCATTAGTATATATAACTATATAAAGCAAGAAACAATTCGCACTTAGGATGAAAATGACCCTTTGTAAAATGGAGAAGTGAAATCACAAATAATCTAATCTAATCAATTTCAAATTTGATCATTGGGCTTCGAATTTCCCATGTCACACGAGTGGGGAGTGGCCCATTAACTCAAACATCCCCATTAATGGTGTAATGATCGAATTTACCATTATGATAGTAGACTAACAACCAAATATGACATCATTCCTTTCAAATCAACCTTTAATGAGGCTTCGTAAATCAAATTTAATGAGATTTTACCTTTGAAGTGTTGGAGTAGCAAGCAACTCACTTTTTGTATTCTCCTTTTATATCCAAGCTTTCGAAGATTCACTACTTTACTAGAGAATTTGGTTGATGGAGAACCCATTTTTTTGGCAAAGTCACAGAGAAGCTTCACTTCCTTCTTTTCGAATACACTCCTTTTAGTTAAGTCGCGAAGGTAGTATGATTATTACTTTCCTGACAAGATTAATAAATTACAATTTTATAATTGTTGGGATCGTGGTCCCTAGGCTACTACTCCGGCTCTAGAGAAATGTGTTTCTCTCTTTCCTAAACATTCTTTATACTTGGTCATTTTTATCTTATCTGGGAAGCATCAAACAACCATCTTGAAAAGAATATTTTCTTTTATATTCGAGTCGCTGCCAAAAAGTATGTCTTAACTTCATTTATCGAAAGAGAAGCACTTGAGGTGCTCTTCCAATCGAAGGGGTAGTTGAAAAGGTAAATTTCTGACAAAGCACACATTAAATGGAACTTTGCTAATCCAAATGAATTTCTAGCTTGAAACTCCCCTAAGAATCTCTGGGAAATGAACACTTCATATGTATACTTAAATGTAATAGGCCAAATATGCACTTTCAAAAAAGTGGAAAATTGCTTTCAGTAAAGGCAGAGGGTGCCTAAAATTGGTTCTTTCCAACGACCTCAACCACCTTGTTCTTTCTTCATCTTTAGGAAGCCTTAGGACTATATCTTGTTCGGGTGGCATGATATGGACTCCCTATCAACATATTCAATCTTCTTACCATCAAAAATGTACTTCAACTTCCTCTATCCAAAAATTAGTTCACGAGCTACTCCTCTAGGTGGGGGGGCAGTCACACAGGTGAAACTCTGACTTAGTTCTAAGTCTTAAGTCCTTTCTTCATTTATGAGAAAATTTAGGGACTACTTTTCCTTAAACAACATGCTCTTATCATTTCACTTCAAATTCATTTAGCACTATACTTCTGGATGCCACCTTTCTTTATGTGTCGGACACTCCCTTGGAAGGTTTCTCCTCAGGCAGAAGAGTAGTCGAATAGATGATTTTCCAGTTTGAGCATACTTAGGCAAGATTTGATGATCTAATTTTGAATTTTAGCATCCTTCTCATAGGGGAAGATGCTCTACAACAATCCCAACCAACTTATCACACTAAAAGACCTTGATGCACTTGATTTGCATGAATCCTACATGTAGGGTTGAGGGAGAAGCCGAAGCAGTGAATTCCTGAAATTCTGCATAACGAAGGCAAGGTTCAAAAACAATGAGAATAAAGCATCCTAAGGAGCAACCTAGACTTGGACACTTGGAATTATATGCATTGAGTAGACTCCCAACTTGAAGCTTAAAAGGGGGATGAAAATAAAGGCAACAATTGTATCAACTACAAGACGTTAAATTAGGTTAAAATCAAATAAATTAACCATGACCGATAATTAATGACATCTAATAAAATATATAATTTATTATGATCTTCTCATATAACATGTGCAAAAAATTTCACATATCTTAAGGAAAAAAATCACCATACCTATACTCAAAGCTCCAGATCCAACAGAATAGTTTGTGGTAGTTGTTAATGCCTTTGGGGAAAGATTAGGAGTTTTAATGTAAGATGGGAAAGTGATAGCTTATGAGTCAACGAAGCTAAACAACTATGAACAAAAATATGCACCCCATGATCTAGAAAAAGAAACTATTATTCATATCTTCAAGTGTGGAGAAGTGTGGAGACATTATCTTTTGTGCAAACCCTCTGAGCTTAAATCAAATCACTACAGCTCGAAGAAAAAAAAATTTCCAAACCTAACTTAAATATCAAGTAGAGGAAATGGTTAGAACTGATCTTTGATTATGACTTCAAAATTGGCAATATTGAGGATAAGGAAAACAAGGTAGTTGATGCCTTAAGTCACAAGAGACATCTGCAATAACAATAGTTGGTACCAATTTTAGAATTAGAATCCCTCAAGACCTAGAAGGTGATTAGTATTACAACCAAGTAAGAGTATCATTACAGAACAACTCACATGATTCCAAATACAAGGTGTTCCACTTTGAGTATGATATACTATTAAAATATAGAGGACGAGTGTATGTACCAAACTTTATTGAATTAAGATTACTAGTTTTTTTTAACACTTTTTGTGCCGTATTAAGGGCATCCTAGAGTTACCAAAATGCTGGTATTAAATTGATGTACATTTGGAAAGGAATGAAAAGGGGATGAAAAAATGACATTACTAGGTTTGTGCCAACTTTTCTTAAATGCCAAACAATCAAAATTGAACATCAACATCAACAATGACTAGTTCAACCCCACGTCGTTCCATATTAGAAGTGGAAAATAATTAGTATGAATTTTGTGCAAGGTCTTCTCATGTACAAGAATTGAAACAATGCAATTTTGGTTGTAGTGGACAAATTAACAAAGATTTTATATTATTCCAAGTAAATTGATCGATGGAGTTCATGTGTTGGCTAGAAAATTTGGGCAAGAGAATTTCAAATTGCATGTAGTACCTAAGAAAATTATCTCTAAGAGAGATGTAAGAATAACCTCTCAATTTTGGTAAACCTTTTTTGCAGCATTAGAGACTCAATTGAACACGAGCCTAACATACCACCCAAAGACATATAGATGGAGAGAGCAACCAAGTTTTAGAAGATTTGCTCAAAGAGTACATGGATTAGTAGTATAGATAGGAGGATTATCTTCCTTTAGTGGAATTTTCCTATAATAACTCTTATCAATTAGCCATCAAAATGGCACCTTGTGAAGCACTCTACAATAGTTGGGATAAGCTTGAGGATAGAATAGTCCTTTGACTTGAGATACTCCCAAAAATCCAAGAATATGTGTGGTTAATTAGAGAATGATTAGTTGAAGCTAATGATAGACACAAGTTATGTTAACACAAAACACACTCTCAAGAAATTTAAAATTGAGGAGAAGATTCTCTAAAGTGTTAAATCCCACAATAGTGTTATAAAATTTGGTAAATCATCCAAATTAGCACCCCAATATGTTGGACCCCTTGAGGTCTTGAAAATTATCGACATAATCACCTAGAGAATCACTCTACCATCAATTCTCCTCCAGTTGCAGAATGACTTTCATGTCTCTTGTTTAAAGAAATATAAGACAAATTTTGAATGTGTAATTAATTTTTTTAACTCCTTATAGGCACGAGATCCAAGAGAAGTAATGATAGAGCCACTCACAATACAAGGTACATAAGTTGCACTTATGCAACCATGTTGTGATTCAATGCAAGGCCCAATAAGACCAATATGGAGATGACAAAACTACTTGGAAGGATTGCAGTGAGATCTTTCATATATTTCCTCATTCGTTTTGAACATATGTAACAAGTTCATAGTGTCATATTAGTACATTGATGATTCACAAGGGAGAGAATATGTTACATTTGGAATTCTTTGTGCAGGATTAGTATATCTTTGGTTATGTTGTAAGCTATTACTATAATGATGATGGTATCTAATCCTTCCATGTCAATGGATGCAAGAAGATCCATCTTGTAACTGAGGGAAGAGTATTATTAACATAAGAGTACACAAACACACGATGGAAGTCTAGAATGCCATCCAAACTAAAGTCACAATTGTTGCCAATTATCTTATTTAAGAGGGAAGTGCCTTAGATGTTTAGTTGGTTGTTTTTGTACTCTCGTAGAACTTAGCATAAAAATTAATTTATAATTGGGATCTTCTCTAAAGATCTTAGCGAATTACCATAGTAAAACCTCTTGTTATTTTTGAGTTAAGCTATGTGTATTTGATTATTCATATATTTTATGAATTTATACGTACAATTAAAACATATACGTGAACTTATATGAAAGAGGCATAAATGTGATTACATGCATAAGTAAATGACCATCATAAGTAAAACTATTAACTAAAAAATCACTTAAAATTTTCAGTCATTCTGTTTTATTGCATGTAAGGGCGGATGCAACCTGACACGATTGAGAAGAACTAAAATTACGTAAGGCATAAGGTCACATTAGACTAAAAAAATGTTTATGTAGGCATCAAAAGGTATCGGACAAGACCATTATTTATATTTATTACTTACGTACATCCCCATTTTAAAACATCTAATTAATAAATACAAACAAATTGTCACCTTTTGATGCCTGCATATACATCTCAGCATTAGTTATGTTTTTTTATTAAGGAAAACAGGTTTTGAAGGGAGCCTAAAACCATTTACAAATCATAAAAATTTCAATGAAGCCCAAACCATACAAAACTATAGACCAAATGTGAAACAGGTCACCCAATAAGACACAGTGATCGGGGAGGCATCGCAAATAATACAATACTCATCAGCCACACAAACAGGTTTTGAATGGGCACCTGAAGCCCAATGGTAAAAAAGAGGAATAGACAATAAGTCCCTTACCATGTCAGACAACAAAGAAACAATAGACCAAAAGAGCGAGGAAAACCAATGAAAGGGACAACCACAACTCAAGCTTTCCCTTTCAGTCCCAACTTTTGAGAACATAAAGCCATATCAAAAGGAGTGGAGGGCTTGACCTTTTTTCCTTTAATTGTGGTCCATCCATCCTCCACCAAACCAACTGCCTTCTGTCAAGCAAAGTCAACAACACCACAACCATCCCCTAAAACCCCCGCAGCCAGGGAACGGACTGCACCAGAAGAATGATCAATAACCTCCAAAGATGGGGCAACAATATCCAAAGATGAAGCCATAGGTGGGATAACAATCAAATCGCCAGAGATAGAAGATGTCACCACTAAAGGGACAATCGTGCCATCAGAAACAGTAGCCGAGTTCGCCCCCAAAGTGTCTTGAGAAGAGTCACCATTCCCAATAGAAGAATCTTTCTAAACCATGTATTGATCATCTAAACCCCCCCTCCACCAAGAAGGAGACTTCCTCGGTCTAGATTTTTAGAAGAGTGGTGGGCAGCAAGGTGGTCAATCTTGTGGCATATCCTACATCGGAAAGGGATGCCCTCATAATCAAGAGGCTGGTTCCAAGGGCCATGCGGAGATTTCAACTTAATCATTTCAGGGAGTCCCTTTGAGACGTTGATCTCAACCAGGATATGGGCATACATCATCCTAAACACATTGGAAGATGCAGTATCTACCAACAAGAAGTCCCCGAAGGCTTCCCCCACCGCCTCCAAGACAGAATCCACCCAAAGGTGAAGGGGGAGATTCGGCAACCTGACCCACAGAGGGATCTTATTAAAAGATTCTATCGATGGGTCAAACTCCTTATACCAAGGTTTAGCCATCAAGGGAAACTTCTCCCCCCGTGAGAAACCACGACGCAGGATGGCATTTCTATCTTTAGTAGTTTCAAGTTTCACAATGAAAAAACCGCTTGTAATAGGGTATATCTGAGTTGTACCTGAAATGAATGGCTTCCAAACACGGGCGATCCGATTGTGCAGGTCTAGTAGAGAGGGCCAGAAACCCTTAAAGCGAAAGATAGTAGCACTGGAGGAGATATCATCCACATAAACAGAGACCTCATCAAAATATATGGCTCTAAATCTATAATTATTGGGTTACTAACTGCAACTGGCATAGCACTGTCCCCGAACACACAGGGTGCCCTCTAATGCCTGCCTCATAAGCGGCAACATCAACGTAAGACATTGCAGATCTGTCAGCACCATGAGGCAGAGACACCATGGAGAGACCATCAACCGGTTGTAACCCATCCCCAATAGATGAGTTAGGAAGGGCGAAATGGACCCCTACAAGGGCAAAGCCATGGAAGACAGTCATGGGCAAAAACCGACCTGGGCCCCCCAGCCGGATCAACAACGACCGCAAAGAAGCCGAAATGCGAACAAGACCAAAAGTGGAGAGGGTCGCAAATGCAAGCAAGGGCTGCAAAATGAACGCGGGTGCCATCACGAAAAAGTTTTTCTTGAGTGCCCTATTTGTTGGAGACACCCCTTAGCATTAGTTATGTTACATCCCAAATTTTGACCTAGTTTTAAAATTGTTCATAGCCATTGGATTTGACGAATTTTTCTTTCATGATCATGTGAAGTAGGTAGTTATTTATATTTGTTGTATTAATTGTTAATGAAGTTGATCGTTAAGCATTATCGTTATATGATGTTTAGCAATTGCTTGATTTTGGAATTATGTTTAATAATTTGAAGTCTTTTAAATGTTTATATGAAAATTATTATGGAACTGTTATTATGGTGAAAGTGTTTCATGAGTGATTGCAGGAGAAGATGAAGGGGGAGAGCATTGCTAAACGGGATCATTGGAATGGGATACTAGTGTAGTCCAGTCAATAGGAATGACAGGTATGACCTTAAACTTCTTCGCAAGGACCTAGTGACTTGAACTTCAGGATACATCTGTAGGACCCGCATGAGCTATGAAATAAATAATTTAAAAAACATAAAATAATTTCATTAAAATATAATACGTACCTTAAAGGATTTTAAATGATCTTTCACCACATTATTATAATATATACTTATGTACGTACACATAGACATAAAAATGAAGTGACAACATCATATTATTTTCTTATAATGAATGATGTCACCTCACCAATATATTTACATGTATGTATATAAATATGAATCATAATAATTTTTGAATTATAACCTTCCAACTGTTTTTCCATCTTTTATTATTTTCCTTGTTTGAAAACCAATTGAACACTTGACGTTTTTATTTGACAAATATTCTTTAAGTTATGGAAGCCAAAGAGTCTTTTTAAAACCTTTTTATATCATGGATCGGGAGAGACAAAGTCGCAAGAGCACACATTCCCATTTCTTTCCCTTTTAATATCGCATTCTTCCTTATTACGGTTCCATTCCCAGTCGATACTCTGTTACAAACCTATCAAATATCTGCAATACCATTAAAAACCTTTTTTCATAGTAGGGCCATTCTAATACTCTCTGTCGTATATGCCCTTTCTTGTTGAGGATATAAGTTTTTATACACTGTGGTGACATCTACAAGCAATTGAAGAAGAGCTGATTACAAATCAATTTGCAAACTTCAAACAGTTCTAAATTTATATCAGGTCATGTGATAATCATTTACAGTTAATGTTATTCCAATGTTTTTACCAATCGACTTCCATAGCTGCAATTGTAGTTTACCCTCATTTATAACTAAATAACTCTAGGGAGTTGCTTACCAATAAAGTATAGTGAAGTGTCTATAGCATGGAATCATAAATTATTTTTGCCAATAGACCTTGGAACCAAATGATAATTATTTATGCAATTTTTTTTCTTTTAAAGAATATAATCATGTAAGCACAAATTGTGAAATGCTAGAAGTTTATAATATTCATGAATCAATAAGAGCTAGTTGCTCTAAAATTTCGAACACCTAGGACTCACCGACTATTTAGCCATGGAGAAGAGGAAGAGGTGAGATGAAATCTGCAAGAATAAAGAAAATGAAATTAGACTTGATACTTTAAATCAAATTAAACAAATCTTAATAACTCATGCTTGTCCCTAATAATGTAACCTGTTGTCAAGTCGAGCGGTGGTGATTGATTCGTTGAACCCATCAGAAAACCTTGGCCAAGGTAGTTTAAAGACATACCTACCATCTAATGATCACTTGATGTCAGTGGTGTCAATTATGTAGACATCTTCGTCCATAACTGTGTGAGACATTATAAACACTAGGATACTCAGGTGGCTGGACTAAGAAAATCTCAAGCCCAATCTCAAGGTAGGAAGAGTCTTTCTAATTCAATAGATTGTGTGGAGATAAGTATGTTCCGAAGTTGGAAGGTTAAGCCTAAGCCAATGCTTCTCCTCTTACCGAAAGTCAAGGCTTGTACAACCAACCAAAGACCCACCAGATGATACTTTTATGTTTCTTTTCCTCTTTCCATGATAAGCATTTAGTTACATGTATATAAATTAGATAGTTAATCTAGTTATTTCAGTTGATCATAGATACAGTTAATTTCAACTAATCATTAATTTAGTTATTTTAGTTGATCATAGATACAGTTATTGTCAGTTAATTGTTAATCTAGTTATTTCAGTTGATCATTGATATAGTTATTTTCAATTAATTACCAATCTAGTTATTTCAATTGATCATTGATGCAGTTATTTTTAGTTAATCATTAATCTAGTTGTTTCAAATGATCATGGATACAATTACTTTCAGTTAATCGTTAAAGTAGTTATTTTAGTCAATCATTGATATGGTTATCTCAGTTTAACATGGTTATTTCAATTAAATGTTGATAGTTAAAATAGTTAATGTCATATGAAAAGGAATTCAGTGATCTATTCAATGAATGTTGGGAAAATTTCTTTATAAAATGTCCTTGTTTTTGTTATGAAAAATTGTTTGTTACAAGTTAAGTATGCACGTCAATTACATTGATAAACGTTTAATTAAAGTTCATAAATAAGTTCTGTATATTGTTGTTCATGGTTTTCTTTAAATGGAAGAGCATGTTGAAGGTGTCCGACGATGCGAAGAGCAACTCCTCAAGCCACTGCAGGCAATGAGTTGCTCCTTGCCTGTGGTCAACTTTTGAGTTCTTACCTTGGTCAGGATTATTCCTTCTTGTCCGAACAGTAGAGCTCTACGATTTTGATGTTGGGAGTTGTTCTTGTATTTGAAAAAGAAGGAAAGTCATCTTTTACGTTTGCTGATATTGTTAATTGCTGTCATTACATGGCGCAGACGTGAAACTTACACTCTTGCTGTTGATTTAATCAAATAATTGATTTTCATTAAAAAATATAAATAAACACAACCACATATTCTTATGCAGCTCTCTCTATTAGCTTTTCATTTCCTGCTATGATATATTGATTGCAATCATGTATCTGATATATCTTTCATTAATCTTCCGTTGAGTATTCCTAAAATAGAGCTTGAAAAAATAAGTCAATTTTGACTATTTAACACTTTTAGCGTAGGAATGAAGCCATAATGTGTGATGTTTAAGCTGTCCGTATTCGTTCAAATACAAACCTTAGATTTAGTTTTGCATATTAAGCATACTATTATAGATTGATTTGATCCTTAAATAATATCATGATAATTATATTGTGGAAGATCGAATTCAATCCCTGTTTGCTAGGATTTTAGAAATATGAAAAAGGACCCTAATAGTTCTCGAATAACATCAGGTGGCCTTAATATTGTGGATCATCTAATTCGTATATTTATGTATAACTTCTTCCAATTTGGGAAATGAGCAATCGTATAAATACTTAATATTTGGGATGCTATTAAAGAAAATAGCCAAGCTTAACAAGGGTTCCTACTTTGCTTTAGAATAGCTTAAGATAGCATCACCCTGCACAATACACGTCAAAGAAAAAGAAGATTACATTGTATGCATAACTGTTAATATGTTAGAAATATTCAAATTTTGCATGCATTTCTAAGTACTAAAAATAAAAATAAATTTTGGTTCCATGTTATGCAGTTATGAGCTGGAAATCTAATCACCATGTTAGAAACGGGAAATTTGAAATAATACAAGTCTACTCTTAATGACCTTCAGTAATTATGTATAGGTAACCATCAATATGTGAAACACTCTCATCTTAGTAGATTAAGGGACTGGTCCAGCAGTAATGATTAGGATTTATCTGATTTAGAGGTGTTGGTCTATAAAACCTGGAGACAATCTATCAATTGCAATACTGTCAATCTTGCAATGAAAATTGTTATAATTGATTAAAAACACAGTGGCTTGTGAACAATTAAGTAATCAAGATGTGGGTAATTGAATAATAAAGCAATGTGAACCTCGAAGAGTTTTGCGGTGACATTAACTACACAAGTTGTGCTTGTACTTCTAAAATATTGGCCAATATAGCACTATGCTACACAATACTCAATCACTAGAACCAGTAATGCTACGTCTAGCTATAAAGGTCACCTAGTAGGCGAAGGTGTATATAAGATGGTTGAATACAACAGTTGTGGGCTCCAAATCTTGTTTGCAATAAAATAGAAACCATGTTTGTGTGCTCCTAGAAAGGTCTCAGCTATTTCCATATGGAAGTTGTATAGGTGACTACTAGGTCATGATCAAAAGATCTAAGGTCGGATGGTAAAAAAAAACTATGCTACTCTTTTGCACATGGAGGACAAAAGCTAAGAAAAAACAAGAATGAGACAGCACGTACAGATCTTATTCAATTTTTTTTTATAGTGAGTTACATTAGTTATTTAATTTCCTATGTTGCTTAACTAAATGAACTAGAAAGGTACTCACCTGAATATATTTTGTAATTTTTTTCTCATTAGTTAATGCAACTTTCTTTTCATGCTCAGGAAAATGAAAATCGGTTAGTTCAGTTATGATATTACACTCCACGTAAAAAAAATTCCCATTTTGTTAGGGTAGTATGGCTTCGTTATTACATTGGAACACTAGAAAACCGGAAGAAGCCAGTGACATAATTATATGCCATATTTACAAGCATCCTCAGAAAATCATTATACCAACATAACGAAGCAATGGTATCATTTTGGTCAAGCTAATAAAAGAAAGTTACCATTAATAAACAGTATTATCTTTGCAAGACCTTAATGTAGATATTATATTGTCAAAGGCAAGATTCTATAAAGAAATAATTAAAAAACCTTCATGACCATTCCAATGAATACATTCATAAAGAAAACTCTCTTATCTGAGCCAAACAAATTAGTATAAGATTAGCCCTAGAAGACCATCCATATAGGTCAGATCATGTTAGCCCACACAGGTCGCTGCTTGAACACTCTGCAAAATAACCTCAAAGTTAATGGTCAGGCAACAGCTACCCCGAAGTAACGGTCAAAGTCCAATGTAATCAAAGTCAAACAAAATCTTAATGGCCTAGCATATATGTAGATGTGTATGTATGTATGTATATATGTGTGTACATATAGATATACATATATATTTCTTAAGAAATGTTGAAAATCTAAACCTATGGAAAGAATCCTGGATATTTGATCATTATCGAACTAAAGAATATGAATCGTACAATTGATTGCAGAAGCTCATGTTCACCTACAAGTACCAGCAAGCTATGACAACTCCAAAAAATAGCTTGGTTGGACAAAGGCATTATATCAACAGTCTGATGATATAAGCACTAGTGGAATACAAACTCAAAAACATTCTAAAAATAGGCAGTCTCTAACAACGGAGTTTATTATCACTCTCAATTTTCCATATTAACGACAATAGCACTGAAATCTCTACATTTGCTAAAGAAGGGAATGAACTACATAGCCCAAAATCAACTTGGCAAAGGGGAAGTATGAAAGCATTTACAATTTGCAGAACTCGTGCTATTATGTCCACACTTAACAGAACACCAACCTAACCTTGAGAATTTTACAAGAATCTGAAGAGACATTGCAACAGCTGATATATATGAAGAAAAAATATTCTTGGTTATCAGAAATAAAAAGGCACAAAGGAGATTGAAGAGAATTCTAAACATGGATAGTACAAAGTCAACAATTCCATAAATAGGCATATCATTAGTCAAAAAGGACAAGAAAGAACAACACAAGTATTTGTTCGAACATGAGCAAAATGCAGATTAACAAATTCCCGACTCACAGTGACTACACATCCAATTAATCATCTATATACAGATTGTTCAATATGCATCAGATACCCATTCGAAATGATACATAACACTGAGACTAAACCACCTCTGAATTCAAATAGCAACTTGAAAAACTAACTAGCAATGATCAATAAGGACCATAGCGCCATCTATTTTGAACCTGTCAAAGAAATGAGAACCACAAATGAAATAGCAACAATTGAATCAGTTGAATAAGTCTTCATGAATCGTAACACTAGATCATCCCTGTTAGGAATGATCTCTAAGGTTGAAACTAGACCGCCTCTGAAGAAGAATAGTAGCTCTCTGTAATGTCCTCGTTCTGAGAATAGAATATAGCTATAATTAATAAGAATAGATAATAAACAGAATAATGATAAATTTTTATTATTAATATAATAAAAAAGAAAATAATATAATACAATATTATATTATAAGTGGATGTAATAATGTGATTAATAAATAGTAAAATAATATTAATAAATGAATACAATATTAATATATTCAAATAAGAATATGAATAAATAAGATAGTACTGAAATAAACAAATAGAATATTATAATAATAATATATCATTTATAGATAATAATAGTACATTGACAAGGCAAGAGTCTGCAACACAATGGCAACCTGTGAGCTTTCCACCGTCTTCGGTTTGAGTCTACTGGAACTTAACACATAATTATTATTATTTATAACAAATAATAATAACATTTAATCTAGGCTTGATAAATAATAGTACACTGATAATAAATTAATTCATATATTATAATATTATTTACACAGATAAACAGAGTAGTAAGAATAAACATATTATAATAACGGGACTAAAAGTCGAGACTCATCTAAGAGAGAGAGTTTCTATTGGGGCACATATACATGGAGCAACAACATGATAGTTAAGACATTAAAGAGGATAGAAAATGAAAAGAATAAGAAAGGAAAAACATAACTAACTTAATAATTTAGGCAAACAGGAAGCATAAAATGGCGACCCTGTAAGGCATTCACAGTAATAGTTTGATGAGATACAGTTAGCAGCCACGTTGAAAGGATATAAGGAAAAAAATATCATTTCTGTTCACCGTTTTGGATATAACACAGATTATACAATAGATCGATGCAGAAGTACATCTAATTAGAGAGAGATCTCATTGTATTTCGGAATGGATTATGAGAACCACCACCACTGGGGAGTATTATCATAACTAACTTAATAATTTAGGCAAACAGGAAGCATAAAATGGCAACCCTGTAAGGCATTCACAGTAATAGTTTGATGGGATACAGTTAGCAGCCACGTTGAAAGGATATAAGGAAAAAAATATCATTTCTGTTCACCGTTTTGGATATAACACAGATTATACAATAGATCGATGCAGAAGTACATCTAATTAGAGAGAGATCTCATTGTATTTCGGAATGGATTATGAGAACCACCACCACTGGGGAGTATTATGAAGACAGAAAACTGTGGCAATTAAGTCACCTCCACTGATAAGAGGTCAAAAACGCAATCTCCTGACAAAAACATAATAATAAATTGTTTGCATCTACAGTGTCAATCCATCCTATTCTACCCATGGTTGTCATCTCAAAAAGTTATAAGATAATACATACAGAAGGGAGGAACATAGAATCCTAGCGTTATTAATATATACCTTAGAAGTTTCAGCGATAAAAATATAGAGACGGCATAGATACTTAAATGCCATTGACATCAGATTGGGAAAGAGTTAAGGGGAACTGTCATTTAAGCAATATAACTAGAGGAGACGGCAATGAACGTTGGTTAGAGTCACCACATCAGCAATCCACTATATATGGATATTGGGAATGGGAGAAATAATCAGGAGTGAATAGTATGGAAGGGAAAGACGGGAGACAGTAGCAAAAAGAAATAAGCACATGAAGATCAACGTCACGCTAATTCTATCCTGTGCAATCAGGGGAAAAAACTATATTTTCTTATCCTTGAAGAATAAGCAATATAACTAGAGGAGACGGCACTGAACGTTGGTTGGAGTCACCACATCAGCAATGCACTGTATATAGATATTGGGAATGGGGGAAATAATCAGGAGTGAATAGTATGGAAGGGAAAGATGGGAGACTAGCAAACACAAATAAGCAAATGAAGATCAATGTCAGGCTAATTCTATCCTGTGCAATAAGGGAAAAAAAAACTATATTTTCTTATCCTTGAGGAATACATCAGCTATTTGGACTCTGACATATACAAATTGGCTGTAGACAATTCTTGAAGAATTCAAATTCTACAAATCAGAAACAGCACCAGTCTTAATCACAAAAGAAATCTAATGAATATTATTATTGTCTGGACAATTAGGATATATCTAGCAGCAAAACATTAAGTTCGACAATTAGCATATTCATATATATTTGATTACGAAGCTCATGAAACATATGCAAGCTCAGGAAGATAAGGGAAAAGTGAGTTACTACAGCTTGGAGAAAAAAGAAGCATAGGAGTGAGATAAAAAGAAAGGAGCTGGATAAGAATCAATAAAATCAATAAGACATCAGTTCACTATGCACCACAGAAACATTAATTAAGTTCTTGCCAATTTCAGGCCAGAATCCGAATCATTCAATTCTAGTTTATTGAAAATGGGTTAAGTTGGAAGCTTGACCTATTTGATATCCAACATATGATTATATTATAATGGGAAACTATATGAGGAACTCAACCTGCACATACGTTCGTCATACCTGATAACAGAAGAGACAACAATTATATTGAGCATAGAATTTACTATAAAAGACAACTCATTAAAGTTGCATATGATTGACTATGTCTGAAATAGTAAGGAACATGAATATTAGTCAGTGACATATCAAAGGCACTATATTATCAATTCAGGAGTCAATGGTAAAATCAAGATTGTGATACATAGTAAGAACAAGGAATTATAGGTAGTTGTCCTCAATTCTAAGGTACATCCAGACAGGGGACATTACACTCAAAAATGATTGGCATTGCAAAGAAAACCTCAGAAAATAATCAATTGATAAGGATCATGACACCACCTTTTCCTACTGCTCAAGCATGTTACTAAAAGAAAGGAAAACTGCAAATAAGACAACTGTGCTAATTATAATACGCTATTGTATGGGAGGAGAACTGAATCTGTAAAATTGGAATCTTCGGAACATAAGGTATGAGATGCCAACAAACCTCATTTCCGTTGTTGTAATTTACAATGTTGACTGTTAATTGAACAGATTTTCTGCTGCTCAATTGTCCATTAGTTACAGTTAAGCCACATAAAATCATATTATCTTATTTCTTATATCTTCTAATTTCTTCAATATCTCTCCAGGTGTTCGATCAAGCTCATCTGCAATTTTGCGCTGCAAATCTGGAGCTAGAGTGGGAAACTGCTCACAAAGATCACCATCAATGACATCCTGCACAATGAATTCCTCATCTTAGTATCCAGAAACATATGCATGTACTTATTCTCAAGAATCTGCTTAAAAGTAGATTTGCCACTTCGAATTTCAGAGACATCAATCTTACCTTTACAGGAAAATATGCTGATCTATATGCCATATGATCTCGACCACATAAAGGGGGATGTTCCTGCCTCAAGTGCATCTCTAAGTGTGAGAAGAAATCAACATCTTCTCTTGAGGTGAATGGCAGAAGTGCCCCAATGCTTCCCATCACAGTGCCATAGATTAGACATTCACCTCCTCCAGGTATAAGAGATGCTTTCTGTAAACTCGTCACGACATCACCAATATGAAATTGTATTATTTCTTCTACTTTGTTTGGGGCTCCATTCAGCTTACCCTGTTCCCACTTGATTTTTCCACCAGTGGGATCATCTTCAATCTCTTCTGATACATCTTGTGGCAAACGAACAAGGTAAACATTTCCAAATTTATCTGCGCCCGCCATTGTATCAAAGTCTATGTGCAAAGAAGATGTTAACCAACGAGGAACACAATCATCTGCAAATATGTAAAGCTGGTTCTCATCTCGTCGATACTTTGTGTAATGAAATGACTGCAAATATCCCATTAAAATCAATCAATAGATTTACTACAAACACACAAATGTTAAAGATTGCATTACAGTCACTTAATTTGACATTTAGAATAACCTAATATACGATTTAGAATAAGAACACATTTATCAACAACATATAATACTAATTTATATAATTAATTAGTATATTCTAAGCAGTCATTCAAGCAAGATATTTATATTCCTTAGTCTCCTGCAAGCTTCAAATCTTTCATAATTACACTTTAATTTTCTCATGCTGCATAGAGATACTTTTATTAATCACTAGTAGAAGCTTGCAAATAAAAATTAAAATGAATTGAATGGTAACAAAAAGTAAAACCTTATAGTCATGAAAGACCTCTGCATAATGGTGCAGATTGAAATTTGATACATTTCAAAGACAACAGTGTTATTGTTGTTGCAAAATAATCTCATAAGCACTTTAATATGACATAAGATCTGGATATTTATGGGATAAAACATGTAATGTCAACAGGAAAAGACCCTTTAGAATCTCAATTTAGTATTATCTATCTAGCATCTAATAACAAGTTTCATGAATCATACTGGAGATCTTAAGAAGAGATATTTACTAAAATGTACCAAAGAATAAAAACAAGATTGTTATAAGAAATTTATCTGCACAAGAATATTAAGGAAACAACCAAATTTACAAAGTGTTAAAAGATCATAAATAGGATTTCTAGAGAAAATTTTAAAAGAGAAATAATCTCAGTATATGATATAGGACATTTTCCTTCAAATATGAATTTAGCTAAACCTTGAAGTACATGTGATAAAAGTTATATCAAAGAGCTTCTACAAGAGTTGTCGTTCTGTGGTTCTTGTTACACAATATATTTATAAACTTACTTTATCTAACAATCAAGTCCTAAGTAGTCCTAAGCTGTCACCAAACCTTTATATAGGAAGATGGTTATTAACTCATATCAAGATACACAGTCCTAATGGAACTGTATATCTATTCATAAACAAATGAAATATCTAACATCCGAATGCAATAGAAACTGTTGATAATCATTAAAATGAATGTATCCAGATGTCTGCTATAGATAGGACTGTTATGACACCATTTGATTAACCACCTCAATACTTGAATGTCCATTTCTATATCCTGAGCTGCAATACAAAATCACAGAAAAACTAAAAACTTGCTGTCATAACCAAAACCTTAGATATTGAGGAAACATCATCATAAGTCTCTTCCCTAGTTGTTGACACAATGCAAAGGCATTATCTCAATTTTAACATACAGCAACATCAAAGGTAAAGATCTTTATCGCAACTATAATCTTCAACACTCCATCTTAACAAGAGAGAGATCTTTAATATGGCAGGCACACATAGCTACAACCAAAAACATCAAAAACAAATTCTCATCACAGATTTTCTCAATAAAATATTTTTATCTCAGCATAATACTATTCACCATAGCTAATTCTAGAGGGTGATAAATAAAAGCATACGATTGAAGTCATGGAATCGCAAAAGGTGGATCCGCCATACCTACTCACAGAGGATGGAACGAGGGCTTTCACCTTAGACTTCTCCTAGAGAAGAATGCAATTTTATCGTGCCTACTCACAAAGAGTGCATCCACCATTCCTACTCGTAGAGGATGGAACGACGGCATTCACCTTAGGCTTCTCCCACGAAAGAATGCATATCCACCATGTCTGCTCGTAGAGGGTGGAATGAGGGCTTTCGCCTTAGTATGGTAGGCACACATAGCTACAACCAAAAACATCACTAACAAATTCTCATCACAAATTTTCTCAATAAAATATTGTTATCTCAGCATAACACTATTCACCATAGCTACTTCTAGAGGGTGATCCATAAAAGCATTAGATTAAAGTCATGGAGTCCATACCTACTCTCAAAGAGTGGAACAAGCGCTTTCATCCTAGACTTCACACAAAGAAGAATGCATTTCCACCATTCCTACTTGCAGAGGGTGGAACAATGACGTTCACTTTAGACTTCTCTCAGAGAAGAATGCATTTCCACCATGTCTACTCGCAGAGGGTGGAATGAGAGCTTTCACCTTAGACTTCTCCCAAAGAATAATGCATTTCCAATATGAATAAGAATGGCCAAGATTCTCTCTGAATAGAGACTCCATTCAGCAGGAGCAGCATTCTAACTGCTTCGATTACCACAATAAGAGAGTTGATTCCAAGTTGACTAACCAAGGAGCTTTGGCAGTCACACTACCTCAAAAGCTTGCCAAGAATTAGACATCTCCCTCCGTCACACAACCTCCCTTTGAATATGAATAGTCTCCCTCCAAATACCATTTCCTGTATATGATCTTTCTCTTTTAAAGAAGATATATATCATCATTTCAGTCCCATGACTGCAAGCAACGTCCCCATGTTCAATTCTACAGTCTACATATAATCTCTCATCATCCCATTGCTTCTCATTTGTTTGTAGTTAAAAAATGTAATAAGCTCGTTTGTGTGTAGTTATCATAGTTTAAAAATGTAAAAGTAGCTCACAACTCCCTTCACCTATTGAAGATAGTATTTTAAGTTTAAAATATGATTTATCAGTATAGAGAGTTCCAAAATAATCAGGCAGGGACATTATCAGCAATTGAATATAAAAATTTCACTAAAAGAAATCTTAAGGTCTAGTTTAATTTTATGTAATAAACATTTGAGTTTATGTATTTTGTTTTGTAATGTTAAAGATCTTATTCAAATTCTGTAATAATTGTTTTCCTCACTAAATTATAGAACGTTTACCAGTGGAACTGTACCTGGTTCACACTTGGCCTGCCTGGGTCTGCTCTGGTTCAACATATGTTTGGCCTGGACAAACCAGTCTGCCTGGGTTCAAACCCTGGGCGAACCAACAGGTGCACCAGTCCACAACCAAGAACTAGTTTGAAGTTCACCTGCTTCGGAGGGCTAGGGGGGTGAAAGGTGACTTAGATTTTAGGGATATATGAGTTGCCAAATTAGAATTCTTGGTAAAATAGTGAATAATTTGTTTATGTATTTATTCGTACGTCAGTTCATTTCACCATATTACAATTATATTTTTAAGTTTGTTTTAAAGTCTGGCCTACATTCTGTGTGTCACTGCTGATCATGGACTCTGCTACCTGTTTATGTGAACCACTATTCTTTCAAAGTCCACACTTGTATTTCTGTCATACACCATACGTAGTAATGTGAAGTGTCATTCTTGTGGAGTGAAATTTGGAAACAGTATCAAAATGGAAAAAGAATATAAAATGACAAGGCTGCATATAGAAAGGAGCGGGAAACCTGGGAGGAGAATTTAATCTCTTCTTGGACATGGCCAACTTGTAGATATATCATTTGTGTCCCTTTCCCTTCAAATAAAAACTGGATATCTGTCCAACTAAATAAAACGACACTCTCTGGTGAAAAGATGTGTAAAGCATCAAAGTCTTAAAATAAAAATTACAGAAAGTGATTACATTTATATCTTATAAAGAGGCACATTTAACTCATTAGATACATGGATGACATTTATGATTGCATCTTTCTCTTTGTATATTTACATGCATTTGCATTTAATATATTTTTCTCAACATAAACATTATATTTCGATTCATCTTCTAATTATTTTGTTTCACATTTTGTGGACTCTAGCAGTTGCACCATTTGTTTTGAATTATAGTGGAGCTCTTTTCCACCAATATCCAGGTAAGAAGATCTCTCTAATAGATTACTTTTCTATACATATGCCGATGGATATTCTAACGATGTCGTCTTTTAATGGTGTCCATGACAAATGAGAATATTTGATGTCTTCCTTTTATCAGTGATATAAATCTGCATTCTTACTATGACTGAAATTCATACATTAAAACTGCATTTGAAAATAAGGAACTTCCAGTCAGTAATTTTAGGAGTAACTCTAATTCAAAGACCCATTGATAAACATATTTTGCACACCAATTCTCATCTAGAATATCTCTATGGCACAATCATTTTCGTAAATTAATATTCATAGCCCAAATATAAGGCATAAAATCATTCCTGGACCATATCTAAAACTAGTGTTGAAGGCTTGAAGGCTTCACATCCAAGCCACCTAATGCAGAGAGTAATTCAGAATTGCCAATGTTAGTAAATTGAAGAGAAAGCAGACATTCTATTAGGACTTTGGTTTTAATTTGTGCTTGGGTTTTCATTTTTTTGGCCAAATACGGTTTACCGCTAATTGATAGCTACTATGCAAAAGATTGTAAGAAAAGACATTTTTTCCAATTTACTTTAGACATGTAGGCTGTATTGTATACAATTAACTAAATCATAACCAGATTATACTAAGGAAATGCATAGTAAAATTGTTCCACAAAAGAGGAATACAAAATGAAATACTCTGCACATGCTTGATATTAGCTGAGAACACAATTCAGTATGCTAGGATATCACCCAAGCCCACCTAAATAATTGAATAGCAATATAATAATGATTATATGACTTAATTAAGGCAGCCACATACCTACTTACCCATGACCCTATGCATACACTAAGCTTAAAGGTGTAACACACCCCCCTGCAGAGAAGCGTTCTCAATGCTAATAAAATGTAAAGGCTTGTAAATGAAATCATCATCCTCACATTTGACATTCTCAACGCCTGAATTCTTTTACTGGATGAGATACTCACTGTGTGTTCTAATCCTAGTTACCGGATTCAGATCTGGGTCTGATCCGGATTCAGATCCGTGCCCGGATTGGCATATCCGGGCAGGACCAGGTCCGATCCGGATTCAGATCTGTGCCTGGATTGGCATATCTGGGCAGGATTCTTGTTTTATGCAATGGATTCATGTGGACTCATGGGCTCACAAATCCACTGATCATGCACAAATCCTCGAAGATCCAGTGCGAAACCACAAAAATCCTCAAGGATCCACAGGTGGGCCAAGGTTTTAAGTGGGTCCAACTTATGTAATGACTTTTTTTAAAATTTGTTTTGCCTTCTAACCCTAAAATGACCCTTTTATTCAACATCTAAATTCATTTCACCTCAAATTTGCACTCTATTTTGCTCTCTCATTGTATATTTCTCTTATCTTTTTGTGTATATATATATATATATATATATATATATATATATATCATTATAGGATTTATTTTTTCATGAATCTACGGATCTGATTCGCATGCCTGAATCGGATTTGGATCCCGAATCAGTAACTAAGGTTTTAATCCTTCACTTCCTTGTGGATGTCAAACGAGTGAGCTTTGGTTCCAATGTGATTCTTCCTCTTTCATCAAGCTCTACAAATATTGTTCGTTTAAGTAGAAGAAGAAAAGACAATTATAACGGCTAAACATAGCCTATGGCACAACTTGCCCAAACAAAACTGACTTCAGCAAGTCAATACTTTTTTCTATGCAAGGTGATGATACATGTCCCCAATTTCTTATTGGTCCCCTTGCAGAAAAAAGTAAATCAGGATCCAGTTGTCAAGATATTAACATGCATCTCCTAAGAGTGTACTGTATGGATTGACAATACCAATGGGAAATGTATCTTCCCATAGTAGAATTTGCCTATAACAACTCTTATCAATCCACTATCAAGATGGCACCCTTTGAGGCCCTATATGGCCATAAATGCAGAACTCTTGTAAGTAGGAACCAACTTGAAGATAGAACTATTAATGGGCCACAGATGGTATTAGAGATGGAAGAACAAGTAGTTCAGATCTGTCAGAGACTGAAAGAGGCAAATGACAGACAAAAGAGTTATGCAATTGCTAAGGGCCCGTTTGGTGCCTGGAATTAGAGTGGAATAGGCATTGCTAAATTCTAAAAAAATTCAATTCCTCGTTTGGGTGCGTCCAATGGGAATTCAGAATAAGAATATATAAGCCACTTTTGTCCAAAAAATAGGCATTTGCCATTCCACCCAAATAGGTGGAATAGCAAATGTCCATTCCTATTCCATATTTACTTTTCTACATAACATAATATTTCAGGTCTGTAAAAAGTATGGCACTCAAATTTTTGGCAAACTGGCACTCATTTTATTTTGGCATTATCGCGCGAAGGAGTGAGTTTGGCCATCGTCAAAGATTTTTGCGTTCATAACCTAGGTCTCCATCGTGCTTAGAAGAACTCAGAGCAAGCATTATTGCGTCAGAGTTACATTTACTTGTAGAAGTGAGATGCGCTGCATGTGGTCTCCATTGTATTCCTTTCTTTCTGCTGAATCTAGTGATATGTTCTTCCAGTCATAAGATTTGATGTCTTCTCGATTTCTTTTCGATTTCCATAACATGAAAAAATTGAGGGGTTTGTACAAGAGGCTTCTATGAATTTGTGTACATAGTGTACATTGTGTTGTATGCTAAGCACTGTTGATAAAAAATTGGGAGTTTTCTGTTGGGTTTTACCGAAAGGCAGGGGACCTAAACTTAAAACATATTTTCTGGGTTTATCTAGTTTGAACGGAATTGTTGCTGGGTTTATCATTTTTTCTGGGTTTTATCAAATTGTTGATTGGATAGCCGGTAGGCTACAACAACTACGTTTTTGGTTTGTTTTCTAGGATTAATGGACCTGTCGTGTTGATAGGGTTCATTTGGGTTGGAGTGGTCATTAGGGAGCCCTAGCTTGTAATATATTATCTTGGATTTTCAGTTTCCAAGGAATTATTGGTTGGGTATGATCAGCATATTGATTGTATGCCCTTTCGCCAATACCCATTTGGTTTCCAGAGGTTAATGGATCTGTAGGGTTTGGAATTGTTGGGTCATTAATATAGCTAAACTAGAACGATAAGAAAAATAGTCACCAATCTTGAAATCTTGCATTTGATTTGTATTCTTTGCTATAGAATCATTTATCAAATGACTTATCCCTTTCCACTCCCTCTTTTCTCTCTTGGCATTCTAAATGTCAAAATTTTGGTTCCTGCGAAATATAACATCAAACACAAGAAGATTCCTACCATTCTTATCTTTTGGTTTGCCTAAAGCTATAAAACTAGAGTAAAACTTACTAGTTACCCCATAATTACTAATCATCATGCCGCATAAAAACATATCGTGGACTATGTTAAAATTGAGTATTTTGTAATGTCCCGAAGTCGGAATATCCCCAAATTTCCTCAATTTATTATATTTGCACTATTTGATGGTTGTAATTGAATTGTTGAGTGACAATCATTCTTCTCATTATTGTTTTGCTATGAGTTTGGTGTGCTTCGTCTATATACTCGTATACATAAACATAATCCATAGTTCATCTTATCTCCTCCTTATGAAGACTGTCAAAATATTTTACATTCTCTTTTTAATATCATCTCCTATCTGATTTCTATCATCAATATGATCTTATTGTATTGATTAACTCTATCTGATTTGTATTGTTGTCCTATTCTTCTTGATGAATCTCTTCATTCAGATTTATCTATATAATCGATGACATCTTTTTATTTCAATTATTGATTGTCACTGGTCCTCACTTGTGTTAATAGTCTTGACTCGATTATCACCTTCTCCACTCTATTTTATCTTATTGATACCTTGTGTAGTGTCAATAACTGATTGATGAGTAATCGTTATCATTTGCATCTACCTTCAATAGTCATTCCAATCCATTCCTGTGAATATAATTACAATCCTAGCTTCCAGAAATGTATCCGTGTATAAATTGAGATATAGATTGTATTCATCGATTAGTTACACTATTCATAATGTCCATCCTTCCGAAAGCATTCTAATTCTGCTCATATTCTTCTCTTCTGGTCCATCACTAACTTTATATTGAGACTTTTGTACATCTTAGCTGTGTTCACTCCAAAATGTGCTTGCGGGGAACTTTGGAGGATCATGTTGAGCTTTGCATGTGGATTCAATATGCAACGAACTGAATTTACTATCACAGACTGAACAATTGGCCAGTGAGTCTAATCATGGGTATGTTCTGATCATACATGGTGTTGTAAAGGAGATATGAGTCTAAGCATGTGAGTGGGGAAGGTTACCTAACACTTCCAAGTGGATGGAAGGTAGTAGATCTGAAGGTGAGCCCATAAAATGATTGTCTCAATAAGAATTGTGACTGTTCCGATAACAGTAAAACTGTGGCTCTGGTTTGCATATGTCCAATGAAGGTAATGTGACATGGTGGCATGACTCATTCCCCTACTTGCAGCTGACTTGGATCCTCTCCATCCTTGTTGTCTTCTAGCGGATGCTTCTCTCGCAGTGGTATTGAGTTCTTGTTCAATGGCTATTGGCCCTGCACTTGGTGCGATATCCTCCTGTGCTTATTATAATTAGATTATTTATTGTATGTGTTTGGACGTTTTCTTGCCTTATCTACTGTTTGGTGAAGGCCTGTCCTTATGCTATCTTTCTTCTATTTTTCTTGACATTTGCCGCTGGTGTATAACGTGGAACGAGTGCCAATATCTTGCCATGCTCATATTGGGAGGGGTTTTAATGGTGTCGGTCAGAATAAAACATATATCAGAATATCTGAATGCCCCTAGTTTTGCATTCACGCCAAATTCAGTCTACAAGGAATATAAACTATTGTAGGAATTTGCTGCTTCCCTTTTTTGTTATCTCCCCTATATTCCTCTTGCTGCTCGTCCATTCTTGTTATATATCTCCCTCTGAATTTGATGATGGGACGTGACTCTTGCAGGAAGCTACTGTCTATTCACCAATACTTAATCTTAATCTAGAATTAGATGATGATAAGTGCTTAAATGTTTTATTCGATATTTTTATTGTAGATTATGTATAATAGAGATTTCTATGTAGTTATAATATAAGAATATTATAATGTATTAACAATCATTCAATAATAGATTATAGTTGCATATTATTATTATTAATTATATATTTAATAATAAATATTATTTCTTTCTTTCTTTATTAATATTTATTTAATGTTTTCTTATCTAGAATTTAAATTATTATATTGTAATAGTTTAATATTATGAGACATTTATTAATTTCTTTCCAGGTGAAGGGACATTACATATTTAATCCATTCATTGTATTTAATAGAGAAAATAGATACATAAAAAGATGGAATAATTATTTTCACCATTCTGATAGCAAAATATCGAACACAATTGCAGCGCCTTCAGCTAAAAATCAGTAACTCTTACATGAAATGTAACATTCCAAAAACCACTATAACCCATCTATTGCAATTATGACTCCATTAAATCTGGGATAAAGATGAATTCATGAATTGGTGACTATTTTTCTATTGGGCTGAAGGTTAATGGACCTGTAGGGTTTGGAACTGTTGGGTCATATATATGCCCTAGTAATGCCCCGAAAATGTCACTGCCCTAAAGCTAAACAAGACACAAATATATCCCCAAGTAATGCATTGTAGAGAGTGCTCCATGAAAGTGGGGCTCAAACAGATTCAATTACATCCATGTCCATTATGAATTTGAGCACTGATTCGGTTACATTAATAACATACGAAAGTAAAAGCCGAAAATTGATTTTATATTTCAGGGGAAGAAATTCCAAATGGGCCATAAAACATTGCCAGTTTACTTAGAGCAGCACACCAGAACATAGAAATATAGACTGGTAAGCAAATTACATCCCAAAAATTCCCCTATGCAAAAAGTAACTAGTACAACTAGAGTAGACATGTATGCAACTGCCCAAAAACTGAAGCAAAAGGTATAACCATTCTGTAGCTGAAAACACAATCCAGTGTCCTAACATATGATTTTGGTTCTGTGTGAGCAGCGTAAGTAGAGAAAACGTAGGTTATAGGAATGATTCATGTTGAAGACTAAAGTAAATTTTCTGATAATGGTTGAGTGCTGGGACGTCCAGAATTTATGATAATTAAGAGGCCGACTGACTGAGATAATGGCAGCCACTTAGGGTTATAATTGTCTCAGATAGGCAGTGTGGTAATTTCTAGCAGGGCTGCATCTCATTCATACAGGCTGTATGCACTTTTAGGGGCTCATATCTGGTTCTTTTTGGCCTGTGATTCATACCAGCAGTTCATGTCAATCATTGTTTCACATTTGGGGTTGCTGTAGATCAACCTGAAGACTTCAATGCCTTTTGCATCATCTGGGTCTTTATATATATTTCTGAAAATAAATATATGTTGTATCAGATACTGACATTGTGATTATTGCATTCATTTAATGGAGTTATAAGCTTCATGCATCATGTTGTTGTAATGCCACAGAATGTATATAGCTTGCATGGTAAGTTTTGTGAAAATGGCAGTTGGCTGTAGGTGCACATTCTACATGTAGAATCTCCTATATATATATTTGAAAAGACCAAAAGAAGTTGTATTTGCACTTAGTTTGTCACTAAGCCATTGTAGTGTTAATTTCCAAACATTATAACATCATTTAGAACCATTTTGTAGCAAGCAAATATAATCTGAAATAAAGGACAGCGAGATAGTGGTTTTTTGCAAAGTGTTTGATAAAATGATTGTATTTCAATTTAACTGACTAACCATGAAATGCCTTCAACATCCAGGAGTTTTTGGATGTATTTATAAATGTAATTAGGCATCTATATACCTCAATATTTGTTGTGCTTGCATCCATAATTCTTAAATTGCAAGTCTGATAATAATTGTCGTTATTCCTCAATCGATATGCATACTTCCAAGACATAAGTATATTAATAAAAATATCATTGTCAAGTATTTATGGCATATTCCCTATTGCCTCGTTCTTCTGCAAAATATTTCATTACATTATTGGTGTTTCTGTAGGATGATCAGGAGATCAGATTTATGTCTCATGCTCAAACTTGAATTTGATTTATCTTGAAGAGAAACATGAACTAAGTACACGATGTTCCCCTAAAGTTTCTCTATGCAATTGATATTTGTGCTCCCCAAGGTCATATAGCCAAAGCCTCTTAGGTTAGGATACTATACTGAATTAGTTATTTTACAATATTAATCTCTCTCAAAAAAATTAAGCTAAGTCAATTATTTATATAATATAATTTATGAATCTTGTATTTTGATAAGTATCATTAGTATTTGAGTATGCTAGTAAGGAATTACTTATGCTTCTGAAAAATTGCACATCGAGTTCTCACAAAATTGCTTAGCTAAATTCAGATTGCTAAATTCAGATTGCTGTTACAGGTCATTCAATGGATCCTGCTAATGATATAGAAGTTCAAGGAAGCATTGTTAGGAAGATCACCCTCTTGCGTGTACTTGCTGTTCTACTTGCCACCCAAGCAGTATTCATAGCAGCGTCTTTCGAAGAGGCTAGAATACACAGGCGTAAGCGAAGAAGAGCTTCTTGTCCTTTCTATAAACGTATTATATTCTCCAATGAGACAGATTGCCATGACCAAATACGCATGAGTAGAGGAGCTTTCTTCAAACTCGCCAATATTCTAAGGGAGAAAGGGAGCATTAAAGATACGATAAACATGAAAATGGAAGAACAACTAGTCATGTTCCTTCATACCCTCGGCCACAATCTAAGGAATCATAAGATTGGCCATAACTTTGGTCACTCGGGAGAAACAGTGAGTCACTACTTCCACAAGGTCATGAAGGCTATCATATCACTCCATAGCAATTACTTTTTGCCCCCTTCTCCAACTACTCCTTTAGAAATAGTTGGGAAGGATCGTTTTGATCCGTACTTCAAGGTAAATCTCCTAAACTAAAATCAATTTTGTTGCCTGACTCTTTAGCATATTGTTACATATTTGACAATAATAATTCCTATGCTAGGATTGTATTGGAGCTATCGATGGAACCCATATACCAGTTACCATTGATGTGGACAACCAAGCAAAATACCGTGATAGGAAGGGCAACCTATCACAAAATGTGATGCGTGTATGTTCATTTGACTACAAGTTTCAATATGTTCTTGCTGGTTGGGAAGGGTCAGCTGCAAACAGTCGTGTTCTTGCTTCAGCTCTATTAAGAGCAGATCCACTACTAGTTCCCCCTGGTATATTAAAATCTACTTTTAATGATTATATATTCACTACTGTAAATTGCAGTTTGTATGCTATTTCCAATCTATTAACTTCTTTTTCCTTTTATATAGGAAAATTCTATTTAGTTGATGCTGGCTATCCAAATGTTCCCGGATCTCTTGCCCCTTATCGGTGAACGCGGTACCACCTAAAAGAGTTTTCCAGAGCAAATCCAATCAATAATGCACATGAGTTATTAACCACCGACACTCCTCACTTAGGAATGTGATTGAGCGCACATTTAGTATTCTGAAGCAACATTTTCCCATCCTAAGGCATGTGACGTCCTATAGTATCATGACTCAAACAAACATTGTGTTAGCATGTTGCATACTACACAATTACATTACCATAGAGGATGGTGTTCCACACGATGTGGATATTGAAGAGGACGATGATCGTGATGGGATAAATGTGCCAAATCTTGAGACTTATGGGATGACTCAGCGCGATAGAGATGATTGGGGAAAATTTCGAGATGAAATAGCACGAAGGATGTGGGAGGACTATAGATCTTGCCATTAGTTGATATTTTTACTCGCATAGACACTTTGTAATGGACCTTTTTTGGGGGTCTATCATTTATGTGCGATTTTCCTTTCTGAGTTATTGCAATTATGGCTCATCGTCCCTTATCTAGGAAATTCCTTATTCTGAAGTTTATAATATCTTGACTACAGGTATGTTGAATGACTATATCGAAGATTCTAATGTACATTATTATTTTTTTATCTTGTTTTAATCTTCTGGGTTTGATTGGATCATAGATATGTTAGGTGGATATATCTATAATGCTTATGTGGATTCCAGTCTCATCCTGGTGCTCTTCACAATTTGCACAATTATTCCTGTGAATTTCTTAACTAGACTGTGCCTCTGTTTGCCTATATTGATTTGTGAAAAATATGCATTTCTAATGTTCAGTGATGGCTTGCAATTGACTATTACCTTCTATTTGTCATTCCCTTGCTTATTGTTCAGTCGGGTTGAAGCTGCCAGTTTACAATGAGAATTATGATTGGTTGGTCGATGGCTTCTGAAATGTTCATCTCCCTATCTTTGTGCACATATATTATTCTGTTTGTTCAATGGGTCTCTTCAATTATTATTTTATTGAATCCTGTTAACATTCTAGAGTTTGCCGATATTCCCCTAAGGCGTCCACGTAGGACAAACGTTAGTCAAGTTTATTCCCATCTATGCATGGGGTTCCATGTCCATAATCTTTGATTGGTCTTTAACATATGTTGATTGTATCCACTATGGCTGAGATTTCCAATTGCCATTTTGTTGGCTATTCTTCTTGTTTATGTTCGTTGTCCTACATTTGTTTTTGCCCAATTAGGTGTAATCAACATACTCTTCAAGCTGCTCCCAATGGTCTTCAATATTGTGTTCAGTCTGAACATCATTTTCATTCAATTCATATCTTCCTTTGTGCAATTCAATCTGCCCCTGTGATTAGTCTTTAATATGAATCCCGATAGCAATAGATTGCACTTATAACTCCATGTTGACTTCATCGTTATCTTACTCGTAAACAAAATTTGATGCCTTCCATTATATCGATGAATATCATTCAAATGCTTTCATAAATGCTTTGTTAAACATAGATGCTACTTTATGAATCCTTGTCAAACTAACTGCACACAATCTGCACATTCCGTAAGTGATGTGGAACTACCTGCTCTTTCCTATTTACTCATTGCTGACGTATATATTCATTTGAAATCCTCTATCGTGGCTCATCACTGGTTCTTTTGACTTCAATCCTATTGATCAACATATTTACTCCATATTTATCTATGATTATACATGGAGACATGACTTTTCAAAAGAAGACGTCTCTTAACATAGCTTTTTCATTTTAATTAATCTCTTTAATTTGATTGCTGATAACATTATGACTATGAAAACTTAATATAATATGAAGTAGTTTTAGACTTGGGATCTTTATCGTTTGAATAATATCTAACATACTTTTATATTTGTATATTTATATTGTACTATCATTTTATATTAATGGTTGTACCATATTTATTAATAGATATAATATAATCAATTCATTACCGTTAGTTATCAATAGTATTTATATTCAAATGTGATAATAGTTAGATATATTATCATCTTATTGATTTATAATGTAATTATAACATATTATATATTATATTAATAATATTAGTAATATCGTTATTCTTAATACTATTACGTAGTATATTTTCTTTATATATTATTTATAATAATATTTAATTTTCAATTATATTATAATATTATCCTTGAATATGTCCATTTCATAATATAACCCATGTAGGTACATTATATAATTATTATTGGTATTTGATATCATTTATAATCAAAGTATTTATTTGTTATTAAATTTATTTAACTCATTAATATTATAATTATAATATAATATTTTAGATTACAATTATGCTATAATCTTATATATTGTTTTATTTTTATATTGTCAAATATATCACTATTATATAATAGATTATAATATTATTATTCTTAATTATTATCATTGTATAATATGTTATTTGAATATTCATATATCCTTTTAATTTGGGCTCATGACACACTTCAAATTTGAATTGCTAGAATACTCTGAATATGACTTAAATTTGACTCAAATATGATGCTACATTGTATTGTATTGTATTTATCAAATATATTCATGTCATCACTTGCATCAAGCTCTAAATGGAATATTAATGTTAATTTCATTCAACTATGTAAGTCTTGTTTCAGTCTACTACTATCTATTTGTTTATATTTGATGTCTTTGAATTCTTATTGTTATCTCTCTATATATATAAGATATCAACTGTGTAAGTCTAATGATTAAAATTGTGCAAGTCTTTTGATTCTTCTGGGTGAACTTATTGTGACTGGTTTTTTATTCTCCTGAATTGACTACAGTGCTTAGATAAGTGTATAGATCATTGGTTAGAGGTGATTAATTATAACCATTGTACTTATATCCCAGCAACTCATCCACTCCAACAGCCAAACTGTAGTATCCAAATGGAGCTTGTACTCTGTGTCTATTGTGTTTAGCAGACCCAACGTGACCACTACAAATCTGCCAATAAACCATTGATTGATGGTCTCATACCCAATGCTAATGATGTTCGAAACCATGGCAAATGCATATTCAATAAAAAGCATTAGTAAATTGTACAGGAAATGTTTAAACTTGAAGTTTGTTTTTCAATATATTAATTTTTTCTTATCAGTAATATTGTAATATTCAGAAATATTGTGATATTCAATCTGTTACTGTTATCTAGTTTACCATAACTATCTTGTTATCTTAGATTGTTGTTTGTATTATTAGATTGCTGTTTGCATTCACACATATACCAAATTCAGATTGTTGTTTGTATTATCAGATTGTTGAATTCAGATTGTTGTTTGTATTATCAGATTGCTAAATTCAGATTGCTGTTTGTATTTACACAGCTAAATTCAGATTGTTTGTATTTTCACATATATTGCTGTTTGTATTTACACATATATTGCTGTTTAAAAATAAACTAGGCCAATAGGATTCAATTTGAACATTTGCAGCCTTCACCAAAGTGGTAATTTTCTCAGCCTATTAATATTGTTAAAGAACTTCATGTATCTCCAAAGTTCAGCCAAAAACAATTGGGTAACAGCGAAAAGAAAACTACTTGTGCTGCTACAAATATTTAGATATAGTTACATTAGATCTCTACCATCAGTATTCAAGAAGTAAACTCCAGCCACTATTAAATACTTGTGCTTGTTTGACACTATTAAATGCCCTGTTTGCAAAGGCATGTAGCATCAACCACCCCATATGATCATGTCTTTAACAAGATTTCTTTTGCTAGCAATATTTAGTGTACAGTTTTACTAACTACTTATTATTTATTGTAAGTTTTGCAGCATTATATCAATTGCTTATATCAGACATAAAAATGTCATTCACAAATCTAATGACAAGCATACATGAGGGGGTTCGTATGCACCGTGTTGCTACACCTGTTTATAGACCCGCTGCTACCCCTGTATCTACCCCTGTTGTTGGTTCTTCTAAAAGTCCAAAAGTGATATGGACTAGGGAGATGGAAAGAAAACTCTTGGATGTTTACTGCATAGGTTAATTAAGAATTGCACACAGATAATGGACACGAACACGAACAGCAGAACTCTTATTATTATTATTCGCATATGCCAGAACATTACATTATGCTTGAATGATCTCCCATTACAATGCTTCCCGAAGGGGTTATAAATACTTTCCGAGGAACCTTCCCGAAGGAGTCCGTCGGCCACATACAACATGTCGCTACATAACAAAAACCTTTCCGAAGGGACCCGTCGGCTACATAACAAGAACCTTTCCGAAGGGACCCGTCGACCGATACACAATTTCCTTTCCGAAGGGACCCGTCAGCTGATACACAATTTCTACCGACGACATTGGATTTGCTCCTAGAGCAAGTTCAACTAGGAAGAAAAGGTGAAGGTGGTTTTCACAAAAGCGTGGACTGCCATAGAGAAGAAATTTAATGAAGAGTTGAAGTTAAACCTTGGAAAAGGAAACTTAAAAAATAAGTTAAAAACATGGAAAACGAGGTATAGAGTAATGAAGGAATTGCAAAATACAAGCGGGTTTGCTTGGAATGAAATGCATGGATGCTGAGGAAAGCGTATGGGATGAGTTGTTGAAGGTAACATATTGTTCAAGGTATTTTTGAATTCTAATGTCAGAAAAATATCTAATAATTTAAATATGCCAATGTGTAGAGAAAGGAGTTCAAGAGTGCAAAAGTGTATAAAAGGCAGCCATTCAGCTATTTTAATGATCTAGCAGCCATAGTGGGGAATGACATGGCGGAAGGAAACGCAGTGGCAACAGCACAAGATACTGAAGATGGTAATCTTTTTGCTGAGGCTGCGGATCTAGATAATGATGAGGGTTTCCATACCCCCGTAAATGTTGCTATTGATTTAGATGAAGATTTCCTTCAGTCAAATCAATCCACTACAGCCACTAGAAACAATCCTTCCATACCATTGACAAGGAGGCAAAAGAGGAAGAAGGCAAACATGGCCACTTCTTTGGATGCAATATCTGAAAGCATCCATATGATACACGAGGGAATAAGTAAGCCTCACACTATCCGAGTTGATAAAGAGGATACTAGGAAGGATGCTAAAAATGTGTTAGCTGCCCTGAAAGCCATCCCCGGACTTGGCCGCGACTCTATGAATGTGGCATGTGACATTTTTATGAATGAACCTACAAGAGCTATTTGGTTCTTAGAGATGGATGCAGAGGCGAGGGAGGATTATGTTCAATATAAGTTTGGAGGAATATAAAGGTGTTGGATTATGCTAGAGAGTCATGTTAAACCTTGTTAGATTGAAGTTCTTAATGAGTCTATAATGTTTTGCTAGAAACCAACATTTATGCTAACTGTCACTTATTATTATTAACTATTTCAATTGTTACGATGTCAAACATTTTTATTGAACCACTGTTCCAGATATGATATATTGTAATTTATTTTTGATATTGCAGCCTTTTTGATATTGTTACTGCTGTGTCAAACTCTTTAAAAAGATATTTATTCAATTATGATTATTCCAAACATTGTTCAATGCATGGTCGATCCATATGAGTGTGAAATCTACAGCCAAGGTCGATGACAGATTCGTTATTTACTTTTTTCCTGCATTAATATCCCTTTATGCTTTTTCTTCAATTGTTTGGTATTTTATTATATGTAAATTAAAATATCTTCAATTGTTTACTGCATATCAGGCATACATGGTAATGTCGTAACTTCTATACTAAATGATAGCATCCATCATGTATCATTTACATTGGAGTTGACTTAATTTTAAGGACTATGATTTGCTTTCTTTTTGTAGGTTTCTAAGGTTCCTCTTCAGCTTATGTTCAGTATCACATTAAAGTAAAATGATTTTACTTACTCCGTGACTTTAGCTATGTAATTTTCAGAAGTTATTATTTAAGTTTAAAATTTCTTGAATAAATTATTTGATGTCCAAATCAGCAATTCTTAATAAACTACCAAACAGATTTACAGTGGACATTTAAATCTTGGAGTTCTTGATTTCCTTACCTTACCTACATCACGAGATAAGGATACTACAATTCGAAAGGATCTGTTTCATTGCTTTTATTAAAAAATTTAGTAATTCTAATATCTTTACTATATGCTAGTGTCTTGAATAGAAGGTGAACTAGACTATTGTCATTTCTTGTTGTGTTCAATTTACTGTTGGAGGCATTTGAATGACATTATTTGTAAGGGAACTCTCATCTTTATTTCATGGTATAGCTGTTCTATAGGAATTTGCTTTCCTATCTACTCTACATTTAAAGCTATTGAAAGCAAAAATAAGGAAGACCAGGATCAATGGCTGATTTACTAGGCAGGCACGTGCTAGTAGCCATCTGTCCCTGAAATTGCACACTTTGCTAAAGAAACAAATATTTCATTTAACTGCAAAAGTTTATAAAATTTTACTTATTTTCATATTTTCTGTTTTCATTTACTATTGCTTGAACTCATGATTTCTGAAGGAGCACCTGTAGTATTATTTGATGCTTTTGAGTTGGGTCCTCTTGAATATCTTGTTCCTCCATTGCCTGGCTCATGTTGTTTTGCAGGTCCAAATTCTTTATCACATGCTGTTGTTTTGCAGGTCCAAATTTTTTTAATGAATGTCTAATTGAATGGGTTTTCTATGTTTGGTATGTTCATTATTTATATAGCATTGATGGACCTAAATTTGCCAATGTGTGAGTGTCGAACTGGCCCCATAGCAATGAAGACTTCACACACAATGAACAATCCAGAACATAAATTCTTGTGCTGTCCAAATAGTCAAAAGGTTGTTACTAATTTTTTGATGTATGTTTATATTTTATGGAAGAAATAAATTGTGTCAACTACTAATATAGATTTGGTATTGCAGGGTTGTGGTCGTTGTAACTTCTTTCAGTGGGTCAATGATGTCCCAGCAACATCCTTAGCCAAATCTACAACACATGACAGTAATGACTGCAAGTTGTGCAAGATTAGAGAGAGTGAAAACATGTTTTTGCGACGCATGTTGTGCATTATAATTGTTTCACTCGCACTAGTCTACTAGGAAGAAGTGCGTAAAAGTTAGACAAACTATTGTGGAATGTATGATTAATACTATTTTGTTGTAAAAAACTTATTTTTGATCGAGGAAACTACATTATTTTTGTGGGCTCATAATTATGTATATTACTAGTTTCATGACTAAACGATGAAGAAATTGAACTAGTTTCATGATTATTTTATTGTGTCTAATTGTTCATGATTCTTTAACTAAACTCCATAAAATGTAAAATAAAATTATTTACTATGTTCCCTCGGGATGCGTACTTGGCCTGAAACCCGACATTTCGAGGACGGGGGAACGGGTATGGGAAGTCCCTGAGCCGTCTCCAAAATACCTTTTTTTGCCAGGGACATTTCGAAAACTCGAGGACACGAGGAGGAAAAAAGGGGACGGCCAGCCGTACCTAGTACGGAAAGGGGACGTCTAGCCGTCCCCCGACCTCACCGAGTACGGCCAGCCGTCCCCTTTTTTGTATGCACATAACTTTTTTAAAAAAACATTAAAAAAACTTTTAAAGCCTCCTTCTTGGTCAACTAGTGGGCCCCACTCCTCCAAAAGCCCTAAAATGTATATAACTCCACACATTTAAGTTGTTTTAACAATTGTTTGGTTGTGATATGAATATCAGGATTTAACTGTGTGATTTTGAGTCAAACAGTTAAATCCTGATATTCCTATCACAATTTGACTAGCTATGGAAATTATCTCCTACTTATCAATTGTTTGGTTTTCATTTTATGTTGCAGCCAGCTGGAGTTTTCATTTTGCAAGTAGAGGGGGTAATATTTTTGCTTCCAAGAGCTTGACCAAGGGTTTGATCTTCTATTTTGTCCACCAAGTAAAAGTATAGAACTCTTTGTGCTTCTATCTATCATTTTTTTAATAAATTTGCAGCTTGCGAAGTCTGATTTTTTTTTATTTTTTCATTGTTTCAGTGCATATATCTATTCAATTGCATGTTTAAACACAATGAGCAGCAGTGCGAGTAAAAGTTGTAGTAGTGAAGAAGAAAATGTAGGGGTTGATATTGCTAGTAGTGACACTGGGCAAAAACCCAATCCTAAAGCTGATTTGTTTAAATGCCCTTCCGCCATTATGAAGAATTTTGCAAAGGGTCCTTTCAATAGGAAAAAACCTCTTCTCCAATATGTCACACCTTGGCCAAAAGATTAAAAATATTCAAGAGGGACTAGGGTGTGGGATTGCCATGTTTGTCTTGATGATTTTAGGGGCAACTATACAAAAGTGAAGTCACATTTTTTAGGTGTTCCATGCCAAGGAGTCAAAGCTTGTCCTAACCTCACTAATGAACAAAAATTAGAATGCCAAAGATTGCACTTAGAGGCCGAACTGAAGGGGCAAAATTTGACAGTGACATCCCCATCCATTCCCTCACAATCATCTAGGCATATTTCATCTGCCATTGGTACTAGTGGCAGCCCTACTAGGTCTAGAGGGAAGAGAAAGATGAGTAGTGGTGAGAAGGGCTCGGTGGAAAGTATGTTTGATGCACAGGCAAAGGAAAAGTGTGAGGCATCCATTGGTAGATTCTTTGTTGCTAATGGTATCCCATATAATGCAGCGTGTTCCACTTATTATAAACAAAAGGTAAAAGATATTTTGAGAATGAATTCCTCATTTGTTCCCCCTGGTGAGCATAAGCTACGAACCACTATCCTAGATGAAGAGTACTCAAAAGTTGCTTTTTTATTTGAGGATATGAGACGCACTTGGATTAGGATGGGCTGCTCTATTGTGATGGATGGGTGGATTGATGTTAGACATCGGCCACTCGTCAATATCATTGTCACATCCCCTGCTAGCTCTTATTTTTTGAGAACCATAGATTGCTGAGGAAAGAAGAAGGATGTAGAATTCCAGTTCACCATTTTGCGAGATGCCATAGAGGAGATTGGGCCATCTAATGTTGTACAGGTTATCACATATTCTACACTTATGTGCAAATCAGCTGGTTTGATGATAGAGGGTGCTTACAGGCACATATTTTGGACCCCTTGTTGTGTTTATTCCTTGAACAATGCATTGAAGGACATAGGGAAGATTGAATGGGTGAAGCAAGTGGGTGCTAGAAGCTAGAGAAGTGCAAATGTTTATTTGCAACCACCACACTTCACTTGCTCTATTCAAGTCCTTCTTTAAGAAGGAGTTCCTCAAAATAGCCGAGACAAGGTATGTCAATTATAATTATAGTTTATTTTTAGTTTGTTTTAACTTTAAGTTATTTAAAAAAATTATTTATAAGCTTACTTACATGCGATGCTTTTAGTTTTAAATTTTAATCATTAATGTTTAAGTTTAAATTTTTAATTTTTAATTGTTGCTATAGATATTGCACATATTTCATCTTGATGGAGAGGATGATTGAGGTCTATAAGGCCTTTCAATTGATGGTGGTGAATCCAGAGTGGGGACAATGGCCTCATTCTAAGTCCTCTGAAGGAAAAGCGGTGAGGCAAAGGATCCTTGATGAGAGTTGGTGGTCCACAATCAAGTAAGTTACTGATTTCTAAATTTACTATTAGTCTTTTGCTTGCTGATTTTCCTACTAATAGTCTTAAAATTCTTAAAATTCTGATTTTTATTTTTGTCGGCATCTTGATCTTGCAGATATATTTGCTCTGTCATAGCACCCATTGTTGATGTCATTAGATATGCTGATATTGATGCTCCTAGTTTGGGAGAGATCTATGAAACTATTGACAGCATGTTGGGTAAGATGAAGAGAATTGTTGCAGCAAAAGATCCTACATTGGGCTTTTATGAGGAGCATATTAGGCCTATTGTGACACGGAGGTGGAACATGATGAATACCCCACTTCATATGGCAGCCTTTGCTCTAAATCCCAAATGGTATGCACAGTTGGGTGGAAGGGGCCTCCCATGTGATGATCCTAAAGTTTTGGATGGCTTCACAAGAGCAATTGATAAGATGTATTCAACTGAAGATGCCTCTACTCTTTGTGCACAATTCCTTGACTTCACCAACCTTCGTGGCCCAAACTTGGGTAAGCCACAAGCAAAGTTGGATAGAGTTGTTTTGGCACAGAAAGATCCTATTGGATGGTGGACCTGACATGGGAGAGATACACTTGAGTTAAAAATACTTGCCAGTCGCCTCCTTTCACAGGTTGCTAGTTCCTCGACTGCAGAGAGGAATTGGTCCACATATTCATATATCCACTCTATCAAAAGGAATAGACTTACCTCTAAAAGAGCGGAGAAGCTAGTGATAGTGCATCATGCTCTTCGACTTGCCGATCGTCAGACTCCAAAGTATAGGCAGACACCAGGTTTGCGATAGAATGTTGAGCCTGAGGATGTGGCCCAGATAGATGAGGATGACACAGCACCAAGATTGGTTGGGGTTCCATTAGATGAGACTACGCTTCCTGTGGAGGATGATAGTGACGAGGACTCTGATTTTGATGCTATGGCAGTAGAAATAGAATAGGAGCAGCAGTCTGCTTCATTTTTCTATGTTTTTCTTTTTATGTTGAACATGAACATGATTATGATACATTGAGAATTTGATACTTATTACTTTATGGCAGCCCTATACCCTTTGGGCCTATAGCTTTGGGGCCTTGGGCATATTTTGATTTTGATTTTCAGATTTATCATGCTTATCATTATGACATTAAGATATTGACAATTGTTAATGTTCATTGTTCAATGTTCACTGATATTGATATGCATTTTGACAATTGAGTACTAAAATCGGATATTATTTCCTAGATGGCATTCAAATGTTGTATGTTATGGTTCTATAATGTTTAAATGACATGCTTCGTGCTTAGTTTCATATGAATGACATGTATATTTGCAAATTTCAATGTATATTTTATAATTTCCCTATATATATATAGCCGTCCCCGTTTGCCGTCCCCCCCAGTCCCCAAAATTGCCAAAAAAGTTTGTCATCTCGGAAACCCGTCCTGCCATCCCCCGTCATCCCCGTACCGAAAACTTGGGGGAACATAGATTATTTACATTTATAAAATAATTTAAAAAATTAACCTACTCAATAAAATTAAAAAGAGAATAAATATTAAATTAAAACAAATGATTGCAAGTTGTGCGAGATTAGTGAGAGTGAAAACATGTTTTTGTGACCCATGTTGTGCATTATAATTGTTTCACTTGCACTAATCTACTGGGAAGGAGTGCATAAAAGTTAGAGAATTGTAATCGTAGAATGTATGATTTGCACTATTTTGTTGTTTTGAACTTATTTTTAATCGAGGAAACCGTTGTGAGATTTTCACACATCGCCCCAAATCTTGGGGACCCCCTTTTTTTTATCGCCTCGGCAAATTTTTGGATTGCCCAAAATTTTTGAGTTTTAAAAATTTCACGCATTGGCACCTTCAAGACAAATGTGGGGAGGCTTAAGCTTATTTTCACCCGGTTTCAACTTGATTTTCCAGAGCTATCAATTCTATCCCTAGGCCGAATAATTTTCTAAGTTCATTTCAACTTGGCAGGATAAAATTGTAAATTTGTACTTGGACGTCTTCTTTTGAAAATTTGGTTCTAATTGTGTAAATTTGGATGATTTTCAAAAGGGAAATTTTAATTAGACTTAAGTTTTTGGAAAATCTTTTTTTTTTTTGGCAAAAAAGGGGATTTAATTTTGTAGGATGAAGTTAAAATTGGCTTTAATTGGATTAATTTGCCTTGAAAGCTTTTAGTTTTTTATGAATTTGGTAATTTAATATTGAAAAAATGGCTTTTCGTTAGCCAAAATCCAAATTTAATAATGTATTAATTACTAAACCCTCATTAAATGGAAATATTTAACACCCTCAAGGCACCACTTAATTTCGTTTTGCGATTTGGAGCTAATTGGCAAAATTAAAAATGCAATTTTCTTTTGGGCAAAATTAAATTTTTGAGCTAAGCACTTAACTATGGGCCATGACTTGGAGTTAATTTTTGTTTTCTTTCTCCTCCAAGACCAGGTCAGCCAGCTTAGAAGAAAAAGAAATTGGGTATAAAGGAGACCTCTCCCATTTCTTTTTCACAATTCATTTTTTCCTCTCCATGCTTGGGTGAATTTCCTTGAGGAGCAGTTTTTTCCAAACTTGGCGAGTTTGTGGAAGGCAGTTTTCTTGCATTTGTTGGGCGAATTTCCTTGGGAGCAGATTTTGATGCTTAGGCAATTTTGTTCTAAGGCAGATTCCTCTCCATTGTTGAGTGAATTTCTCTTGAGGAGCAGATTTCAGGCCTTGGCGATCTTCCTTGTGGGCAGATTTTTGCAGATTTTTGGTGATTTGTTTTTCTTCTGTGCTACGATTTGTGCCCTGGGTGACATTTTTGGGCAAATTGAGGACTTCCATGCTTGGGCGAATTAAGACAAGGGCAGCACTTTTCACTCTTGGCATTTTCTTGAGGCAGATCTGATTTTGTGACATGGACAATTCATGGTGAAGATCTCTCCCTATTTAGGACTGCATTTCTTATATCAGAATTGGCAATTTTGTTGGGAGAACGGATGCATATGAAGGTTTGATTCTTTGTTTGTTGGGCAAGTGTTGGATGGTTTTAGAAGTTTAAATTTCTAATTTGCAAAGGGATTTGAAATTTTTGAAGTCATATCCTAAGTTCTGAAAAGTCGCTGTAAGATTATTGGTTACGGTGAATTTTCATCATCTAGAGTTGCAAGGGGTGCTTAAGCTGACATCCATCTTTCGTTCTAGTCTAAGGATTGCTCCTCTTGGTTCTTCTTGCCTTCTGGTCCACCACTCTACCATCCCATAATAGGGCAACGAGCATGGAGGATGGTAGTGCAAGTAAGAATCCCAAGCGGGCAAACACTAAGAAAGACAAAGAGGATATGATGCCCAAAACTTCCTTCTCGAAAATGAAGAGAATAACTAACACCAATATATTTACAATGGACATGATACAGATGAGGGACAGACTAAAGGAAGGACAATCCCCCTTGGCAAAAAGGATATACAAGAGCAGAATTGTACATGCAGCGGCTTTTCCTCCCACAATGCCTTGTCCAGAATTGATTATGGAATGTGCATCCATATTTGATCTAAACAGTAAATCCATCATTTTTGATGAAGGGAAGAGAGACAAGCAGAATCAGTCAAACAAAGGAATGAAGGAAATAGCCTGCAACAGGAAATGATTAGAAATAGCAAGAGGAAAGTTCTGGAGGTAGAGAAAGGCAAAGAACATCCAGAGCCTCTAGCCAAGAGACAACATGCAGCGCCATCAAGAGAGAGTATAATTGAGGCTAGAAGCCAAGAGGTCAATTCAAATGATAAAGGGGCCGCAGTGGAGGTGAGCTCTGATTCAGAATCAAGTGGCTATAGTGAAAGCACCGAGTACTCCCCTCTCTCGGAGAACCAGCAAGGAAATGATATGGAAGAAACTAGTAGAGAAGAAGATGGACCAATCGACATCGAGGCAATAAGTCAGGAACCCGAGGCCATTGGTGATGCTTTGTTAGTCGAACCAAATCCAGATTTAGGGAGATGCACTGCGCCACTATGGTTAAGACAAATGCTTATGCCAAGAGGCGAGGTGGTAACGGCCCATACAGCTAAGGACATCCAAGGGTTAATAGAAAAGGGTGATAGCGAGAACCAAGAACAAATGGGAAGAACAATGGCAAGGGTAATCAGGAGGGACAATGATGATCACCGAAAGATTCAAATTACTATTCCAACAGTCAACAAGGCAATGAATGAGATTGTGGCCCAAGAATATGAGATAGTGGAACATAACTTGAGAAGGAATATAGATGATATGGAGTGTGAGGAGGTCCAGGAAGGTATGGCATCAATCAGAGAAAGGTTAAGGAAAGCAAATGAAAGGATAGTAAAGTTGGAGGCCAAGAACAAATATTGGAGAGATAGCCAGCCCATCCAACAGCTGCACCAGGCAGCCCTTCCTCAAGCTAGTGGGAGCAATTCAGGAGAGATATCAGCTCAGCTACATGAAGTCAGGGATTGGATCCATGATACAATCCAAGATGGGCGAAATTTCTTGCCTTCATCTCGACATTCCAATCATTAGTGGCCATTAGAGACAAGTTTAGATTATTCGAAGAGGAGTGGAAAGGTTTCCTTCCCATCAGAAATTTGGCTATTCCTAGGCTACAGGCGTTCATTGGGCTACCAGAGGCATATTTGCAAAGGGCCAGGTTGGTTGATGAGAGAGGATTGAGTATAGTTGAATCTTGGTTTGTTACATTAACTACCAGATTTAGAACACTTCAGGAAATACATAATGAGATTGCATGACATAGTCCAAGCGTCGACACTTCTATTTCAACCATGATGAGCGACGTTGGGGTGGCACTTGATTTTGAGAATATTAGAGAAGTGGATATCAATGAGACAGATTTTGGATCGAGGTTGGATGAGTTAGGAAAGGTTGCTATTAAGAAAAAGCATTTGGGCACCCTTTCCTCTCTCAATGCTTTTATTGGATTTGCGAAGGAATATGAGAAGGATCACGAAAAGATACTTCAAGCAACGAGTAGCATGGCGAAGTCAGCGGAACTCAGGGCGAAGCACACACCTTGTCCTCCTATGGAAGAAGTTAACGGAAGGCTAGCTAAGTTCATTGACTTAGCGAAGAAAATGAAAGAAAAGGGAAGATTTATATTAATAGATCATTTGATGTAAGCCCAAGTGGCAATTTCCCTTTCTTCTAGAATAAGACAACTGTCTATTTCTGATTGGCCACCATTTTGGTGCCTTCTCATTGGTTGCCACTTTTTGCACTTTTTTCATTGATCCATTGATGAGGTGGCAACTTCTCATTGGCCGATGGGGTGGCAACCCTAGTTAAGGTTTTGCGGATCCAATCGGGATCGTTGATCTTGTTTTGATCTCCACCGTCCATTGTATTTTTGGCCCCTATAAAAGGCCATTTGCTCTCATTTGTAAAAGGGTTGGAGAAATTGTTGCGAAGATAATACCAAAATTGCTCTCTTTTTCATTGTTGCAATTGGCATGTTGATTAAGAACATTGGGTGTTATTGCATGTTTTCTACTTCCACTTAGTTAGATTTCTTTTCAAGTTGTTAAAGTTGGTTGCATTTGAAGTTGTTTAAGTGAAGTTAAAGTAGATGGATAGTTGTATGGTAGCATTGGTAAATGTTTGATAGGGATCAATACTAGGCCACTAGCATCCCAACGGCTGATTGGGAAGCTTTGTGTGGTAAACTAGTTTATAATTCTTTCGAATCATTGCACCTGTGGAAGTGAGGCCGCTGGTCAGCTCTCATTAGGTTCGATCCCTGTCCATTTGCTAACCTTCCATTCATAGGAGTAGGAGTAGAATAGTGAATAGTTGGGTAGTTGAAGTTTAGAGAGAAGGAAGTTAAAGTAGGTCGAGTATTAGAACACATCCACTCACCTTCCACCACCATCACTTTACCATCAACATCACCATTGGCAGACACATCCTCCATCATCGCCACCATCAACATTATTTGTCTCCGCACATTTCACAAACCGAGCCACCATCACCTTCATCCCACCAAAGTCCAAGTCATCCTCAACAATTTGCATAAGGCCGCCCACGTGATTATCAGCAAATCACATCGATAAAACTGAGCGAGTATCCAACCATGTAAGGAACATTGGAGCTATTGCTTATGTCTTCATGAGTAATAACTTTTCAAGAGAGGAGTTGCACATTTGATATCCATATTGAATATTCAAATCCTAATATGTTATGTAAGAGATACAAAACTCGCATCAACAGAAACTACATTATTTTAGTGGGCTCATAATTATGTATATTACTAGTTTCATGACTAAACGATGAAGAAATTGTACTAGTTTCATGATTATTTTATTGTGTCTAACTATTCATGATTCTTTAACTAAACTCCATAAAATGTAAAACAAAATAATTTACATTTTATAAAATAAGTAAAAAAATACACCAACTCAATAAAATGAAAAAGGGAATTAATATTAAATTAAAACAAAAAAATAACTTAATAAATCCTATTCCAATTCCAAGTTTGCACAACCAAACGAAGGATATACATATTCCCTATCAAATTCCGAGTGAACCAAACGGACCAAGAATAGCAAATCCGAAATAACAAATGCATGAATAGTGAATCCAGAATAACAAATGCCTATTCCCAATTCCTATGCCCGCTGCCAAACGGGCCCTAAGAATACCTAGAGAGTTCTCGATGGGCAAAAAGGTTCTATTAAAAGTAAAACCACAAAAGAGCACTATCAAGTTCAGAAAGATTGCCAAGCTCCCCAAGATACGTGGGACCCTTTGAGGTGTTAAAAGTTGCAAACTCAGTAGCCTACAGGATTGCACTACCTCCAGCCCTTGCCAAGATGCATGATGTATTCCATGCATCGTATCTTAAGAAGCATATCACCCATCATGAGCATATAATTGATTGGAATCTTTTGTAGGTATGAAACCTAGGGGTGGTGGAAATAGAGCCGCTCAAAATACTCGAGGCGCATAAGCTCCTCTTATGAAATCGAGACATAACCTAGTGCAAGGTCCAATGGGGCCAGTATACTGAGGAAAATGCTACCTAGGAAGATTATGATGAGATCTCCTAGAAATTTCCTCATGTCTTCTTTGCGATTGAATCATAAAATTTTGTTGAATATCATTTAAAACTATGCTTTGTTTACTTAAGTAGAATATTGTTTCTATAAAGTTCATTGGGGACGATGAAACACAAGGGGGAGGGTATGTTACATCCCAAATTTTTGTCTCTTAACGTAATCATGTAGCCATATACATTTCATGTGACTAGCAGTTAGTCAATTAAAATCAATTGAATGTCACGATAATGGGAAATGGATAATTTTGGTTGATTGTTGATTCTCGTGACTTGTTAGTTGTTAGCTACAAAATAATTGAGAATGATTATTATTGTTTATTTTTTTCTTAGAAGTTATAAAAATAAATTGTCATTGGTATTGTTGGTTAGCTATTACAATAATTATAAAACACTTTTGGATATAATTGAGAAATATGTTATTATCGTGGAAATATTCTTTTGGTCGCAAGAGCAAGCAAAGGGGGGAAGCATTACTAAACGAGATTTTAAGGAATGGGGCACCAAATAGGTCCATCGTCAGACCATTAGGTATGGGTTCTAACTGTCTTGATGAAGGATTTAACGGCAAGGCAACAGAGTATACCTTAGACAATCATGAGCTACCCGGTCAGTTCTTAATGCAAGAGAAACATTAAATATTTAATAACTTAAAAGAATTTGTTACCTTCTTTTTATTTTGAGACTATGGAGTGGTCGTCAAGTGTAACTCTATATATATTGACACTGTTATTTTTTTTGCTATCATCTATAATTTGCACCTAAATGTATATGTACATATGTGTGTGCATGCACGATCAATATATTGATAAAAAGAATTACATGTGCTCTCAAAAATACACACACATTTATGTGTGTGTGTATGTACAATCATAGGTAATTATATAACCTTGAGTAATAGAATCTTTAAGTCTTTTTTTGACCCATGTCGTTGAGCGGATGCCACCTTTATATCGGCATTATTCTTTTCTTTTTTAATTTTGAAATGATTAAAGAGTTTCTTGTAACCGATGTTGGCCTTGCTCCTCACTCCTTCCTTGTAGTAACTGATGAAGCGTGCGGGAGGCCTATTTACATTCCTTGTTGCCAAGGAAAAGCACTCAAGGGGGGGGTGTGGAGATTCTATTTTCTTTTGCACTTGATTGCTCTGAGTTAGTGAGCAAGAAATCTTCCATTACTACAACTCCTTTGGGAGACTCATTATCATACCTATCACATATCACGATACCACAACTACAATATCAATCACGCTATTGTCAACAATACAAGGAACTCATTTTCGTGTTGAAATTGTGTTGTCAGACCATGACAAATGAACATAATCCATCATTCTCAGATCATGAAATCATTTACCCAAGTTTCTTTTCATAAATATATATGTTGTCTTTTTCGATTGTTTTAAAGATGATTCCCACTATAGAAATGAACGATTGTTGGGATAATGCACATCCACGATCATGGATAAGCATGTTGGTTGTAACCAAAGGCTCAAGAGCATAGTGGTTCTGAAAACATAAGAAATGTTCCGAAATGTTCCCATCTTATTATGTTTTCTTTTATCCATGCATATCGAGTGCTAGTATAGACCCATACAATCAAGCACGGATTGACTCCATTGTAATTGTTAAGCAAACACTTCTAAAATGCATAATCATGTACATTATACATCAAGATGGTTCCATCATATTTCATGAGGCATATGTCTAGCTTATAAAGTGGTATTATCCATATAGCAATTGAGATAAGAATCAAATTGGAGGAAATAAATTCTGATTGATAACTAAATACACATATACCAGAAAATCTCCCAAGATGCACCGAAGACCACAAGGGTCAAGCATAAATGGATAAAGAGGAGAAGTGTCCCTGCAAGAACAAATTAAATGTCAATAACGAAAGTATATGAACACTTAAAAACCGCTCAGACCAAGTCAACTCATGGTTGTCCAAAGTATAATCAATTGTCAAGTCAAGCAGTGGTGATCGGGCTTATTCAAATGCCCATCTAAATCCTTGGCCAAGGTAAGTTAGAGACATGCTTGCCGGAATTGATCACTAGAGATCAAAATGCTAGCTGACAAAAGGGAGGTTGTAGAAGGAATTCCACAGCCTTGTTTGCTACTTAAGCGACACTCTAACATCGGAATGCTTGGGTGGCAGGACTATGGTGCCCCAAGCATAACCCTGGGGTAAGGATGGCCTTTCTCGTATGAGATTATGTGGGGATATGTTAAGGTCCACAGTTGCGAGGTTAGGCCTAAGTCAATGCTTCCCCTCGTCACCAAATGCCAAGGCTTGCACAACACGTTGACAATTATTTTGACACATGTATGATTCCTAATATTTTGCTCATTCTTACCTAAATTACATGTAACTTTTGAGATACATGTTTATATATATGGTTTATTATAAAGTTCCTATCAAGTGTAATTGTAGACGTTAGTTATGAAAGTTAAACTAGTTTCCTTCATGTGAAGTTGAATCAGTTGTTGCTTTCTCTTGTGAAATGAAATCAATTAATAGTTTCCTTTTGAAGGAAGTAATGCATATAACCATCTTTATGTCATTTTGTTATGAAAATCAGTTCTTCTTAGATTATGATTTCTAAATTCCAGCCTATGGAAAATGATATGTTACAACTACTTACCTTTTGCATGATCTTGTGTGGGCCATAACATTTTGGGACAACTTCTTGTTCACTTGTTGCTTCAGTGACATTTATCTTATAATGCTACAATCTTAAGAAAATCCAATCCCCTATTTCAAAACTCCTTTAACTGCGATGTTGGTCAACTTGTTTCATTCAATCTTGTGCCATGTCTTGATTCTCTTCGATTCCTACATAAACCTATTGTTGATAATGCATGTGGCCCTGCAAAACTTGAACTCCCAATGACACTCAAAATGGTGAAGTAATGGATGGAGGATGATATCCATAGAGTAACATTGATGAAGACACTTTTAATGAACTATAGAAATAAGCATTGTACAACCACTTTGCTAGTTGGAGTCAATCTACCCATTGAGATTTCTTATCTGATGAGAAACAACATACAACCCTTTAAAATACTTATAATCAACCTTAGTTTGGCCATCAAATTGAGGATGGTATGAAGAGCTATGAACTAAATGAGTAACCAAACACGAGAATAAATCTATCCAGAAATATCTGGTAAAGATAGGATCACAATCACTAAAAATAACACTTGGTATGATATATGGCTTTTGTATATTCTCAAAATTGCTTTGTCCACAATGTTTGTTGTACAGGGATGTGATAACACAATGAGGCATATTTAGTTGGAAGATCCGTCTATCATTATGGAATTCTTGTCTTGTCTTTCAATCTTAGAAGCCTTGTGAGGAAGTTCACAGAGACCTCTTCCCAATGTTGGCTAGGAATAACCAAGGGTTGCAAGAGATTAGGTGTCTTAGTTGTCTCCCCTTTATCTCTTTGACAAACCAAACATTGGCCCCGATTTTTTAACACCCCCTATGAGCCCTTACCAAAGAAAGGCTTGCCTGATTCCATGTTATGTGCTCAGTAATCTTGAATGACCACCAATTAGAAACTCAAAAAGCTCTAAGAGAGTCTTTTGTTAAAGAGTGAAATTCGACATAAAGCACATCCATTCCAACAAAATTTATTTGAACTACTAGGATCACTTTGTATTATGTAACTGTTGAAAAAGTATTAGTTGTAGCAGCATTATTTTGCCACTCTAGCTTGGCTTGTCGTACCCAATCTAGATATTATATTAAAATGGCATAGAATAGAGCTTCAATATTCTCATCCTTCCCATATAGTGCATCTACGACAATATTTTCCTTCCCTCTCCTGTATAAAATTTCAAGTCATATTCCAACATCTTAATTACCTATTTCGTTGCTCTTCAAAAGATAATCTTAGTTCCAAAAAATATTTTATTGTAGCATAATTTACCTTAACTTTGGAATATCTTCCATTAGTTAAGGCCTTCATTGCTTGATTACATGCAGAATAGCTAGCATTTTCTTCTCATTAATAGGTATGAGTTGATTCTTACCCTCTAATTAGCAATACACAAAAGCAATCAGCCAAACCTCTTGCACAAGAACTGCCCCTATTCCAGTTCTAGAAGCATCACGTTCTAAAATAAGTCTAGAGTAACAAGAACTAGTGTTAGACATATAGCCTCCTTCAATTTCTCAAATGTCGTACCAACTAACTCATTCCATTGAAAAGAATCCTTTTTCAATAGAGTTACATGGTGGGTTGCTATAAAACCATAGTTCTTCACAAATCTTCTATAGTATCCAGTCAATAGTAAGAAACTCCTCAAATTTTCAATGGTTTTAAACTTTTAGGAACATGTCATTCCATGATAGCCTTAATTTTGTTTGGATCCACCTCTTCTTCTTCATTTGACAATATGTCTCCCATGTACTCTCACCTCTTTAAGAAATTAAGACCAAAGGCAGGCTTGGAAGGCTTAGATAGAGCTTATGATCATTACAAACTTGTAATGCTTGATCTACACGCTACAAATGATCCTCCCAAGTCTCACCATAAATCTATATATCATTATAATACATTAATACAAAAATTCTTAAAGGTTGAGTTCATCAAACTTTCAAATGTAGATGATGCATTGATAAGACCAATTGCTACCTTAGGAATATCCTCTTCCTTAATTCAAATTTGATGATGACCTGATTTAAGATCTAACTTTGTAAAATACATAGCTCCATTCATATCATGCACCAAATCATCAATGGCTGGAATCAAAAACTTATTTTTGATGGTATATATGTTAAGAACTTTGTAGCATGGGCACATGCACCAAAATTGATACTTGTTTTGCACCATTGCCAAGGATGAGGAATAAATGCTTTGGCCATGCTTGATAATACGCGCCTTAAGCATTTCTTGAACAATCTTTTCAATCTTATTTTTTTGTATACAGGGTAGGTTGTTTGTTGGTAGCTAGGTTCCTAGCACTCGTCATATGGCATGATTATGATTTCTCTTTGAGACAATCTTTATACATTTCTTGAAAAACATTGAGTGATGATCTATAATTGCTTGTAAATTTGGATGGGTGAAGAATTTGATTTTCAGGCTTCCAATGAAAATAGCCAGGTCACAAATCTATCGCACCTTTCTTCAGCAATAATAGATCATCACTATGTAGATTATTTGTGGGCACGTAGTGCACAACCCTCTTAGCTCCACTATCTTTCGTTTTGAGTGCAACCTTGTGCATAGCTTGTAATGTCCCCTATTGCATCTACTTCGGCATGAGGTTTCCATCAACCTAATCTTGGGTTCTCATAGGCTATGTGGATTTGGTTAGGGGATTGAGTGTCCCGAGGAGATCTCTAGCAGAGGGTTCCAACAGAGTTCCTAATTTTATCATATGCCTATTTTTAATAAATTTTATTTTTAGCACTTAGACTTGGCTTCTATACTCTATAAGTTCAATGCAATGCTTTCCAGTTCAGTACCATTCTAAGTTCTTCAGGTTGATACTTGATTTATGTTAGTTGTTCATAAAGAAACTTTATAACTTAAGTGGGGGTGATGAATTTATCAAGTGTTCCCCTTGTTCATCACCTAGTGAATTGGTTACCTGAAGTTGTTTGTAAAAGGCAAGTATGAATCTCCTTGTCTGAAGCCAAAAAAAAAAGATTAATTGCTGCCTGCTAAAGTGACAAGAAGTGTAAAGGATGTTACAAAGTGTTTAAAAATACTATAGTGTGAGCTCAAGAAGAGGGTGGAACATCTTAGGGTGAAAAATATGACATTCATAAAGTGATAAGGGAGAGAAGGTAATTCAAATTCAACTCGAAGTTGACATTACTTTTCCCTAACATTATATATTTAAGTTTGAGCTCTCATTTGTTCATCAATGAATTGACAACTTAATGTTAGGCTGCTATACTGTGCTTAGGGAGTACTTTTTCTGGGTAGGGACGAAATCCTTCTAGTTTGCTGGTTTTGTTGGTGAAACATCCACCCTAGCTGGTCGGTGTTCTTGGTTTCAGTATTTCAGAGATTTTGGCTCTGTGGGTGATTTTGGATTCGAAGAAGACAGAGATTTACATAGTTTTCTGATAAGTGTCAAGTGTTTGGTATTGTGTGTGTTTTTTCTGAGTGTAGCTCGGATTTGAAAGAGAATACAAGCCTTCAGAGTGTGCCAGTGTGCAATTTCTAAGGCTTGATATTTTTCCGTGCAGATTTGTAATGGATTCCACTTTGCTGGGAATTGCAATTTGAGTGGTCATTTGATATGCTAGGTGAATATCCAAAGTTTCTAGCATAATTGCCCTTACTAGGAGTCCTGTAAACTTGGCCTGGGCATATGGGTTTCATGAGAGGTCAAAAATCTGCAAATTAGAAGTTCTGAGAATTTTAATTTGGAGGTGTATAAAATAGCTGATTGAATTATCTTGGAGCTGGTGCAGTTTGGAGTTTTCTCGGAGACTTGTGAAATCGTGCTTGAATAGCACTTCTAATGAAGTATAGCATGGGTGCTGGAAACATTTCTGAGTGTTCCTTGTCAGTGTATGGTGATTATATCAGGTCTGCAATTTGTTTTTATTCAGATTTGAAATACATTGAATGAGTATATGATGATTATATGAGCTAAATTTGAAATCCAGAAATCAAGAATGCAACATACAGAAAATCAAGAAAATATATGAACAGATGACACCACCAGTTACCCTGGGAAAACCCTCCCTACTCAAGGGAAAAACCCAACCACGCCCAAAAAGTAGATCCTTTAATGAATCATCAATAAGTTTGAATACAAAGCTCACAAGCTTCACCAATAGTAACTTCTATATTGAGATTGTTAACACCTAACAATCAATATTGCTTTCATGAGCATACGTAAACTATCAGACATATACTGCAGCTGCAGAAAACCACCTTCGTGTATCAAATATTGATACTATTTACATCACAATAACATATACAGAAAACAGTATCTGTTGAACATCTCAGACAAAATCAAGTCGTCTTTTAGCAAGAAGAATACAGAAACAATCACTACAGTAGAAAACTAAATTACATGCAGCTGCAGCATCATGTGGTGCTCTAGAATCTCACAAATATCAAAATCAACAACATTTTCTCTTCAAACACGAAAATTTTCAAACTGCACACTTGTTCTGTGTATTCTGAGAAATGAATTTCATCATAATCTTTGCTTATGACTAAATAAAACTGATAAACTGATACTCCTATAGAATATAGGCTGCACACACGCACAACAGAGGACTAGACGATAATAGAAAAACCAGTTACACAAATAACAGAACTTCTCTTCTGTCAAAAGAATGGAACATCTTCAATAAATCTACTACCACTTATATGTGTTATCTCCTATCTATATATGTAGATAACTCACTATGCTTTAAATTAAGCCAAAGAAAAGACACCGAAAACCAAAATGGTGACCAGTTCATATTCACATGGCAAAAAATATAAACTGAAGAGGCAAGAATGAAGACGACAGCATCCATTAATGAAAACGAACCAAATAATGAACTGTAAATAATAATGATATATGATTGTCGTTAGCAAATGAAGTTCCATGTAAAAGATGACTGAGAAAAGAAATTGATGAATGCCAACGTAAGTATAGAATCTGAAATGCAGGAAAAAAACAGAGAAAAAACAGAGCACTGCAAAATTTAACACATAAAAACAATTTCTTTTATTGATCTATCATGCTGATCTTTTACATTCTTGCAGGCTATTCTAAACTGATTACAATAGACAGTTTTTAGAGAGGTTGTAACCTCTCAAATATATTGATTTTTCCTATTTTATACTTCATGCATTTATCATGCATTCAATATGCATTACTCCAGCAATAGTTAACCGGAGTTCACAATTTGTGGAGATATTAACTCACACTTCATTCTCAATCTTTATCATCTTTAATTAAAATTAAAGAAAATATTCTCTGCATGAAGGAATAGTGGTGATGGTGAAAACTATGGTGGAACTGTGAGTTCAAGCATCACTTATCTCAACACTCCCCTTTGATGCTGAAACTCGCGATACGATCTCTAGGCACTCAAACTGATCCATGCAACTCTTCATCACTGGAATCTTATAGACTCGCATAGTACTTCTAATAGAAGTCAACTATCCCTTTACTAATTTCTCTCTTTCATGAGAAATCACAAGGCTTAGTCTTTCCCTCCTTTCTCTAATATAGAGAAGACTCCAGACACATCCATGTTCCGATCACAACAAGTAGTCATCAACTACTTCACTCAAACATCGGAACCTTGATCTGCCTCTGTCGTTTTTGACATGCAAACTTGGAGGTTTGTACAACCTTCTCAACATCCTTGTCACATTTAGTTGATAGGATCCATCAATCCATCCATAATCAATCTACATACATCTTTTTGGAGAATGTCCATCGCAATCTCTATTCCAACAAGTCTTTTCACTATGACTTCATCCCACAAATCTGACAAGGGTGAAGATCCCAACATTTATCTACTCTGTCCTTGCCTACTACAATGGGAACATGAAATGCAATCCTTACTCTTAACATCTTTATTTGAACCTGCAGTACTGCCAACATCAGACCTCTCACACTTACCAAATCCAAATGAGTTGGATGGGCTCCTTCATACCTTGCCCATGCTTTCTAATCTGCTTCCTTTAAAGCCCATTTTCTGCATAATCTTTAAGCCAATATTATTCTTAAAACATCCATTGTTATCATCATAACAATTTCCATCTATACCTACAGATGTGCACTTACCTTCATCTTTACCCTCCTTACTTGGAAAAGCTTTGTCTATATCATCTGTATTGAATCCACATGGATCACTCGTACCACATACAGCGTCACAAACTGATGACTTTGACTTCAAGATCTCATTATCTTTTTCCAAAAAAATTAACTCCTTACTCAAATCTTCATTCTTCTTTTTAACTTCATCAAACAAGATTGATTTTTCTTTCAACTCATCATTTTCTTTTCTAAATTTCTCTAATTCTTTCTCTAAACTTTCTATTTTGCACAAATATCCATATCTCTCCTTTCCAAAAAAATTGAAATTCTCCACCAATTCTGAATTGCACTTCTCCAATTTTATCAATTCATCATTAAAACAATCCTCACAAATCAAACTCAAATTTCTTTCTTAACCTTCTTTCTAGATTTACCCATTAGAACCAATATTTTTACCCAAAGAATTTACCTTTTAAATCCTTCTTATATGCTTGCCTGAACAATCTCCAAGGTGCCAAATGCACAAACACGATTCTTGACTCTCTTTGATCAAGCGATCTACACCAAATTCTCTTTTAGCTCCCCCTATGACTGGTACATGGGTGATTTTCCTCACTCATTGCTTCAACCAAGGTTTGCGTCTCATTTCTCATCTCTACTCTAACACAATGAGCCCACCAGTGACAACATATCAAATGCCAAGAATTTAATCTTCTACAAGCTCTTCCTTTCAATGATTTGCAACAACATGCAGCTTGAAGCAATCTGTGTCTTCAGACCTTCCATGGATTCATGCTTTTCAAATTTCAATTAATGCTGCACGTTTCTCTCATAAACCTTCTATAACATTCATGTCCAGGATCATTCCTTACAGCTCATAGCAAATGTAGAATCTGAAATGCAGGAACAAAACAGAGAAAAAACAGAGCACTACAAAATTTAACACAAACACAATTTCTTTTATTGATCTTCTATGCTGATCTTTTACATTCTTGCAAGCTATTCTAATCTGAATACAATAGACAGTTTTTGTAGGGGTTATAGCCTCTCAAATATATTGATTTTTCCCTATTTTATTCATACATTTATCATGCATTCAATATGCATTACTCCAGCAATAGTTAACTGGCAGTTCACAATCTGTGGAGATATTAACTCACACTCCATTCTCAATCTTTATCATCTTTAATTAAAATTAATTAAAAAATTCCCTGCATAGAAGGAATAGTGGTGATGGTGAAATCTATGCTGGAACTGTGAGTTCGCGCATCACTTATTTTGAGAATAAAACAAAAGGAGCTCAAAAAAAAAAAAAGGATGTCGGAAGTGTTAAAGTTTGTAGCTGCAATAGAGATCTTTATCTCTCAAAATTTGGACGTTATTACCGTTATTGTCATCTTCAGTTGAAAAGGACTCTTAAATTTAATTTGTAATATTAAATGTAAATGACACGTGTCATTCACATGCATTGAGGCATGAATATTCGAAGAGTTACAATTAATTATAAGAGTTATGAGAATCTCAAGAGACCTTCGATTATAATGTGAAGAGTCTCTCCTAAAGATCTGTATATTGCATCAAGCGATAGGCATTGTACACTTGAACATTTTCATTATCAATAAAGATATATTTTTGTTGTGTGGCTGGGTTTTTCCCTTCATTCTTGAAGGGTTTTCCCAGGATATTTCTGCTGTTTATTGGTTCAGTTTTGTCTTCTTCTTACTGCTGTTTATCTCCATTGATTCCTGGGCTCAAGATTTAACAGAAAGAAAAACCAAAGCACAAAACTTTGACAAAGGAGATATTTGTCATGGGAGAACTCAAGAACACATATGAGCAGAATAATCTGAATAAGATGCACATCAGAATCATATGGAAAGGATTATCAACAACAATTATCCATAGATGAGTAACCAGAGCCAAAAGAGAATCAGGTAATGCTGCATCATCAAAGGTAATGATCCATCTCGCAGCTACAAATCTTCGCCAATATGAATCCTAGTTATTATCAGCTCATTGCTTTCCACATCACGTTGCAAATACTTAATTCATCATGAAACTGTTTTTAAAAAGATTATGTTTAAAAATCAAACATTTATCTGATCTTGACCAGGTAATTATTTCCGAACGAAAATAACATGTTATTATTCAGTGAACCCAGAAGCATGAAATTCAACATATGTACAAGTGGTTGTCTGCAACGAATGAGAATAGCAGTCACTAAAATGAAGGATCTCAAGTCTACCTTATAGAACATTAAAAAACCAACAATTTTAAAATAATACAAGATTTTTTTTCTCTTCAACTATATAAACAAAGATACTAAACCCAAACTAGTGGCATATAGAGACTAAAAAACCCATAAAAGCAGATTCAAATGCCAAAAGAAAGACATTACAGCATTATAACTATTTACGTAAGGACATAGATATATCCCATAAATACCATCTCAAAGTATTCGCTTTTTGTAGATAAATTTACTGAAAATTAGGGAATAGAGATCTCATACCTCCTGAATGTCACCAACATAAATCCGATCCCCATATGTGTGAATGGATACAATGGTATTAGGAAAATTCTTATTCTCACATTTCCGAAGTAATTTCCTTTTGCCCAAATCATAAATTCTCAGCACCTGCCCAATTCCAACCAATAGACGGCCTTGAAATTGACTTAATGCCAGTGGAACTCCATCAACCGGTGTTTTGTGCAGAAGTTCAAGTGATTTGCCATCATCCACAAATTTGTAGAGATGAATAAATCCACCTGAACAATTCTTTTTGGGCCAAAATTCTAAATCTTTTGCAGTTCCAATGGCAACAAGAGTGCCATGTTCTTTGTCATGGAAGTTAACAGAACAAATGCTAAATGCAGCTTCATTATCCTGCAGGGTCAAGATGCATGTTGTTTCACCAGATTTAGGATCCAAAACCCTGATGCAAGATGCCCATTTCTTTGACTCTGCTTTTGGGTAACCATACTGTTCATCGGGTAAAGGATCTTCCTTCTCTACATCATCCCCATTCTGTTGTTCAATCTCCATGTTCCCATTCTCCCCTAATCCAGCAGCTTCTAGGCATTCCTTTTTGGCAGCTTCACGTTCCTCTGCAGTAAATGCCCCCTGGTCACTTTCAATAATTATTAAAGATTTATGTTTAGGATGTAAAATGAACTTTCTTGGTGTATATCTCAGCGGCATGACAGTCTCGTTGAAAGTTTCTCCCAACCTTTCAATTGTAAAAACTCTCAATGCATCTCCAGCAACTGCGACCACACCTTCAGCACACTGATCAGAAGAAAAAGAAGCTGCATATTCCAGAGTTTCATAAGAAAGAGGAGTCAAAAGAAAGTGCCCTTGATGAATATAACCTAACCAAGGCCTGCTTGAAAGACAAAGCATTGCTCGACGACCCCTGACAATAGCGGAAAAAAGTTTTGGAGCTCTCAAACCCAAGAATCTTGTACGGGTGTCTGAAAGTTGCCCAGTGACCATATCCACTTCAGTCCTAAGAAGAACACCATTCTGCAGACCGGCATTCAGAAACACACTAGCTGGATGATCAGCACCATCCTCACCACCAACAGATGCTTGAACCTCCAGCAAAAGTAGAGATTCTGGTGGAGAACTTACAGCCTGCACACTTAAAATCTGCATACAGTCATCAGGATCTAAAGACAATATGCGTACTGTGCTGTCATATGATCCTACTGCCAAAAATCTTGACCTCTGTCTGCCTTCAGGAACTGGAGCAATATCTAAACAAGCTACATCTCCTGACATTTCACGTTTCTCAACCTCCATTAGTTGCCCTGTCATATCCATCTCAAAATAAATAAGTTCTCCCCCACTAAGAGCAATTACAACTTGCAATCTGTTACAGCCCACTTTTACTATTGTCTTTTTCCCTGGGGTCTTCCATTCATTTATACGTGAATCTGCCCTAATATGCCGAATTCCATTAGGATGCACTTGCATTAAGGAATCCTCTGCTAGAAGAGATACAGCCAGTGAAGGAGTAGTATCAAGAAATCCACTGTCACTAACTTCCTCTACTGTTTCACCAATAGACAGCACCAGAGTGGCATTGGCAAATGAGACAACAATGTATGCATCAAACTCGTCGTTCACACTCTTTTTAACTGTCCAAACAGCACTGGGAATGCCCGGTAACTGTGAGACGGCCATTTCAGTAACCGCAAGACCGGGTCTTAATATCCTCAAAGAGGAACGCGGACCCCTCCCACAGAGAGCAAAAACCTGTGGGGTTTCTTCCTCGAAGAGATTGACAACTTTTGTGTCCATTATTGGCATGAGGCTCTCTATGTCATCAATCTTAACAAGGTTCTTCAGACCCCTAGGCTGAAAAAAGACAGGCTGGAATCCCTCTTCTGTTTCCATGAGTGTTGCAGAAGATGACTCAACATCCGCATCATCCCCTATTCCCTGGAACTGATAGAGGGCCTGATTTCCGAATTCTGAAGCAGCAAAGAGAAAACCAGACTTAAGCACACACATTGCTGAAGTTACAGGAATTGTATCAAAATATTTTATCTTCAATTCACTGACCTGAAAGGAAACTTTTATCAGGTTTGGCTTTACATCTTTAAAATATCAGTAAATCTATTAAACTATTAAAAAGCTATGCATACAGCACATTCAAATGACAAAACTCGACAAGATAACATCCATGGACTGCATAAAGGCAGAGATAAGTGAACAAATGAGAGATAGATTAAAGATTTTTAATATTTTCCAAATCACTAGCTCATTAGTTTTCACAGTTTACCTGATCATTATCATGTTCTAGAGTAACTTTGAAAATGTCTCCGTACTCAGTCTGCAGCAAGAAGAAGAACATTGACTTTTGTTTGTGGGTTGCAGCGGATACTATCAACACACCACGCTCAGCTGGCAAATCTACTCTCCTTGGAATAACTGCGCGTACATCTGGGTGCCCATGGTTCTTATAGATAACAAAATTCTCTGCACAAACAAGAATCCCACTAGGACCATCCGCACCTCCTGGTACAGTGACAAGCATATTTGCACCATTATCAATGGGCTCCGACCATTTGCGGGCGACGTGGTTGAGGCCAAGATCAAGCTCATAAAAAGTCAAATGCTTCTGCGCTTCATTTGCTGCTAATCCAGTAGAATCCTGGTCAGCTTCAGAATAATCGAGCTCTATTGCAGCAAAAACAGGGTTGTCAAAACCACAATCAACACCAGATATAGAGTACACTATTGTGTGAGATTTGTGAGCTTCTAAGGGTGAAGAAATGGTAAGCCTGGCAGCATTATCCCGGTTCAAGACATAAACAAGTTTTTGTTTCTCACATGCACCAATCATAACAGCACGACCCTTTGGATCCACCGCTAGATACTGACCAGGGACTATTCTCCTGCATCCTGACTTGCCAAAAGTCTCTTGGTGAACCTTCTCAAAAACATTCTTTTCTTTGTTGTATTCAAGTATCACAATCCTTCCAGAATCAGACCCAACAACGATGTAATCTTTATGTGAACCTATAAGCCGGAATTGCTGCAGTGACCGAACAGCGCCGAAGATTTCAACAGAAAGAATTGTCTGTAGTTTTCCATTATCATCCGGCCGTAACAAGTCCAGCACTTTTCCTCGGGCTACCACAATTTCCTGAGTTTTTCCACCCATAAAGTTGCCATAGGTTGCACAAACCACACCTGTGGCTTGCTGCAGCGTTAAATTGTAGAGAAACATTGTTAACCCACCCTCTCAAAGATGAAAGGGATACTCCGCTGCCTCTAAAGTTCCAGAATGAGACGCTTCTAATGGAAAGCCCTCGACTGAAGCCCTAGCATGTTAGCGAACCCAGGCGCGTGGGTTCTGCTTTGATGACCCGATATCCAGATATTGGTGTTTTCCTTGACACTTTAAATCTGTCCTCAGACACACAACACAGTAGCAATCAATACCTTATGCAATCAAAACCTTATACTCAATATATTTTAAAGAAAATAACTCTACAAATATTTGAAGCTCTAAAATAGCAATTCCCAAAATATATTCTATACTAGTTTGGGTGCGTCAAATAGGAATTACAAATTGAAATATGTATGTCAATTTGGCCTTCAAAATGGGCATTAGGTTATTCTATCTAAATAGATGGAATTAGAATACATATTCCTTTTTCATAAAATATAATTTGTCGAGTCTGTGAAATTGATCTGTGTTCAAGACTTGGCGCTAAACAAAAAAATTCTTCTCATCTGTGCACACTCCATTTCAGGGTTTTTGGGTCTTCATTCTCGTCCCAAGTATGAAATCATCCCTTTGCTTTGGTATGCTATGTGGATTTTGGTCATTTGTGTTGATTTGCCATTCTTTTACAGGCAAAGTTGTTGTTCCCATAGGTACCCTAAAAACTCATTTTATCCTATGTTGTTGTTCCATTGCAGAGACATCATTCTACTCTCTCCCCTGCATTGTAATTATTTACATCATCATTTCTTTGTCATTTTACTCGTTTGATTCAGATTGTTGTAACTTTTTTTTCTCTTCGTTCTCCACCCTTTTAGTAATCGCGTTTTTGAACTCCTGGAGATGATGTAATTGCAATTGATGTCAATGCTCTATCTGCTACCTTGTCCTTGTTTGCCTCCAACTATTTTTTTTTTATGGCTCCCCTACAACAAAAATCCTTGAACCTTCCTTTGTAGAAGTCGGCCCCAAGTTTAACACATTTTCTTGGCCCTACCCCACTTTGAAGACCTTGTTGAATATTCGTGCAGCCTTCCTAAATATCTGTTTTGGCCCCATTTTCTTTGTTCTTGGATTTCAGATTGAAGTGAATCTATGTTGGTGAATGAAAATCTGGGGTTTATAAAGAGCTAGGTAAGGCCCTAAAAACATTTTCTGAGTCCAGAAAAAACATTGCACTAAAGACTAGCTATAGTAGATGACATCATATTATAAATTACCCTGACTGTAGTGCCTCTCCCATTTGACTTTTGTAAGTCGTCCTGATGGATGCAACCTTGCTGATCTTTTGTTGTGATGGGATCTTGATTGTGACCCTGAGTGGTCTACACCATTGAGGTGTTTGGATTTATGTTTCTGTATCAGTTGCCTTATTTATGCTTTTGACTGATCTTTGAGATTATGATGTGATTTTTGGTTCACTGAGGTTTGTGCCAGTGGTTACCAGGATCGATGTGGTATCATGAGGTTGTTCCATGATTACCCTAAGATGTGTGCAGAGATTGCACTGTGTACTATTACCATGCTACACTGGACTGGGTTCCTGTAGCGATGGTTAGTCATGTTTATGACTGTGTTTGCTTATGTGTTTTAAATGTCTTTTTAATGCAGAGTAATCAATCATTATTAAATGCTTAAGTAATTAGAATGGATTGTTCATGTTGGATTCTTTGGTTATGTGTTGTAGACATTTACCTTGTTATATTTCTGATTAGAGAGATATTTGTTACTCATGTGATGTTTTACATTTGAGATGACCTGAGGGTCAAATGTTACTCTTTGATTCCAGTATCATAGACATTAGACTACTATGCTGTTTAGTTAATCATATTGCATGATGATGCTATTTTGAGATGACAGTGTGTTTTGTGATGTTATCTAGTTATCTGGTATTTGGACATACCTCTGATTATGTTATGTGATGGATTTAATGCTATGGTTATTTACTTCATTCCTGCGTTGTTATGCTTTATGCGAACGTGAGTGATGTAAATAGATTATTTTAATATAATTAATTAAATGGCTAAATTAGGTGATTTAATGCATTTATTGCTTCGACTATGTTATTATATGCAATTGCACTTGATCGTGTTGTTTAGCGTGCAGGATTTATATCCCTGGCAGTGGCACATGGAGTTAGTGATTTAGCCTTTCATATTTTTCCCAATGTCGTCCTTGTATGGTCGACGTATCCTTAATTAAATGTTTGAATTAAACCTTTCGGTGATTATTAAATCCGAACTCATTTGCATTATGTGATTAGACCAGTAAGCGTGTCAGTGCATTTAGAGGTTCGCATTGTCGCGAAAGTTGTTAAGGAGATTTATGTGTTTTTGGATTTTCGAGCTTTTTAAATTGATTTATTTTAATTTCTGGCAGCTTTGCCATAGATGAATTCCTGTTTATAGGAATAGCCTGTTTTCGTTTGGGTCGATTTGGGGTTTAACTGGATTGGCTGGTTAAATGCCCTAATCGACTATTCACCCAAAAAGTGAATAAATATCCAAAAAGGAATTTAATTCCTCACTTCTCACTTTTGAATTGGAAAGTTGGAGAGTAAAACCCAAAATCCTCTTCATGAGGATTTACTGTTTTGTTCGTTGTGGGAGCTACGGGCGTGGGATCGTCGCGAGGTTGGGCTCGTTGGATCCAGCTCGGAGAAACCTTGGATTGCCGCGATTTTCAGCTACTTCTGCAGGATATTTATTTTATGGTTCAGATTCCCGTTTTGCCCTTTTGGCTGTGAGGTAGGGCTTTCCCGTTTTATTGGTTCTGCTCCGTTTCTGCTTCTGTTTTTGGTAGCCGTTTGTTTGGAGGCTGAGAACTAGTGTTCCCCTCCGTTTTTGTATGCTAGTTCTACCCGGTTGGGCGGGTATGAACGTTTCTCTTTTTTTGAGATGAGGGTTTGGGATTTTACGCCGTTATGCTGGCCGTTTTTGCATACGGTGTCCGATTTCATTTATTTAATTTTGGGAATTGCTATTTTAGAGCTTCAAATATTTGTAGAGTTATTTTCTTTAAAATATATTGAGTATAAGGTTCTGATTGCATAAGGTATTGATTGCTACTGTGTTGTGTGTCTGAGGACAGATTTAAAGTGTCAAGGAAAACACCGATATCTGGATATCGGTGTTTTCCTTGACACTTTAAATCTGTCCTCAGACACACAACACAGTAGCAATCAATACCTTATGCAATCAGAACCTTATACTCAATATATTTTAAAGAAAATAACTCTACAAATATTTGAAGCTCTAAAATAGCAATTCCCAAAATATATTCTATACTAGTTTGGGTGCGTCAAATAGGAATTACAAATTGAAATATGTATGTCAATTTGGCCTTCAAAATGGGCATTAGGTTATTCTATCTAAATAGATGGAATTAGAATACATATTCCTTTTTCATAAAATATAATTTGTCGAGTCTGTGAAATTGATCTGTGTTCAAGACTTGGCGCTAAACAAAAAAATTCTTCTCATTTGTGCACACTCCATTTCAGGGTTTTTGGGTCTTCATTCTCGTCCCAAGTATGAAATCATCCCTTTGCTTTGGTATGCTATGTGGATTTTGGTCATTTGTGTTGATTTGCCATTCTTTTACAGGCAAAGTTGTTGTTCCCATAGGTACCCTAAAAACTCATTTTATCCTATGTTGTTGTTCCATAGCAGAGACATCATTCTACTCTCTCCCCTGCATTGTAATTATTTACATCATCATTTCTTTGTCATTTTACTCGTTTGATTCAGATTGTTGTAACTTTTTTTTCTCTTCGTTCTCCACCCTTTTAGTAATCGCGTTTTTGAACTCCTGGAGATGATGTAATTGCAATTGATGTCAATGCTCTATCTGCTACCTTGTCCTTGTTTGCCTCCAACTATTTTTTTTTTATGGCTCCCCTGCAACAAAAATCCTTGAACCTTCCTTTGTAGAAGTCGGCCCCAAGTTTAACACATTTTCTTGGCCCTACCCCACTTTGAAGACCTTGTTGAATATTCGTGCAGCCTTCCTAAATATCTGTTTTGGCCCCATTTTCTTTGTTCTTGGATTTCAGATTGAAGTGAATCTATGTTGGTGAATGAAAATCTGGGGTTTATAAAGAGCTAGGTAAGGCCCTAAAAACATTTTCTGAGTCCAGAAAAAACATTGCACTAAAGACTAGCTATAGTAGATGACATCATATTATAAATTACCCTGACTGTAGTGCCTCTCCCATTTGACTTTTGTAAGTCGTCCTGATGGATGCAACCTTGCTGATCTTTTGTTGTGATGGGATCTTGATTGTGACCCTGAGTGGTCTACACCATTGAGGTGTTTGGATTTATGTTTCTGTATCAGTTGCCTTATTTATGCTTTTGACTGATCTTTGAGATTATGATGTGATTTTTGGTTCACTGAGGTTTGTGCCAGTGGTTACCAGGATCGATGTGGTATCATGAGGTTGTTCCGTGATTACCCTGAGATGTGTGCAGAGATTGCACTGTGTACTATTACCATGCTACACTGGACTGGGTTCCTGTAGCGATGGTTAGTCATGTTTATGACTGTGTTTGCTTATGTGTTTTAAATGCCTTTTTAATGCAGAGTAATCAATCATTATTAAATGCTTAAGTAATTAGAATGGATTGTTCATGTTGGATTCTTTGGTTATGTGTTGTAGACATTTACCTTGTTATATTTCTGATTAGAGAGATATTTGTTACTCATGTGATGTTTTACATTTGAGATGACCTGAGGGTCAAATGTTACTCTTTGATTCCAGTATCATAGACATTAGACTACTATGCTGTTTAGTTAATCATATTGCATGATGATGTTATTTTGAGATGACAGTGTGTTTTGTGATGTTATCTAGTTATCTGGTATTTGGACATACCTCTGATTATGTTATGTGATGGATTTAATGCTATGGTTATTTACTTCATTCCTGCGTTGTTATGCTTTATGCGAACGTGAGTGATGTAAATAGATTATTTTAATATAATTAATTAAATGGCTAAATTAGGTGATTTATTGCTTCGGCTATGTTATTATATGCAATTGCACTTGATCGTGTTGTTTAGCATGCAGGATTTATATCCCTGGCAGTGGCACATGGAGTTAGTGATTTAGCCTTTCATATTTTTCCCAATGTCGTCCTTGTATGGTCGACGTATCCTTAATTAAATGTTTGAATTAAACCTTTCGGTGATTATTAAATCCGAACTCATTTGCATTATGTGATTAGACCAGTAAGCGTGTCTGTGCATTTAGAGGTTCGCATTGTTGCGAAAGTTGTTAAGGAGATTTATGTGTTTTTGGATTTTCGGGCTTTTTAAATTGATTTATTTTAATTTCTGGCAGCTTTGCCATAGATGAATTCCTATTTATAGGAATAGCCTGTTTTCGTTTGGGTCGATTTGGGGTTTAACTGGATTGGCTGGTTAAATGCCCTAATCGACTATTCACCCAAAAAGTGAATAAATATCCAAAAAGGAATTTAATTCCTCACTTCTCACTTTTGAATTGGAAAGTTGGAGAGTAAAACCCAAAATCCTCTTCATGAGGATTTACTGTTTTGTTCGTTGTGGGAGCTACGGGCGTGGGATCGTCGCGAGGTTGGGCTCGTTGGATCCAGCTCGGAGAAACCTTGGATTGCCGCAATTTTCAGCTACTTCTGCGGGATATTTATTTTATGGTTCAGATTCTCGTTTTGCCCTTTTGGCTGTGAGGTAGGGCTTTCCCGTTTTATTGGTTCTGCTCCGTTTCTGCTTCTGTTTTTGGTAGCCGTTTGTTTGGAGGCTGAGAACTAGTGTTCCCCTCCGTTTCTGTATGCTAGTTCTACCCGGTTGGGTGGGTATGAACGTTTCTCTTTTTTTGAGATGAGGGTTTGGGATTTTACACCATTATGCTGGCCATTTTTGCATACGGTGTCCGATTTCATTTATTTTTGGATTTTTGGGGTTTTTGAACCCAAAGGCCAAATTGGGTTTAATTTTGAAGTTTTCCAAATTTTTGGGGTTTTTACCTCGTTTTGTGTGCCACCCTGTTTTCTCGAGTTTTCTTGGCACAATGTGGGTCGTGGACCTTAATGATCCGCTTGGATATTAGTCATACCACTTTAGCACTTTTATGTTGCATTGGGATGCGTGTTGCATCCGTACTCCCGATGTTGTGTTCGGTTGAGTGATTTTATACCTGGTGTTATTATTTCTTTTAGACCTTTGCTTTTGTTTCGTGAACGCTAGGATTCGCGTAGAATCCATACTCTCGGATTGAGGCCGGTTGAGTGAGTTCACGATGTTTGGTCTTGTTACATCATTGGGATTCTTGTAGAATCCATACTCTCGGATTGAGGTCGGTTGAGTGATTTCATGATGTATGATATTATTGGCTTTGGGATTCGTGTAGAATCCATCCTTCCCGTGTTGCTTTCAGTTGGGTGTTTTCTTTGCATTGTGCTCTCATTCCTGTCCTTGTGTTATGATCTTCGTGATGGTGGTGCGCCACACACGAGTACGTGCGCGTACGTTTATCGGGGGACTTGCGAGTCTCGACCTTCCATGTCTTTTCTGGAAGTTTTGATCATTAGGGTTGGGTTGGGAATTTGCATGCCTACGGGCACTCATCGTTGGATGAGCATGGGTAGGGTAGGGTAGCATCTGGAGGGGGCTTCTATCTCGCAGCTCGGCGTATGGTGCCGGAGGTTGACGGAGGATAAGAAGTTTTAAGTAAGTGATAACTAAATAAAATTGTGAGAGTTAATAAAACTAAAGATAATGAAAAGATCTACATTTGTGTGATGGTTCCAAGGGAGTCCCTTGAGAGTGTTGCCACACGTGATCCGAGCTTGGGCTTTTGGATGCCAAGCGACTCTCCAGGATGTCAGCCCCTACTTAGTAGCCTATTGAGATGTCTGACCAGGACCTGTAGTTATGTATTGTCTATGTCTTGGATTCAGTCATCATACTGCTTGGCATGTGTGTTAGCCATGGTTGTTGTTTTGTGTGTGTGTGGTTGGATCATTATCTCCATCAGCATGGTGTGTGTGGACCTACGAGTGCCACATGGTTGGGAGGCGTAGCTACCTTCACCACTGCTAGGGATCGGTGTTCAGAGATGATCTTTGTCCTAGTGCGACTGTTGCTGGATGTTTTCACTTGGTACTTCGGGTTTTGGAGTATGCTTCCTTGTGATTTATGCTTTCATTGGGATGCTTGTATATCATGTTTAGATGATGTTATTTTATTTGGCGCATTCCCTCATTATGATGTTTAGCATATGATTAGATGATGTGATTTGCTTTAGTAGTATATATGTTGCTTACTGCTGTTTAGCATGTGATAGGTGATGTTATCTACTGTAGGATTATCTTATGCGTTATCACTAGCATGTTAGATTTTCTTATGCTGTTATTATTGCATTTTTTTTAGTAGTGACGTCCCTATTACGACAGTACCGACGATTTGGTCGGTGGCTTCGGGGGATGGCTAGGACCCACGATGGTCTTATGATGCTATTGACGGTTGGGAGGAACCGCGCATTTATTTGGTTGTTTAGTTCTGAAATGTATTTTGTTCATTGCGATGTTTATTTCAGTATGTGCTTTGCTTTTATGTTTTAGATGGTTAGATGTTCCTCTTTCCTTGCTATTAGTGCTCTCGAGTGTTCATTCCTCGATTTACGTGGATCCGGTACTCCCCGGTTTGGAGGTTTCCTTGTTTGTTTAGCTTTTTGTTTGTGTTTTGTATCGCGCTAATTTGTTTCCTTGCGCGAGACTGTTTTCTCCTCGCGCGAGACTGTTTCTTCCTCGCGCGAAAGAATACACTTCCCGCGCGAGAATGTAAATCTTCGAATGGCGCATAGGAATCCTCGCGCGAGAATGTGAATTCTCGCGCAAAGCGGTGAAAGATCTCGCGCGAAACTCGAGACCAGTTTTCTTTCTCGCGCGAGAAACAAGGGCTATCTAGGCTTGTCGGATGAAAGTTCGGAAGTTGGTTTTGGACACCCTTTTGGTTTTTACACCTTCCTGGTTCAAAACAGATTTCCTAGGGGTTTAAAATATATCGTTTAAGTATAAGGACAACTTATACTTAAGATATATTTTACTATATGCGACAAATCATTTGAGATAGGTTTCAGACCTCTCAGAGATAAGTTATGGATTCTAGGAAATTTCAAGGCTTCAAAAATCCAGACTTAGCCAATTTTCAGGGCTTCAGGATTTCAGGCTTAGCCAAATTTCGGGATTCTGCATTTTACCCCCAGCTTGGTGTTTTGTTGATGAGTGGTTGTTTCTTGTGCCCTCATCATGTGCGTTGGCTTTGTTTGTGTGTGTTAGTTTGGTAGTGGCGTTCGGAGATTCGTTGGTTGCCGGGATTGTGTTGAAGTCTTCCGTTGTGATCTTTTTGATCCCTGTATGATGTTGTCTTGTGCATTCATACTTGTAAAAAAAAAAAAAAAAATCTTGGCTTGATTTGAATCCTTGTTTCCAAGGATCTCTGGGCGGGGCATTACACTGACCATGAAAGAGTAACAATATTATTCCAATACGTTGGGAAAACTTAATATTTTGGTTTATCTATTAGATCATAAAGTCATTCAATTTATTTGTCAAGGTTACCAAGGCAAATCCATGGGTAATAAAATTGCCAAGTAGTTCCTTTTTGGACAATGGAGGTACACAACTACTAGTTTCTTTTTTAGAGTACTATTGATTTGGTCAAGTGTTGACATTTTCATTTCACTAGTTATTTTGAGCAAACTCATTCATTGCACTTAAAATTGTAAAACAAATTCCTTCCTAATTACAACATGAGAATGAATCTTATTGTATAGATGCAACTCATTCTCACTTAAAATTTCTCCATGCATAGTAAGAAGGAATACATTGAAAATGAGTTAGAAATGCATAAATAGGATACAAATGAGTAGCTGTGATTTGGGACAAATTATGACATCTGAAAATATGATGTGAAAATATATAGAGATATTACCAAGGGACAATCATATAAATGTGGAGAAAAGAGTCCCCAATCAAAAATGTGTTGCAATTATCACAAATATGTATCCTAAGCTTTAAAACGTTCACATTAATAAAAAAAATATTGGCTAGACCACCATCCTTATATGAACTTGCACAAACTATTGTAACTAGTATGGTAATCCTGGGACATATGTCTATAATAGATAAGTAAGAAATTGGCCAACATAGGTGGAATAATTGTGTTGATTTGAACGTTTGGAATTACTCTAATAAAAAACTTACGAGCAAATTCCAAGGCATAGTCTGTCAAGGCAAACACTATAAGCCATTCAAAAGTTTCTACACAGATGAAATATTTTAACAAATTGCTTTGTCTATATATATATATATATATATATATATATATATATATATATATATATAGTGGCAATACGAATGTGAGTAAACCCCATCAATCTATAAACCCTTTCAAAGACCTCCCCAAATTAATATGTGTGCATGAGTAATTACTATGTGTTCAAGCTACAAAAATAAGGGAACACGATTTGAAGAAAAGAAAAGGCAACTCCTAAAAACAAGGGAACTCCTAAAAACTATATAGGCCAACAAGCGTGATGCGAAGAAAAGAAAATGCAAGATGCTAAAAATATTTTGTCTCAGAGATTAGCTACACTTGAAGAGATTGGCATTGGTAACTTGCATGCCAAATGTTGAAGCATAGAAGATAAATGGTATGCAAATTGTTTGGTAGAATGTTTGATAATGCAAATATTAAAGAAATGCTCAAAATGAACATTCATCAAACATAAGAAGTGTAAGCATTGATATACTTGCACACAAATGTTAATGCAGAGAAGAGGATGGTGTACAAAAATTGTTTGATAGAATACCTAATGATGCAAATAAGAAAGATACACATGAAATGGACATTCATCAAACATACAGAGTTTAAGCACTGACACAAAGGCCTGCAAATTTTGAAGCATAGAAAAAGAAAGGGTTGCACAAGTTGTTTGATAGAATGCCCAGTAATGGAAAAATGCAATGTAATGATTCCACGATATGTAGGAATTAAAATTATTAAATTAAATACAATGATTTCATGATATGCACGATTGGAAACATGAAAATTCTTACTCTCAACTTGATGGCTAAAACAAACATAAAATGGTTTCCTACTAGCAACGTTGATAATATACAAACATCATATACACTGAAGTAAATCACTCGACTCTCATATTGGACAAGTAGAAAATACTTCCAAACTTGATAATAAGCTCAAAACATGGTACCATTTTTGTAGCTAAAATATTTTATATAGCTTATAGTCTTGGCCCTAACATAATAAACAAGGTAATTGAAGTCCCATGAATCTAAGAATGGGATTAGATGCTTAAACAAGAGTCAAATGTTGCCTAAGTGCTAGAATCACCAAAACTTTATAATTGTGATCAAAACTCTATATCAAAATGTATCAATGGTTTATCTTTCTAAATAATGTTTATAATGAAATGTGCCTTGTATATGGTTTTAGATTACCCTCAACAAGTAGTATTAACAATGATTCATATAGACATTTCATGTATTTGCACACCCCATTAAATAAGTGTAGATAACGGTGGTTTGTTGTCTCGTGTGCCTATCTCATTTATTGTAAATGCACACTTTACTAAGTAAGTGTCTAAATATTTCTTTCCACTTGCTTACCTCAAGCACAGTCCACTGCACAAGTGAAGATTTTGTTCTCACTGTCATCTTTTGTATTCCCTTTAAATTCCATGCATCAAGCACAGTCCAACAAACAAATGTTGAAGCATAGAAGATAAATGGTATGCAAATTGTTTGGCAGAATGTTTGATAATGCAAATATTAAAGAAATTCTCAAAATGAACATTCATCAAACAGAAGAAGTGTAAGCATTGATATACTTGCACACAAATGTTAATGCAGAGAAGAGGATGGTGTACAAAAATTGTTTGATAGAATGCCTAATAATGCAAATAAGAAAGATACACATAAAATGGACATTCATCAAACATACGAAGTTTAAGCATTGACACAAAGGCCTACAAATTTTGAAGCATAGAAAGAGAAAGGGTTGCACAAGTTGTTTGATAGAATGCCCAGTAATGGAAAAATGCAATGCAATGATTCCATGATATGGAGGAATTAAAATTATTAAATTAAATATAATGATTTCATGATATGCATGATTGGAAAGATGACAATTCTTACTCTCAACTTGATGGCCAAAACAAACATAAAATGGTTTCCTACTAGCAATGTTGATCATAATTATGTCTTAAATTTATATTGTTGTTACAAAGCTTGAAATGAAATATTAGATCACATCATATACACTGAAGTAAATCACTCGACTCCCATATTGGACAAGTAGAAAATACTTCCAAACTTGATAATAAGCTCAAAACATGTTACCATTTTTGTAGCTAAAATATTTTATATAGCTTATAGTCTTGGCCCTAACATAATAAACCAGGTAATTAAAGTCCCATGAATCTAAGAATGGGATTAGATGCTTAAACAAGAGTCAAAAGTTGCTTAAGTGCTAGAATCACCAAAACTTTATAATCGTGATCAGAACTCTATATCAACATGTATCAGTGGTTTATCTTTCTAAATAATGTTTATAATGTAATGTGCCTTGTATATGGTTTTAGATTATCCTCAATGGTAGTATTGCTAGTGATTCATATAGGCATTTCATGTATTTGCACACCCCATTAAATAAGTGTAGATAACGGTGGTTTGTTGTCTCATGTGCCTATCTCATTTATTGTAAATGCACACTTTACTAAGTGTCTACATATTTCTTTCCACTTGATTACCTCAAGCACGGTCCACTGCATCAGTGAAGATTTTGTTCTCACTGTCATCTTTTGCATTCCCTTTAAATTCCATGCACCAATCACACTCCAACAAACATGTGTAGACCTACTTGACTTTGATGGCTTGTGTGTCTAGTTGATTAAATCATTTCATAATTGGGTGTGGTCCTATACACCACATGCTCTCACCATTCCCATCTCAAGAACTAGGTGATTAGAAAGTGTAAAGAGTGTAGCTTTATTTCAGTAGAAAATTTTCAATAAATTTGGGGTTGTTCTTGCAAGAAAACTTCTAAGTGGCTTATCCAACATAAATCTCAACCCAAACATGGTAGAAATGGTAAAACGATGTAGCAACAATTCAATGTAAAATGATGACAAGTGTTGGGTAAAATTTTTTTGTTTAGTGTTAGGATAAAGATATATATGAAAGTTCTATCTATTTAAAGAAACACAAAAAGTAGGTTCTAAACATGCAAATTAGTAAATAGCAGAAGTTGGCTTGTTGAATATCAAAATCCTTAGGATAAACAAAAACATCAGCAATCCACTCAAAATCTTGATGAATTTCATCAATGATGGTTGGTTAATCTTCTCAATGACACCTAATTATTTTCATTCATTTTAAGAAATTAAAACTGTAAAGAAATTGTACGAAATGATAAAGTAAAGAAAATTGAAATATTGACTAAAATCTTCTTGATTCTTGACAACAATGACAACACCATTTTTCCTCCTTGATCATTCAATAGATCCTGCTAATAATATAGAAGTTATAGGTAGTATTGTTAGGAAGACCATGATATTGTATGTACTTGTTGTTTTGCTTGTCACCCAAGTAGTATTCATAGTAGCATCAACTAAAGATGCAAGAATACATAGACGCGAGCAAAGAAGGGTTGCATGTCCTTTCTATAAATGTATTATATATTCTAATGAGATGGATTTCCATGACCAAGTATGCATGAGAAGAGGAGCTTTCTTGAAATTCACCAATATTCTAAGGGACAAAGGGAGCATTAAAGATACAATAAACATGAAATTGGAAGAACTAGTCATGTTCCCCCATACCCTTGGCCATAATCTACAAATTTGTAAGATTGGCCATAACTTTGGTCACTCAAGAGATAGATAATTGCTACTTCCACAATGTCTTGAAGGCTATCATATAGCTCCATACTAATTACTTTTTGCCCCCTTCTCTAGCTACTACTCTAGAAATTGTTGGGAAGGACCATTTTGATCCATACTTCAAGGTAAATCTCCTATTGAAATGTATCTTATTTCTTCAATCTATTTGAAAATAATATCTCTTATGCTAGGACTAGATTGGAGCAATCGATGGAACCCATGTACCAATGACCATTGATGTGGACAACCAAGCAAAATATCATGAGAAAAGGCAACATGTCACAAAATGTAATGGGTTTTTATTTGTTTGACTACAAGTTTTTGTTAGCATGAATGTTGATGGTATTCCTTTGGGGGAGTATCCTAAGCATTGGAGAGTATTGATATGTTGCATTCATGACTGTGTTTGTCATTGATGTCAACATAGCAGTAAGTTTGTGAAGACTGGTAGAATAGTAGACAGAGATTGTACTTATACTGACAGATTTTTGATGTACAAGTGAAGCGTATTTAAGGACATGTTGTACCTTGTCTCCTAATGATGAGGTTAAATTTGCAAAGTCTAATTTGAAGATTTACAGAAGCTATAAGTGATTTACAGAGAGCAGTGCAGAGACTGAGTGCATGGAAAGTAGTTTTTGATGATCCTATTAAATCTCTAGCAGAGATATAATATGGTGATGTGTTGTCACCTAGTGACAGAAGATAGTCTAATGGTGATGTAAGCAAAATCATAGGTCTTGAAGTCACACATGTGAAGTTTTGTATAAACTATGAGCCGATAGTGCTATTGTAATTGCAAATTAATTAATTATCTTATTATAATTAACTAGGAAAGCCTTAAGGTCAACTCAAGGAATTATTTTGAAGATTGGGTATAAAGGAAACATAGTTTCCTTTTTTGTAACATATGATGAAGTGTGTGTACAAAGTATTGAATGCAAACTGTGAAATGGAGTAGAGTGTTTGGTGAATGTAAGTAAGTAATCCAAGGGATTATTAGATGCAGAGTTTGTGATCTGGTATCAAGATCAGAAGGAGTAAAGGTCTGGCTGACAGGACAAAGGAAGGAAGTACAATTTAAATCTATTATTCTACAAGGAAAATACAAAGATCATTTGGACAGCGGGTTCATTGGTCTTTCCCTTGAATTTTTTTGGACTGTGGGCCCATCTACCTTTTGCAACTCCTAATAGGGATTCAAAGTCTCCTAACAAGGACTGATATGTACTGAATGTTGTTATAGACTCCTAATAGAGTCCATCCTCTAACAAGGAATATTTATATTAGTACATCATCTTATGGGTACCATCATGTTGGTTAACAGTTTGTCCCTCTTGCTAACTTGGCTTTGCCTTGACTCTAAAGCCTAGAATGTGAGGAAACAAAAGGATGTCACCAAAAAATGGGTCGGTGTATGTGTTATATCATTGCCCTCTGAATTATAAGGTGCAACTCCCTTATATGCAAGATATGCAATGAATTGTGTCTTTAATAGATCATTGGGATGGGGGTATGCTCTTAACCTGAGAGCAAAAGAGGATAAACTAGGATGCTCATTACTATAAACACCCCAGGTAGAAATAGATATGGGCAACCTATAACACCCAGTGGAATGGATATCACAAGTTACCTTAAAGCCCTTCTAATACTACTCCTACTTTAATCTAAATTTAGACTAGTCCTACTGAAATGTAATCTAGGGAGAGAGAAGAAGTGCACATGAAAGATATGGAATCCACCTTGATTGATAACCCTCCACTAAAATGGAATCTAGTAAGATATCACCAACTTCAAAATACATTTGTCCTACAATCCCATAGAGACTACTTTACGATGCATGGTTAGCTCAATTGGAGGAGACAATAAACAAAACATTAGAAATGATGATCACAAATGGAATTAAGATCACACAAGACCTAGTTGTAGGTATCAATCAAATCCTCCATTTCACACAACATCTTGATTCTCACTCAGTATCTAGAAATATAGGGGGAGAAGTCATATACAATTGTTGATCCCTTTTATTAACTTAGAAAATTACATATATAAGCCCCCTCTTAGGGTTCTTGGTCAATTAAAGATTCATCAACTATACTAAAAAAGCACTTGAATCGCTTAGAAATCCAACAATCATCGATTATAATTCAATACATTAGAGAAAGAAAGTAGAAATGATTAGAAACCTTCAAAATGGTTCATATTCCTCTCTGATCTATAAATAGTAATCTTGGCACCAAAACTTGTATTTCATATCTCAATAGTCACTGAAAGTTTGAATTCTCACCGTCGATCTCAAATCAATAATCAAGATTAAAACATAATATTCCTCTTCATTTTTCCCTTGTCATTTCTTCACAACTATCATTTCTATAATGCCTTTACTCAATCTAACAATGTGATGATTGTTTATACTAACTTTCATATACCTTTTGCAATTTCACAACTCAAAACTTTTGCTTATGACTTAACTATGTAATGGTGCACAAGCTTATTCCCTTAACTGTCAAATATTTTTTGCCTCTTTGCAACCTAGAATGTATTGAATGTCTTTTATCTTATGATGTTGTGATGATCTTTTAATGTTTAACTGTTACCATTTTCGTCGAGTTGCAACTTAAAATGTCTTAAATGCTTCTTAGCTGACAACCTTGCAAAAATCGTTCACCTTAACTGTTATTGTCTCTCACACTATCGCAACCTTCTTTACAAATTAACCTCAACACCTTGCAATATTGTGAATTCATGCTTTCGCTACTTTGCAACCCTAACTCATGATTAACTTAAACCGCCAATGACCATGCAACTGTTCAATATTTGAATGCCCTGGGTTGCTTTTCATAGCTTCGCCACTTTAAGTCAAGGTTAACTTTAATTGCTTGCAATGTTGCAACAACTTAAACATTAACCGTTATGTTAACCCTTCACACCATCGCAAATTGAATTCCTTTAGACTAGAACTGGGTTGAGATCAAGTGGTCTTTAGCATTCGTGGCTTTGCAACTTGCAAACCATAAATTGCATTACCTGTAAAGATGTAATCACTAGCCAGATGATCTTTTTTTCTTTGTCTCAACACTAACCTTAGGCCAACCTTAACCGCTTGTGACGATGTGGTCTTAGCTTTCACTACTTCATCGCATTAACATTAGGTTACCTTCAACTGCTCGTGACCATGTGATCATTGACTTTTGTTGCTTCGTCATGTTAACCCTAGGTTATATTTAATCACTTGCAAACATGCAACAAGCATTAATATTTTAAGATCTGATGACTGAGACTAAAAAGATCTTAATTCTCTTGTTTACTTTATAGTGCAGGTCCACCTATTCTACGTGTCGAATGCTCATATTCCTGCATTAGTTATCCTTCGTGCATCTTTGAAAAGTGAGAAAGTGACAATCATTTATCTGCTAAGATCTAACGGCCAGGAAGACACATCATTGGGCACTTACAATTCCATCTTAAAACACCATTCGTCAATTTGGTCTTCATCTAACGATGTGGACTTCACCTCTGAGCCATATGACTTGTAAACTTTGCAATGTAGACATGTGGATTAAATATAAGTCTTCGATTAGATTGTAACAAGAATCATAAAATCTTTGACTGGGTTCTTTCACCATTTATGAGGATTTAACAGCTTCTTCTTATTTCTAGCTTGTTATTGTGATCTACGCCTTGGTCCTAAGCTTTGATCCTGATGCTTTTAGTCGCCATCTGCTCTAAATGTAATGTAATCTCTCCCTTTAGATGTATCATGTCTTCAAAGAAATACTTGATCATAGAGTCAAGGTTTCTGAACAACTTTCTTCTCATCCGAGAAATGCATAAACTTACCCTCCCTTCCCTAATCACCTCATATGAACGAATGCATTAGGTTTCTTTTGATAGGCCACCTAGGTGTACACAAAGTGATAGATGAGAAGAGAAGTTCCTTAAGGACAATGTAGACATAGACATGACATCACATTGACTCAACCCTAATCCTAGAAGTTTGGAAAATATAGGGTGACTGAAATCATGGCAACACATCCCCACTAAGGTTTTCCCTCTAATCAAGGGCTTCCCTAGTTAACAGATATGGGGTGTTATTGTGCATGAGTATCTTGTTGTGGTTTTTGATTATATTGTTCACATGATTAGGTTTGTTAAGGTTGATAGTGGTGATAATAGTTGGATAACTTATTCAACAACACCCCCCCCCCCCCTCTCAGTTATATTGGTCGACTATACATTCTAACAATTGGTATCAGAGTATTAGGTCCTTGAAGAGAAATCTTAATAGCTTTGGGAGATCAATGGTGAGTCATTTTAGAAAGGATAGTCCTAAGTTTGTTGGAGGAAATTTTGACAGCCAGAAGATGGAGCTTCTTGGTGAGATATCAGAATTGTGTATAAAACAAAGTATCGAGTTTCCAGATCTAGAATCCTTCTACTGCATACATATGAATAGAAGCACAAGTAAAGACAAATCCAGATCCAAAGAAGACATGAAGATCAAAGAAGGTATTGATCTGCTTATGAAAAGAGAGCTAGAAGGTATGCAAAATTTCATTTGTTGGACATGTAAAGAGTTTGGTCATTTTCATCTAGATGTCATAAGAGAGTAAGAAAAACTATAAATAATTTCCTTTTTGATGATCATGAGGAATTTAAAATAGCTATGGAAAGATCTTTGAATGATACTGATGATGATGATGAACTTGAATTTGTTGAGGAAATGATAGAAGAGATAGTTTTAGTAACTATTGTTGATAATTATTTTGATGAAGATGTTATTCGAAAGGCTAACAAAGATAATGTTGGGTTGTTTTATGAGACTGACATAGAGCTATAGAATGATGTGAAAATTGTTGAACAAAGAGGAGAACTAAGATCTGAGCCAAGAGAAGAGATAAGAGTTGAGATAACAACTCCTACCTCTAATAGGAACATGACAAAGAATCACCCTCTAGAGCAGATAATTGGAAGAATAGACAAAGGAGTGATGACAAGTAAGAAAGTTAATGAAGAGATATGTTTGATTTATCAACCTAAGAGTGTAGATGAAGCTTGTAAAGATGATCATTGGATTCTAGCAATGAAGGAAGAACTAGATCAGATTGTAAAGAATGAAACATGGGAATTAGTTCCAAGGCCTAAAGACAAGAATATCATTGGAACTAAATAGGTATTCAGAAACAAGATGAATGAGCAAGGCGAAGTTGTAAGAAACAACGCTAGACTTGTGTGCAAAGGATATTCATAGCAAGAAGGAATAGACTATGAGGAGACACATACCGTTGTAGCTAGAATGGAAGTAGTAAGAATGTTCTTGGCTTATGCAACAAACAAGAAATTCAAAGTGTATCAGATGGATGTGAAATTAGCCTTCCTAAACTGAGAACTTGAAGAAGAGGTATACATTGAGAAGCATGAAGATTTCCCTTTGATAGAAGACATGGTATGCAAACTAAAGAAATCTCTATATGGTCTAAAACAAGCACTTAGAACCTTATATGCAAGGTTGGACAACTATTTTGTCAAAGCTTGGATTTGCTAAAGGTACAACAGATAGTAACTTGTACTTGAAAGAAATAGAGAATGGTTTGTTGGTAATAGTAATATTTGTTGATGACGTAATATTGGAAGGTAATGATGAAGTAAGTGATAAGTTTGTTGAAGAAATGAAGAATGAGTTTGAGATGAGTATGATAGGAGAAATTAAGTTTTTCCTAGGTTTGCAGATTGTGAAAAATAGTGATGGCATTTTTATTTCACAAGATAAGTATTTGAAAGACTTGTTGAAGAGATTTGGCTTGCAAAGTTGTAAGCCTATTGGTACACCAATGATAATTGGTCACAAGTTATCTAGCAAAGATGAGGCACCTATAGTTGAGTAGAAGAAGTATAGATCCATGATTGGAGGTTTGTAATATCTGACTCACACTAGACCAGATATAGCAAACACAATTGGGATTGTAGCTAGATTTCAAATTGATCCTTAGGAGTATCACTATGCAATAGTAAAAAGGATATTTAGATATTTGAAGGGGACATCTGATTATGGAATATGGTATGACAGATCAAGTGATTTCACTTTATGTGCATATACTGATATAGATTGGGTAGGCAGTATGGATGATAGAAAAAGCACCAGTAGTGAAACATTCTTTCTTGGAGGAAGATGGGTTTCTTGGCTGAGAAAGAAACAAGATTGTATTTCATAGAGTATAGTTGAGGCAAAGTATGTGACAACAACAAACAATTGTAATCAAGTAATGTGGATGAAGCAGATGTTGAAAGACATTAGGATAGAATTTTTAGAACCTGTTATCATATACTGCAATAACACAAGTACATTGAGTATGTCTAAGAATCGTGTATTTCATTCTAAGACTAAGCCTGCGCGCGTGCGCGCGCACACACACACACACACACACACACACACACACACACACATAAAGTATCATGTTTTCGGAGAGAAGGTAGCAGAAAAAGAGATTAGATTGGAGTATGTGAGTACTAAAGATCAGATTGCAGATATCTTTATGAAGACCTTGCCTAAAGATACATTTGAGTACTTGAGAGGTATGCTTGGGGTTATGTCCTTACCTACTTCAGAGTAGATGATGCAGAGATTGCATCACTCCAGTGGTATAAAGCACTATTGTTTGACTGGACTGAATGTTGATGCTTATGGTATGGGGGACTCTTGGTATTAAACAATGACTTTAGACACTTGAGTTGGTTAAAGTCTTTGAGCAACAATTGACATAATGAGGTCTTTGTCATAGATATCAATGGGGGAGAAGAGTGCATGAAAAACATCTCCTAAGCGTGTATGTGGGAGAAGAGTGCACAAAAATCTCTACTTTATTAGGGAGATTTAGAAAGATTCATGAATATCTCTATGGGGGAGATATAAAACATGAAGATACACAACAAGTAGTGTTCCAGAGGATTTTTAGAGATTTGATTGATGAAGAGGATTTGAAAAGATGAGAACAAGAACAATAGCAAGTAGAGTACTATTTGGTATTCCTGGAACTTAGATGTTTTTCATGTATGTTTCCATCAATGCCAAAGGAGTAGGTTGTTAGCATGAATGTTGATGGTATTCCTTTGGGGGAGTATCCTAAGCATTGGAGAGTATTGACATGTTGCATTCATGACTTTGTTTGTCATTGATGTCAACATAGCAATAAGTCTATGAAGACCGGCAGAATAGTAGATAGAGATCATACTTGTACAAATAAAGTTTTGATGTACAAGTGAAGTGTGTTTAAGGACATGTACCTTGTGTCCTAATGACAAGATTAAATGTGCAAAGTCTTAGTCAAAGATTTACAGAAGCTATAAGTGATTTATAGAGAGTAGTGTAGTGACAAAGTGCATGGAAAGTAGTTTCTGATGATCCTATTATATCTTCTAGTAGAGATATAATATGGTCATGTGCAATCAGGTAGTGACAAAAGACAGTCTGATGGTGATGTGTCCTGAAGTCACATGTGTGAAGTTTTGAATAAACTGTGAGCTGATAGTGGTATCGTAATTATAAATTAATTAATTATCTTATTATAATGTATTGGGAAAGCCTTAGGGCTGACTCAAGGAATTATTTTGAAGCTAGGGTTCATTTGGATAGTGGATTCATTAATCTTGCCCTTGAAGCCGTTTGGACAGTGGGTCCATCTAACTTCTACAACTCCTAATAGGGTTGAAATCTCCTAATAAGGATTCAAAGTCTCCTAACAGGGACTGATATGTACTAAATGTTGTTATAGAATCCTAACAGGGCCCATCCTCTAACAAGGAATATTTATATTAGTATATTATCTTGTGGGTACCATACCCACTTGGGTTTTCCCTTTGATCAAGGGTTTCCCTAGTTAACATATCTGGTGTTATTGTGCATGAGTATCTTGTTATGGTTTTTGATTATATTGTTCACATGGTTAAGTTTGATTAAGGTTGATAATGGTGATAATAGTTGGATAACTATTTCACCCCCCTCCCCTCTTAGTTATATTAGTGGACTATATATTCTAACAATTTCAATATGTTCTTGTTGGTTGGGAAGGGTTGGCTGCAGATAGTCACATTCTTGCTTCGACTCTGTCAAGAGTAGATCCACTCCTAGTTCCCCCTAGTATATCAAATTATATTTTTAATGATTATACAATCATTATTGTAGATGATAGTTTTATGTTATTTCCAATCTATAACTTCTCTTTCCTTTATATGGGAAATTTCTATTTAGGTGATGTTTGCTATTCAAATGTTCTTGGATTTCTTGCCCCTTATTGGTGTATAGGTACCACCTAAAAGATTTTTCCAAATCAAACCTAATAAAAAATGCAAATGAGTTATTTAACCATCAACACTCCTCTCTTAGAAATGTGATTGAGCACACATTTGGTATTTTGAAGCAATATTTTCCTATCCCGAGGCATGTGACATCCTATACTATCAAGACTCAAATAAAGATTGTGTTATCATGTTGCATACTACACAAATTCATTATGATAGAGAATGATGTTCCACGCCATGCAAAAATTGAAGAGGAAGATGATCATAATGGGATAAATGTGCCAATTCTTGACACTTATGGGATGACCTGACAAGATAGAGATGAATGGGGAAATTTTTAAGATGAACAAGAACGAAGGATGTGGGAGGACTATAGATCTTGACAATATTTGTTCTTTTTACTCACATTGACAATTTATATTGTTATATTTTCCTTTCATTAAGTAAATTGTTGACTACAGTTTCAAATTTTGTACTATCCTTATGTTAGATACTAAGGTTTTACTCCATGTTAGAAAATATTAAATAGATGTATGCTTGACAGTTGGTCAATGTATTTGAACATTTGTATTAAATCTTTGAAGTTTTATATACAAAACCTTTTTTGGATGATGGTGAACCTTGATTTTACGCATTAGTTTGATCTGTTTAAAGAAATTTCTTGAAAGTAAGCCAAAAAATCTCTAGACTGTTTGAATGACTTAACTTTACAAAATAAAAAATAAGAGAAAAAATCATGTTGATGGTTTTACTGTTGAGTTTTTGAACAAGACTATGCCTTATAAATGAAAGCCATCGAGATAATATTCCACTATTCCATGAATTACAAAGCCATAGCACACTTAAGATGAAACTATCATTCTACTTTCATTAATTAAGCTTTGCTCTTCTAAATGATTTAGATTTATACAAAGGAGGAATTAAATTCAATTTAATACAAAATGGTCCCTTAAATTATACTCCTCATTCAAACACATTTCTTAGGCCTCTTGGTATAGGATTGAGAAAATAATCAGGGTTTCCATGCATTTACTAATTTTGTCCTGGGTTCAACACCCGACAAAGTGTCTTTTTGAAATATACCCAAAGTATGATAATATTTCGTTCTTATTGATCTTTGTTTGATTCTTTTTTTATTCCCAAATAGACTCTTTATACTTCTGCTATAACTTGCGATCACAGATTGTCGATGATGCTCATGTGGGTTGAATGTGTTGACAATGGTACATGCTGATGTGTATTTCATGTTTGAGAGGAAGAGTAGACTAATTTCTTGTGTTGCTAGACACGATGATTGCCTACTTCTTTTTATTTGTATTCATTGATTGCTCTTTCTATATATTTTGTGATCTTCTCTCTACTGAGGTTGTTTCTAAATTGTTAATTTTTATGATCATGTTCTTATACTGCTGGACCCCATGTATTATTTCAATAGATGTCTATCTTATTGAAATACTTAGTCCTGACTATTTATATATGCCATGATCTTGATTTCTTATGCCTTATCATTGTCTGAAGATGTTACTTACTTAAGTCCTCCAATAGTATAGGTTTTATTAGATTGCTATATATTAGTTCTATCTTAGATACTATTCCTAAAATTGCACTTGATATTTGTTATGATCAATATGGGCTGAATTTCCATAGAAATTACAAGCTTGTTGTGTCTCAGGCCTTAAGTAGCTTATACAGACTCAGTAAACTCCTGGTAATAGCATTTAATGTAGAACCCTTTTGTTTTCTATTCCAATACGGATTTCTATTTCCCTTTAGAAACAAGCATTATTGACCTAAAATGAGAATTTTTGTTTAGACAACCATTAGCATCAATAAACCACACATTCAAAATTTGAAATTAAACATTGAGTAGTTGTTATTATTGCATGTTTATTGTTCGTTGTGATCTTTTCTACTCTTAGATGATATTCTATGAATCAATCATCTATCTTGTACTTCATCTTATTAGGCTTTCTTTAGCATATACATGAGTGTCAAGAATATGAGCTCATGGAAGATCAAGATCCTGATACAAGCTAAATTCAAAAAAAAGTTTTCCTTGTTTTGTAGCAATATAATAACTACCTATCACAGAGGAAAAAAAAGCCTTTCACAAATCTATTGACAAGCATACATGAGGAGGTTTGTATGCCCCCCATTGGTACCCCTATTGCTACCCCTATGGTTAGTTCATCTAGAAGTCTGAAAGTGGTATGGACTAGAGAGATGGAGCAAAAACTCCAAAATTTGCTCATTGACCAAGTTGCTCTAAGAAGGAAAGGTGAAGGAGGTTTTCAGAAAGAGGCATGGACTTTCATAGAGAGGAGATTCAATGAAGAGTTGAAGTTAAATCTTGGAAGAGAAAACTTCAAAAACAAGTTGAAAACATGGAATACGGTGTATGGAATAATGAAAGAGTTGTGAAATACAAGTAGATTTCAAGGAACGAGACAACTCAATGCATGGATGCTAAGGATAGTGTATGGGATGAAATTTTGAAGGTAATGTCCTCTTCAAAGTATTTTTTTCAATTCTTATTTTAAACAAATATATAATTATTTAAATTTTCTCAATCGGTAAAGAAACAAATTCAAGAGTGCAAAAAGTGTACAGGAGGCAGCCATTCACCTATTCTAAGATACTAAAGATGGAAACCTTTTTGAAGAGGTTGTTGATCTAGATGATGATGAGGATTTTAATACACTTGGGAATGTTGTAGTGATTTAGATGAAGATTTTCTTCAATCAAATTAGTTCAATGCATCCACTATAAGTAATCCTTCTACACCGATGACAAGGAGGAAAAAGAGACAAAGGCAAGCATGGCCACTTCTTTAGATGTAATATCTGAAAGCATCCATATGATACACGAGGGAATCAATAAACCTCACACTATCAAGGTTGATAAAGAGGATACTAAGAAAGATGTTGCAAGTGTGGTAGTTTCCCTGAAAGGCATCCCCGAACTTAGTCAAGAAACTCTAAGTGTGGCATGTGATAGTTTTATGAATGAACCTACAAGAGCTATTTGGTTCTTAGAGATGGATGCAGAGGTGAGAGAAGATTATGTTCAATATAAGTTTGGAGGATTATAAAGGTGCTAAAATATTTTTATTGAAACTAATGTTTACTCTATATGCCACTTGATATTATTAATTGTTTTAGTTTTGAAGCAAACTCTTGATAGTATGTTATAGATTCGACATCAATGTTTCTATGTTTTGGCATATATATATATATATATATATATGTATGTATGTATGTATGTATGTATGTATGTATGTATGTGTATGTGTATGTATATATGTGTATGTATATATATGTGTGTGTATATATGTACATATGTATATGTATATATATATATGTGTGTGTGTATATATGTATATGTATGTATACATACATATATATACATATACATATGTACATATATACATATATACACACACACACACGTGTGTGTATTTGTATATATACATATATATACACACACACATGCACGTGTATATATATGTATATATACAAATACACACACGTGTGTGTGTGTGTATATATGTATATATGTACATATGTATATGTATATATATGTATGTATACATACATATACATATATACACACATATATATATACATATACATATGTACATATGTACATATATACACACACATATATATACATACACATACACATATATACATTATATGTGTATATACATATATATGTACACATATACCTATATATGTATATATAGGTATATGTGTACATATATGTATGTGTGTGTGTGTGTGTGTGTGTGTGTACATATATACATATACATATATATGTATACATATATATATATGTATACATATGTATATATATATGTATATATATATATATATATATATATATATATATATATATATACATATGTATATACATATGTATACATATATATATATGTATACATATATATGTATACATATATATATATATATGTATACATATATATGTATACATATGTATACATATATATGTATACATATGTATACATATATATGTATACATATGTATACATATATATGTATATATGTATACATATATATGTATACATATATATGTATACATATGTATACATATATATGTATACATATATATATATATATATGTATACATATATATGTATATATATATATGTATACATATATATGTATACATATGTATACATATATATGTATACATATGTATATATATATATGTATACATATATATGTATATATACATATATATATATATATATATGTATAATATATATGTATACATATATATGTATACATATGTATACATATATATGTATACATATATATACATATATATATATATATATATATACATGTATATATATATATACATATATATATATATATATATATATACATGTATATATATATATATATGTATATATATATATATGTATATATATATATACATGTATATATATATATACATGTATATATATATATATATATATATATATATATATATATATGTACACATACCTATATATACACATATATGTGTATATATGTATATATATATGTATATGTGTACATATACACACACATATAAATACAGACACACACACACACACACATATGTAGGTGTTATTGGACACTTTGTTGCTTGTTATATCTGAGGTTTGTTTGCATCACTACTTGCAACTCCTATTTTAGCATGACCTATATCAGATTTGTTGTTGTAACTCACCAATGTTTGAAAGTCTATATCATACTTATACCAGATTGTTATGTGGAGATGAGAATCCAATAAACGTGGCTCATTGTTTTGTAAACTTGTTTAAATTTTTTTAATACAATCTTTCTAGTGAAGTATGTTTCAGGTGAGGGGTAGGCCTCTCGTCTTGCATCAGATTTGGAGACAAAAGACAAAGCACAGTTTTATATTGGTTCACCCAATAGGATACATCCACTCTTCAATTTGGACAATATTATTATTTACTATTCAATTCATTACATCCAATATGCACTTAGATTTAATAGAAATGTTCAACTCTTTGAATATGAAGAGACACCAATAAAATGATCAGACAGATGAACTTCACATTCTTCTATCTAATGTTGTTATCAATAAAATAGAGCAACAATAATTTATATTGAAGAATAAATACTAAATGAGGAACTTGGCATAGACTTCCTAAACTTGAAAAATTTGCAAAAGCATTAACAACTTCATCTTTTTAAAAATCTATTAGACTACCTAACCTAAAATGTTGTTTTGATAAATGAGATGACTTAGTAGCTGATGAAAAGGATGGTGGATTTATAGATAATTTCATAACTTGACCAACACTTGAAGTGGTATTCTTATGCAAATGGGCTACCACAAGACTTGATATTGAGCTTCTAGTTCTAGACTTTGCACTTGGTAGTTGCATTGATAAAGCTATAGCACTTGTTGAATATATTAATGATCCCATTGTGAATCTTGGATGGTGAGTTAATGGTGAAGGACTCTCCTACTATGAAACTAATGATTATTGTGGGGAGACTCATGACTGCTCACAAGATTGCTCCAATTTAGATGGTCTTTCTTTTGATACAGAATCATTTGAATAATTTGCAATTTCCATGATAATTTGTTCTACAAAACATGGTCCACCCTTTATATCATTATTGCTTGTGTTTTCTTTTGTTTGTCCCAACTTGCCAATCAAATCATACACCTTTTGAGATAGTATTCTATGAACTACATATTACTAGTTTGGGTTTGGATCACAAGGAGTGCTAGTGATGCTCTCACTAATAGTATGGTGCTAGGCTACTTTCATTATTTGTCTAGATTTTTGGTTCAAATAAATTTTTTTGATATGTTTGTGTGCAATTACGAGATATTTTTTGATTCAGATTTGAGTTCTAAAATGTGAACTCAAAATAAAAAGTTGAAATGATCATATAAAAAATTTAGTTGAGGTCATTATCATTTTATAAACTAGATTCTTTTATAATGAATGCATGCAAAAATTATATCATCTTGCTAATTGAATGTTTTATTTGTTCATATTGTATATAGGGTTGATAGATTTAAATTTGCCAATGTGTGATTGTAGCGTTGGCCATGTAGTAATGAAGACCTCGCACACATCAAATAATCCAGAACATAAATTCTTATGTTGTCCAAATGGAAGAAATGATATTGCTAATTTTTTTTGTATGTTTGCATTTTATGTAACAATTGATTATTGTGGAAACCACTAATTTAGATTTGATATTGCAAGGGGATAGTGGTTGTGATTTCCTTTCAATGGGTCGATGATGTCCCACTTACATCCACTGTAGCTAAATCTATAGCACATGAAAGTAATGATTGCAAGTTGTATAGGGTCCGAGAGAGTAAAAATGTGTTTCTTCAAGGCATATTATGCATTATAATTACTTCAATCTTACTAGTCTATTGGGACCATATTTGTAAATGTAGTTAAAAATCAAAGCAACTATTGTACATTGTAATTTATTTTATGATTTTATATAGAAATGGTGGACATATTTAATAATGATTTGACTATTTTGTTGTTTGGAATTTGTTTTCGATCATATTGTGGTGATTAATTCTGTATAAAATGATGAATAAATTCTACTAGTTTCATGACTATTTTAATGTGTATTATTGTTCATGATTGTGTCTAAATTAAAAAATAAAATTTTCCCCATAATTTAACTTCACTTTAAAATTAAAAAAAAAGTAAATCAACTCAATAAAATGTAAAATGGAAAAAATATTAAATAAATAAATAATAATAATAATCTTATTCCAATTCTGGATGTGCACAACCAAACATAGAATAAACGTATTCCCTATCAAATTCTAGGTGAACCAAACAGAGAAGAGGAATACATATTCCCATTTTCTATTCTCAGAATAACAAACTCAGAATAAGTATTCCTATTCTTGTACTCCTATTCCCATAGCCAAATTGGCCCTAAATAAAACAACAAAATCAAACATGCATCTTACATTAAAATGTTCTCAACTGACTCATAGTGGAATTGGTCTGCAACCCTGATGTTTAAGTTGGCTTAAAACTTAATAGAATTCATTCATAAGCACATAATACATCTTTTCAATGGAGGTTTTGAATTACACACACACACACACACACACACACACACACACACACAGACCTACATCTATTACAAACTAGATTATTGTGTACAAAAAAACCATTCTTAGGAAAGCTCCCTAAGGTATAAATAAACCATTCTTATATAGGCAACTAATGGTGTTCTTTATCCTAGAGGATTAAATTTACATCTTCCAAGTCTTCACCAAGCCTAAATGATGTATATCAGAGAAAATACAATGCAAAAAATCATATATAACTAATTATAACACCATTTTCTAGTTGAGGAAAAGTAAATAATACATAAAAAATTAAATCCAATAAATAAAGATTATAAATTTTCTTGTTGAAAATCAGACAAACAGTGTATGCCCAAAAAGAAAACAGTTGGCTATATTTCAAAACATAAAATTTGTGTACATGGTAGAACAAAATGTTTGAGATGCCCATAGACCAGAAAATATTCTCCTAATAGGTTACAAATAAAATAAACATATGTTGAGAAACAAAATCATTAAGCTGGTGCATAATCATAATAGGATATTATCTATTGAAGGAATTTATATCAATACATTTATTTGTACATCTATTATTAACTCTCCTTAAAATGTCCATACAGTTATGTATTTTTGTCAAGTCATAGTGTATACATTAAAATATTATGTATACAAAATATAAATACTTGCCCAAATCCAACCAATAGTCCATTTTAGCCAAGGCATTATCCAATTTATTACTCTAAATTTTAATCTTCAGAATACCAAATCTTAAAAATACAGATAAGTTGAATTGATTTGAAGTTAAACCAACTTATTTACAATTTAGACAATATAAAAAAGTTACAAATAATAAGAAAATAGGAAAAGTAAAATTGCAAAAATATAAACAAACAAATATCAATCTATCAAGCAATGTATTAAATTGAATGAGGGTGAAAATAAATCATTAAAATGCTATTGCCAAGGAACAATAAAACAAAACAATTCCACTGGTAGGGAACCATAATGTTTAGTGGTAAAATGGAAGCACTTTAATAAGATGTAGGTCTCCACTTTATGGGGTCACTAAGCCATTCAAATATGTGTGTGAGGAAAAGAGAAGAATTTCCAAGTATGACTCCACTTATGATCTAAATTAGATTAGCCAGGACCCAGAGGAAGAAGGGAGTTAATGTTAAATTCATAATATAAAGAGGAATGCAATACAAGGAAGTGTACTCTCTTTGGACCTTAATAGGATAATTTGAATGTGAAATTAAACTAATTGCTTAAATAATGTAAATCTAAATGCTCTGTAAGGACAATCAACCTAATTAAGATGCAAATCTAGGGTAAATATATAAAAGGAAATAAAACATGAAAGGTTCACCTTGAAATGCATAGAGGAAGGTATGTTTTCACTCCAAAGCTCATAGATTTGAATTGTATCTAAATGTCTATTTGTGGATCTCAAAATGAAATGACAAAAGGAATAAAACCCATAAATCTCCCCGTAATATGAGACTATAGCACTAGGTTGACTAGGGAAGACATCTTACGACCAGGTTGACATAGTATGATAATTTGCAACTGATGACTCTAGAAAGTTTGTGAATAGTAGGTTCAAGATCTATAATCTTTTTCACTCCCAGGGTTTAGGGGTTGGGGTTTGATAAGGGTTTGCCTCACTAATACATTTGGCATTGATTTGCGACGGCTAAGTGTCGCAATTACGACGACAATGTGTCACCACTATGACAGTATTAGACGTCGTTGTTTTTTAGTTGCAAATTACAACGTCTATCCTTAGATGTCGCAATTTCGACGCCTATCTGTCGTAATTTCACCATTCTAACTGGGCACGGCTCCTGTCGCAATGCATGCAACGGTCGTCACAATTTCAACGTCTTCCCCACGCATTGCAATGGGGTGGCGTCGGCATCTGCCCACGGGTTGGCTGAGGCGAGAGCCTTTCCAGTTCTCCCATGGGCATCGCAATTGCGATGGGCCTCGAAAATTGCGATGGGGCTAGCGGCGCGGTAGCGCTGGTGTCGACGCCGCCGACCGTCGCAATGTTTCCAATGTGTCGCAATTGCGACGCAAAGGGAGGAATTGCGACGATGACACTATGCATGCGACACACATTTTGTCGCAATGTGTGGGCGGACGTCGCAATTGCGACGTCTGCGGTTAGCAATATGGCAGGGCTACTGTGGCGGCGACGCCAACTTCCGTCACCGCCACAAGCATGATGCATCATGGGGCATATGAATTCATATGCCCCCCAGGTGACAGAAAACATGCATTCTTTCCAAACGACAACAATCTCTTTTAGTGTTGCAGGTGTAAACAAGATATCCGATCAACAGGTAGAAAATTTGTCAAATGTCAATTTCATTTTAGAAATTCTAGAAAAGAACACAAGTTCTGGCCAGTCATGCAGTAAATCCAGATCATCAACAGATCATGATGCATCATGCTTGTGGTGGGGCCGCTCACGTTGCCGCCACAACGGCCCCGCCGCAAGCATGATGCATCATGATCTGCTGATGATCTGGATTTACTGCATGACTAGCCAGAACTTGTTTTCTTTTCTAGACTTTCTGAAATGAAATTGACATTTGACAAATTTTCTACCTGTTGGGATATCTTGTTTACACTTGCAACACTAAAAGAGATTGCTGTCGTTTGGAAAGAATGCATGTTTTCTGTCACCTGGGGGGCATATGAATCTTGTAAGTGGTTTTCCTTTGGATGTCCAATGTTCAATGACACCCTCTTCTTTAGTTTAGAGCCATTATACTGAGATTCAAACCCACCTGCTATTTGAATGCTAGTTTTCTTATCTCGTATATAGAATAGCATGTAAGCTTTCTCGAAAAGCACACTTTTCTCACTGACTGAATAGACCTAGAGTACAAAATGTCATAAGAATAACTTCAATCAGTCTAAGCAACTTCAGTATAATTAGTGTTACCATATAAAGAAAAGGTTCTACATAAAATTGTAGTTCTTTTGTGTATCCTGTTATACACAAATTATAATGAGCTTGCTCCACAAAATTAAACATGTCTTCACAACTGTACCAAATGTATACCCGATTATCATCTAAAGCATGCTAGATGCTTGTGGATGAACAAATAAAGCAGAAATAATGACCAGAATGTGTGCTCCATCCATCATGAACAAGAACACCATAAAGAGTGTTCTTAAAATTGCCCTCCTGTGATTGATCAATAGACAGAGAAACTAGAATATCATTCAAATGTGCAATATTTATTAAAAAAATAGTAGATATTACAAATGACCAACCTGGTTTATGTGGAACCTCTGAGTAAAATACCTGCTCACATTGGCTTGGAAGAACATAAGGCTCATCCCCAACTGGCTCAAACGACCTTGTATCAACCATTGTAAATCCATTATCATGTTCAATAACAGTTCTATCAGGATCATTTGGATTAAGTCGTAGCCTGTACCATTTGACAACGAAGAGTACTAATTTGAAGGAACTAAAGTCACACTCAAGTATCTCATCCAAAATGCCATAGTATCAATTTTCAGACTCTTGAGGATGTAAGTCGTTTCTAGATGAAATATTAGTCACTTGAAAGACTGCAGTTATTCCTGAATCATAAGTTTTCTTCATGTCATCCAACACTTTGACGCGAAATTTCTGACCATTACAGAACATAGCATTGTGGTGTTTAACCTGCAATAATATGTGAAACATATCAAAATTATTGTATCGTGAGTTGATAAACATACGGGTGATTAATAAATTTGTACGTACCTGGTAATCTCTTGAACCACGTGCTAAATCTATTTCCCTTTGCGTAACATTGGAATCTCCATTACGATGAGCTTCTTTAACCAATGAAGATACACCTTCCCATGTTAATATGTGACCAGAATGTTGACATCGTTCAATCCATACCGTCATCCAATCAAGATTGTTTGCAATATACAAATGTAGTGCATCCCACTCTTGAGCACCTGTACAAAAAAAAATAGACAACTTACAACCGATTTATTTTGAAGATTAAGAAATAATTTATTACAATAACATCTTATAATTTATTACCTCTCACTATCCTCAATGTACCTTTCCCCATCAAGTACTCCCCTTCTAATTTTTTAAAAGGCTCGAGATCCCAAATGCGATCTACATGGATATTTGATGCAAATTTAGGAAGATATTCAGTAATGTACACCATACTCTGGTATACCATATATCCCTCTACCATAGAACCCTCAGGATGTGCTCTTTGTCGAACCAAAGCCTTCAAAGATTTCAAATGCCTCTCAACCATCCACATTGACCTAGTGTGTACAGGTCCACACAATTCAATCTCCTCAACTAGGTGTATGAGGTAGTGTTCCTATGCATTGAAAAAAGTTGGAGGTAGACACTTTTGCATTTCACACAGTAAATGAGGAATTCTTCTCTTCCAATAGTTTATATCTTCTTTATGGATTTCTTTAGATGACAACCACCTACATTAAGAGATTCAAGTCACAAAAAATATATAGATATGAGACTTTACAAAATAATATACAATAGATTACGTAGCAAGAAAAACAAATCGCGAATGTAATAAATATATACAACAAATTGAACAGATATTACTGCTTACCTCATATATTTTCCAAGATTGTATATCACTTGTTTGATGTTATTGTTGAAGTGCTCTGGGAGAGATAGAGGAAGCACGTACTGTAGTAATTATAAACCAATCATTTCATTGTTTTCTAACATAACATAACGAACAATACACGTAGTTTATGAATATATTGTAAATACAGAAGAACATAAGTTACCTTGACGAAAGTATGCCAATCATGCGTTTTGAGCCCTGGCCCAAATTCACTTTTTTTTGATATGAGATTGTTTATGTTCACAGCAAATCCTATGGGAAATCGAATTTTTCATATGACTTCTTTTATGGCATCACTTTGCTGCTCCGTTAATAACCATGGAAGGGCACTTATATTAATCTGATCTCTATTGCTATTTGAGTGAATGAAATTTTTCAATGCATGATTGGATTCATGTATGTCATTACAAATTTTGACAATTTTTTCTTTGTCATGCCTTCCATCCAATATTTTCCACAATGTCTCTGTTATATTTTTTCCAATATGCATAGTATCAAACAAATGCGCAATTTGTAAGTGCTCGTAGTAGGGCAACCTACTAAATTGTCTGGGATAGCTTTTTAGTCCCTTTGGAAGGTTGTCAATATTGCCTTGACGACCTTCACGATCATCAATTACACAATTAGTCAACAAAAATCACAATAGAAATATATAAATTACAAACATAAACCATTAGGTGGAACGACATTACCTCGACGATTAATTCTATTATATTCCAACTTCCATAGGCGAGGTGTCATTCTTCATGGCTTTGATGTAGTCTCTTCTTTCCCATTGAAAAGATGTTTTTTCGTACTTCGATACTTATGATTCCTGTGGAGGAAGTGTCTACACTCATCAAACACCTGCTTTCCTAAACTTTTTGAATGACGAGATTTCATCTTTGGACCACAAACTGGACATGCAAATTTTCCCTTTGTTTGAAGACCTACAAGATAATGATGTAATTGGATTATTAAATATGTTGATTTTTATAATTAGAATTATTGTGTGCAACTTGAATTCACTATAACATACCACAAAAATGTGTTAGCCCTGGGGCATCATGTATTGTCCATGCAAGTATTGCATGGAATTGAAATTGTCTTTGTCCTATTGGTCTAGACACGTCATACATAGTGACACCGTTCCATAACTCCACCAATTCGTCGATAAGAGGCTCAATATATACATTCATATCTTTTACTTGATATTTACCTACTTGAATGAACAGTAACATTACATAATTATTGTGACCGTTTTACTGCAAGATTTGTAAGTACATGTAAATTAATAACTATCAAATGATAAGATACCTGGAACAATCATTGCCAACATAATGTGTTCCCTCTTTATTGACATCCACGGAGGAATGTTATTGTTGATAACAAAAATAGGCCACACCGAGTAAACAGATCTCATCTCTCCAAATGGATTGACACCGTCCGCTGCCAATGAAAGCCTGAGATTATGAGGTTCTTCTTTGAAGTGTTTCCACTTTTCCTCTATGTGCATAAATGTCGAACCATCCGCAGGGATTCGAATAATGTCATCTTGACTTCTATTGCGTGCATGATAATCCATAAATTGAGCCAAGCTACTACACCTGAATAATTGTCGCATCCGTGGAATAATGGGGATGTAACGAAGAACCTTTTGAGGCACCTTTTTTGTTAGTCGATCTGTTCGATATCTACTCGTATGACATACAGGGCATTGTGTTGCAAATTCATGTTCTTTATAATATATAATATGATCATTGGGACAAGCATGTATTGCTTCATACTCCATTCCAATATCTTTCATAACAGTAGTTAATTCTCGATATGAGCGAGGTAGAATATTTGATGATGGTAACAAAAACTCGCCTATCAATCTACAGCAAAAAATATAAGTTGTTAATATAAATAATATTAGTGGTACATTATTCACCCTAAGTTAACTATAAAGACATATATGACATACCTTAACATAAGTGACATTGTTATGTTGGATAAACCATTCATAACCTTCAAGTTCAACAACAACAATACAACAGAGAGAAGAGTTGTTTGGAAGTCTTTGTATAGGGGCTCGTATGCCTTCTGAAGTAGAGGTACATCGAGGCTATCATCATCATCATGATCAGATACGCTTGGACTAGATGTGTCATGGATCAATGTATTTATACCATCCTCTTCAATTGTGTTTTCTGGTGCATGATCGTCACCTTCCATGGGATCATTATCTTCACCTTGGATATTTGCACGTCCATGTTCCTCCACTTCGAAAACCATATTCTTCGGATTGTTGTGGTTCATATCATGTACTTCCATGGGAAGATCAACCTATATAAAATTGATTAACATAAATAAACCATGATCATCAACTCATCATCAAGTGATTTCATATGTATATAAATTGTTAAAATGATATAATGAACGACTTACCAGTGGATGATAGTCATGCCCCCCTTCAATGTGACCATTCTCCCTACAATGTCTCTTAACTATTTTGATTCGCAGTCTTCTACGGTTTAAGCCCTTACAAATATTTCAAGGACAATAACATTTTCCATCACCTTTTCTTTTCAAGTTAGACCACAATCTAGCGATTGTCTCTCTATTTTGTTCTTCACTTATATTATCTGACATGATCGTTCTTTGCAGGAAGCAAAAATCGAGCTATGAAAACTTCGGTCTACAACTTTCACAAACTAAGCAAAACTGTCGAAAGTACACAAATCTTCTTAGACCTAGCTAAATACTTTAATATTTTAAAAATACTTTCTTTGACTTTATTCCTAAGATTATTTGTAAAACTTTGACCAACCGCCTGAAGGTCTTATTTCAAGAGACCTTACAACATTAAGCCACTAAAAGCAATTTCAAAACATATAAGCTAAAAGTCTAGTTAAAATATACATTAGAATAAAAAAAAAACAATTTCCATACCCAAGCGCGTGGCTATAACTCGTGCAATGGCCTTCTTGCTTAGCTGTAGAAGCTCTCCAGCAATCAAATTATATAAACTACAAGGCCTAACAAAAATTTCAAAACATATAAGCTACAAGTCTAGTTAAAATATACATTAGATTAGATTCAACAATAGCAAGCAATGTTATTCAGAATTAGATTCAACAAACCTTAGCAGTGTAAATAGCCATCTCCTCTAAACTGGACTCCAAACACGAGGGGGCATTCACATACTCTTCCCCTAAAGGTATCCTGAAGAACAAAAGCCACTATTCTTGAGTTTGTGAATTGCAACTCGAGATGAATGAAGCTTAAAAGGAATGAAAATTGTTTTCATACATTTAAATCAGGATGTAATATTTATTCATAAGTATATACCTTGCAAGCACTTAAAATTGTTGTTATATGTGTTGCGAGAAAAGAAGAATTTTATACTTATGTGTATAGACACACTTCCTGTATGCGATCCAAAGCTTGAATGTTATCAAGTGTGTCCAATGATGGGGAGAGACCTCTGTGCAAGCAGAAGATCTGCAATGAAACAAAACAAAAGAAAATTTTCTTATAGTAAGAACAAGTTTGTTGTGCTGCACAGGGTACCAACAAAATAGTGTATAATATCTTTTTCTTTACCTGGCTTTCAATTCAGCATGAGAGCCTTTAATAGAAAATTCAAGTTGATAACATATTTAACAAGAGTTGCAGGGCAGCATAGTTCCTGCGTAAGTCCAAGAAAATGTGTGAGGATTGACATAGATTTGCGTAAGTCCAAGAAGATGTGTGAGCATTGACATAGATTTTGTGAACATTTTCTATGTAATGAAGATTTTACTGCAAATGGAATGAAACTAGGGGTGGATTGGTAAACTGATTATTTGTATCAAATGGTGTAAAATTGAAACTAAAACAATTTCAATTGGCCACGCCACTCATGGACTGGTCCTCCATATGTTATAATACTTTCATCATATATCACAAATATGAAATAGAATATGTAGCACACTGAAATAAAGCATTAAAAGATAGTGTCTAAATGTAATTAAATATATGGAACAGGTTATAAGAATCTGTACAAATCAATCAGAATGGGTTGAAATCAGTGCCCAACTTAAGAAGATCAACACTAATAATATGTCAAATATTTATTGTTAATTTTTGCTCGTAGCTATAGGGAAATTAGGTAAGCGAGCAACAGAAGAGCTAATATTTTGTAAGAGTATACCATTTAAACTGTGTATGCTCATTTAACAAGAGAGCCCATAATTTGGCATGAAATACTCAAGACAATATATTTGATATGCATCTTACTTCAACATTTCATGTAACACAGCCAAATCCAAAAGAAATCTCGCAAACAAACTACCTGAGATTTATAACCTTTATCTTCCAATATCCAATGGCTCCTTATAGGCGTTAATACAAAGAAGCCAACTGTCAAAAACTGTGGCAATGATAAACATTTTGAAAAATAAAATTGTATTAGGTATAAATAAAAAACAGGAAGAATGGTGTAGACTTGTAGCTAGAAGATAACACAGTGAAAATTGATGAGCTCTTTGTTATCACCCACCTCAAAGAAACGTGCATATCAACTCCAAGTGTCAAATGTCAGCTGTAAGTGCAACAATGCAAGTTTTCATCTGTGTAACTTGTTTTCCTGCTACAGTCAATGCTGATACATCCTGCTTTAACATAAATAGATTCAAAAGGAAGCATTGTCAACTTAAGAAAAATAGTAAAAATATACAGATGGATAAATGATGCATTTGTTTGGTATATTGTTAACTAGTTGAGCAATAATAGAAGCTACGCTGATTGCTTGAAACTTTTTGTATGGCTTTTCCTTGTGAAGAAGATGAAAAAATGCCATAGATAGTAATCAAAAGGAATTAAGCCTACTAACAACAGCATGATTTGCATTGACAGAAAAAACCACAAATCCATACATTTAAAGAATGACTTGAGTGATCTTTCAAACAATTTGAAAATGAGCTCTGAACAAATACTTTTAACCATATTTCCTTTTATTATGCTATGTCTCCCTGCAAGAAAAATAAATAGATCTACAAGAAAAATATTACACATGCTCATCTGCATGCCAAACTAAACATGCAATTAAACAAGTGTTACACCATTTGTAGAAATGGGAAGCTCAGGACCACCCTCTGCAAGAATGATAGGCCCAACACTTTGGTACTTGCTCCCTCATGCCAAAACGTGCCAGCAAGCACAGCAACCTAAACACTGATTTTTTGATTTTCGCCTCTTTTCTTTCATGGCCAAATGCTACTCAACGAGTGTTATCGAAACTAAATCTGTGTAGAACATCATACAAATTTACAGATACTCTTTTGTTGCAGACATTAGAGAGGACGAAAATGAGGTGACTTGAAATCTCTCACCATCTTGGGCACAAAATTGCAAAGACATATGGTATTGATTTCATAGCTGGCAGCCTTCCTCTCTTAAAGTGATACCTTTATTAACCTAGCTCTGATACCATGTTAAATAATGAAGGATCTTTGTAAATGTAATGGATCTCTCTAGGTGATAATCAATATAGAATGGATATGAATTAATTCAATATTGAAAAATGTTTGCCAGGGTTGAATATATAATTAGATCACTTATTAGAATTCCCAATCTGAAGAGATAGAATCATTTATGAATCTCGATAATCCATCTCTTGTGATTGGTCATCTTATTTAGTGCAATCAAGATGCATATGAGGGGCGGTTGTAACTGTTCAACTACATGTCTCCTTAAGGAGACACATAGGCATAAACTTAAGTAGCCAACAAATCCAAAGGTTATCAATTATGATTAGTCACCAAACAAATTATCAAGAGACCCTATGGTCATCGTCATGATTATTTGCTAAGCCAATTTCAACATCAAAGCCTCTAATATGAATATAGAGGATCATAACTCGATCCCATATGATTGTCATTCAGTCCATCTTGATTAGGGATATACTACCCGATCCAAGAGATAGATATAATGTGATTGTTCATATTTTCATACTTAGTTTAATAATGACAATATCAACTCAATACAAGGATGCCAATCAACTCACTGCCATCACTGCTAATGCTTCTAAATTAGCACAAGTGCTCTATATTATGTTTTTGGTACTGAGTTAAACGAGAAAGAGAAAAGAGCATGATTAGTTGTCACATATTATTTGGCCAACTCAGTGCCAAAAATACAACCTTTAATGTGAAGTGAGGAGCTGCAATAGAGTGCAAGGATTAGAACCTCTCCCCAAGTTTTTAGTAGACTAGGGAAGATGAAGATTTAAAATGTTGTAATGCAGTTTATGAATCATGATGATGATTTTTAAAGATAATCATTGTAAAGACAATCCTAATTTTGGTTGAGTCCTAAGTATGCCAACCATGCAAGGAACTTTGTATGATGCTGCAAGGAATACATTGATGCATTTTTGGATTTAGTCTTCTCAATTAAATTCAAATGAGTCAACCTTGATAGAAAACACTTTTGTACTCATTTTTGGACTCATTGGATATATTTTATCATTTAATTTTGTAAAAAATATATTTTTCTATCCCTTCTACTCTCTAACATCTAGATGATAGATCATAGAGTGAGATATGAAACATTGTGATTCAAAAAACATATACAATCTCTTCTAGAAACAACATCAAGTAAAATATTGGATAGCAGAAAAATTGTTATGTATAACATAAAGTTGTTTTTAAATAAACTTAAGCAATTTTTAATTTACCAAAGTTTTTGCTAAGCCCACATTTGCCAATTGTGTAAGGAACTTCATATGATGCTGCGAGGAATGTGTTGATGAAGCCAAAAAATGTGATTTTTTGATTAATCACTAATTGCCAACTGAAATGTCCCTTTTCTTATTTTGTATGATATTTCCAACCTCTAATCAGATTTTCAAGATCAAACAACTAATACCACAAAGATCCACCAAATTTCTCAAGAAACCCCAAATCGGGTATGCCAGAAATTGTGCCAAAAGCTTCACAGCTTCACCTATTATTAATCAATCTGAAAGTGGATATTTTTACAGAAATTTCAGCAACATAACAGCCTACAAAATGATATTTCTAGATCCGTATAGCCTTTACACAACAATTCTCAAATGTAGGACAAAAACTATGGTCATCGGGCTCCCAAAATTAACGCAAAAATGCCTAGAAACACCACAAAACACTAATAATCTATCTCAGAAGTTTAATCACGTCCCAATACATATATTCAACTCTATTTTAACACCTTAAAGTCTGAAATACAGCAGCAACCCAAACTGATATGAAATATTCAACTGAAAACACCAAACTCATACAAAAAAACACACCCGAAAACCCACAAATCTGCATTGTTCAACACAGAGGCAAACTCTGTATGAGCATGCACATGGAATGGCTTCAAACTCCCGTCCTTAGCCTTCCTAGAAACCTACAAACTCCCATTCTTGGGTCTCCCTGGAAACCTGTAAACTCCCGTTCTTGGGTCTCCTTCTCCACAGGTTTGGCAGCCTCTGAAGAATAACAAAGAAATGAGCAAAATCAAGTTCTGGTATCTGCCCAAAATGCCTCCAAACCCCTTAAAAGAGGGCATAACTGTAACCCACATCCAAGAGAGGTTAATAAAACATATTTTAATAATAATTTTCATTTATTAGTCCAACGGTTTCCAAAGATTAACCCCCTTTTTTCGAAACTTCACTTTCTTGGGCCTGCCTGCCTTAGCAAAGATTATTATTTTTTAATTATTTGAAAAGGGAACATGACACCAACGTTCATGATTATGTAATTCTGAAGGACATGTCTGAATTGTATCTACTCTGATTTACAATCAATTTTCATCCTATCACTGTGAAAAATGGTAGTGTGATGTTGCTTGTATTACAAAAGGGATGTTGCTTGTCAATCTTGCTGAGGGTACTAACCCCAAATCCCTATAAGGGACATTGCCTCTTGACCCTTTTAGGTGCTCCATCCCTAAACCTGTGCCAACGATTGTCCCCAAATCAACCCTTGCTAACCACCATCCCCAAATCAAGATCCTAGGTCCCACCCTTCCCAAGACTCTAAAGGAAAATACAATTTTTTGCAACTTTGTACTTAGTTTTTAGGTTGACTTCATACAAAGGAAATTTTAATTGAAAACTATCAACAATTAGTTATCATTTATGCAGTGTGTAGTATGTATTGTGCAATACAATTTAATCAAATACAATATGAACATAAATAAGAAAAAATGTATCTCATAGTTTATGGAATAAGCTTTAATTTTATTTTATTTTTGTATCTCTATTCTATAAAACCATGTTTTGTTTATTTTTTCATCTTTATTTTACGTGTGTTGAAAATATGATTTTTTCTTGATTGATTCGTGATAGTTCAATAATTTCTGAATCTTTTGGTTTGCCTTTTTTTTACTAATAAGATTTTTACTACTATGGTAGATACTATAGAAAATTATAAAAAATGAAGATGAAAATCAAATTAGTGGAAATGAGATAATTATTAGATTTGAAATGAAAATTCATCATAAACCATTACTAAATAAAAAATCAAAGTATAAGGGTTTAATTTGCGAAAAAAAATAGCTCCAAATTTGACTTTTGCAAATGGTAGACAAATTTATAATCAAATTTCATTGGAATGGCCACTCAGATGCAATGGTGAGGTTCGATCTTGCTCAAAATGCTCGCACAAAGTGTTGATGTTGGATTTGAGTTATGGCCCTCCAAAGGTTGAAGAAAGTAAGGTTCTCCAATGGCTATGAAATAAACATTCCTTTGGATTTGATACCATGTCTTAAAATGAAATACAAAATCCTATGTGTCTTAATGACAACTAATATGAAAATGTATTACCTACTATTGAGATTATTTCTACTATTGTTCATGATGATGCTTGCATTCATACAACCATGGATTCAAGTGATTTAATACAATAGGATATTCATTTTCTTCTAGAGTCAAATCCATGGAATGACTAGTTGATAGACATTGTAGGTTTGTTTGTGGAATCTTACATTGTAGATTTTGGGAGACACTATTAATGGCATTCATTGTCTCTTTGATGAAGATGATATTTTCAAGGGAACATGTTGATTCTCATCTTTACTCTCTAGTTGATCATTATTTTGAGGTTGATATGATGGTGGATACTTTGATACAAAAGTTGGAGGATGTTACTTTATCTTCAAAGGAGACACTTGAGTCTTTGACACATGTTCTACATTCATCCTCAATTGATCCTAACTTATCTTTTTCAATAGAGTAGCATAGTACACATAATATGGGGAGGTTCCTTCCAATGTTGACATGAGGAAACTTGAATAGGTTTTAGAGATTACATGCATTGTTCCTTCCTACAAATTGGGGAGGCTTCATTGATGCACCTTTGGTTTTGTTTCTTCCTAAGGGGGGAATGTTGTTCTACACTCATAGAGTAGTTTATACATCAAGAATGGAACATCTGTGACAGGTGTACATTCTATATTGAGGGGGGCTACTTCGTCTATTTTCCACTTCTTCTCTCTACTATGGAGATTTTTTATTGTATATGCATGTTGTATGTCATAATGGAGGTCTACTCTATCCATCCATTCACTTTTGTTTTTTCTCATCTCTTTTGGGGGAGAGTTTTTCCCATGAGGTTTTCTCTCTTTCTTTTCTTTATGACAGATATTTTATTTTGTATCTTTCACATTGGTACCTAACATGGTCTAGCAGTTGGGACTCAACATTCATTTTCTTCTAGATTTTGTAAGCTTAATTGCATTCTCATAAGCTGCACTTAAAGGAGGTGTTAGTGTAATTAAATTTTACTAATTACACTACTTAATTTTACTTAGGATAATTGATGCAGGTGCATCACAAAACTGGTGATATTTTGAATTTGGGTATCATGGTGGATAGTCATTATTTCATTAGGGAGTTATGTGGCCAAGCCATAGGCAGTTTACATAGTTTTTAGATGGTTATTTTACATTGCAATGTGTCTTAGTAAGTCATTTTGTGTCTTCTTGATGTCAACTCCTATGCCATGCAAGGCATTCATTTTGAGTTAGTTGATGTAGCTAGGTTAGTTTGGATTCAGTTGATTAGGATGGAGTCTCTTTTGAAAAGATGAGCTTGTACCTGATATGATGGGTAATGGTTGAGAAATGTCAGGATAGCAAAAAAGTGAAAGCCCGACTTGGAAGTGAGACATAGTGGTGCATGTGAGGCTGAGCCCAATAACGATGGAGTGAGAGGTTGTTCTTAAAATTGGTTGATACTCTACCAGTTTTGGAGGCCGGTAAGAGTATTTTTGGGAGATTTAATATGCAGAAGCTGATGTGTAATGAGGGGAGAAACTCGATAGAGGGAGCTTGAGAATGGAAGAATGGAGAGTGAGTATGAAACCCGATAGTGGTAAGATAGTAGAAGGTAGTAGAAAGGATCGATAGTAGAGTGGGAGATTGCGGGAGCCCGCAAGCAAGGAGGAATCGAGACTTAGACTAAGGTAAAGAAAAACAAAGGAATATGTGTGATGACAAATTTCCTTATTGGAATTTTGACATTTAAACTAGCATTTCCCATTTTCCCTCCAAAGGAAGAACAAAAAAAAGTAAAATGAACTTAAATTAGTCAATCTACAGGATCAAACTTGGGAAAGGAAAAAAAATTAAAAATTGCCATAAGGTGAATGTCTGTTTGTTTGTTTTGCACCTTGCCGATGCGGGTCTGTGCCCAACCCTCTCAATGCCTCGAGTTCGCCTCACTCAATGCCCCTCTTTTCCTTTCTGCTAAAGTGATCTCCCGCCTTTCCTTTCTGGAAGAACCTTGTGTCGCGCAATTTCTTTCAAATGAGGGTTTTCGGTTTTTTTTTCTCTTATATCCCGCGGCCATCACAATTGCGATGCCTGACGTCACAATTGTGACGGCATCGGGCTAAAATTGAAAAAAAAAAGCCAAAAACACATTACCTTTTCCAACTGTCGCAAATTGACGTCGCAAATTGACCCCTAATGTATTAGTGCCTTGGTCAAGCCCTAGGTTAAGAAATTAACCATAATTGAAAAATGTAAATGTAAATGATTGAAAGACAAGATACATGTTAGGATTCACCTTGATTGAATGTATGTAAATATATTGTAGATCTTGAATTAGGAATGTAGAGGATCTCCACTCCTTGCAATGGGTCCACCATAATTGTTAGGATCAACCATGGAAACAAATTATAGTTACATGCAAATATAACAAATATCAAAAAATAATAAATTGCATAGAAGAGAACACAAGACACAAGAATTTAACGTGCTTTACCCAATCCATGGGCTACATCCACCAACAACAAGTCCAATATTATTATTATCCAATGATTACAATCTGCAATCTCTTACAACTCACTACCGTTGTAAGAAGCTACAATATCACTATACATAATGAAGTCCCTAACCTAAGCCATTTTATACAAGCTTTTGTTGCTTACAAAATTAGGGCTAGAACAAGTCATCCAACATAAAAAAATAGTAGCCAAAACCTTTTACGATAGTAGGGTCATTTTTGGCTTCATACTCTGACAAGGAGCACACCTGGGGTGTTGCCCCCAAACCCCCATTAAAAATAATCTAGGGGGAAACTATGCTGGGTAAACCTCCAAGTCTGATTAGGCTCCACATCACAACAATAATCCCATCATGGTGCCCTGGATATAAAAGTGTATCAATGGAGAAGATGACGAATGTTTCAAAGTAGATATCATCCCTTGATGGCCAACAATAAGCTAGATCTTGAAGAGGAGATTCTCACAAAGGATCCTTCAATGCTAGATATAAATCTCCTTGCTTAAACATTTGAAAAACTTGATTACTTGATCTCCTTAAATGCAAAAGGCAAAAATCTGGACTTGAGAGCAAGAACTTGAGAATGTGATTTTATTTTATGAATGATATATTGTGTCATCAAAATGAATCCTCCAAGGCTCCTTATATATGATTTTTCAGGTGGGAAAATAATACAAGCTAAGTAGATAACGTTAAAAAACTAATTAAACCCCTTGAGGCCTTATGAGCCCTAAGCTTCAGCACTATCAGGGACTAGGTCAACCTAGATCAACTTGGTCCAGGACTAGGTCAACCTAGGAGAACTAGGTTGACCTGGGAGGACCTAGTCTAGACTACATCAACCTAAGTTGACCTAATCCTAGAGGTCAAGTCCAAAGTGGCACATAAAGAAGGGGTAGGTGCTATAAAGATAAGGGTGGAAAGAGGAAGAAGATAGGTGAAAAAGGAGATCGAGCACAGACATATACAACATAAGCTAGTTACCTGTTAGGGTTTTGATCTCCTTTTATAAGGATTGATCTCTTCATAATATTAATTCGCTTTTGATAACAATAATTTCTCTTTTTGCTCATCAAGAATGTCTCAATTATGGATTTGGGAATTTTAGCCTCCATAGCTTTTGCTTCTCTCTTTTTGTGATAGGTGTTTGCATGTAGGTGATTCTTGGGAGCTATGAGGTTGAGATTTCATCAACTTCAACATGGTATCAAAGCTCTAGATGTTCATGCCCCTGTTCTATCTATGAAAAGTTTGGCTTGGCTTTCAGATTTGTGCTTTTTCTTTCAAAGGGTTTCATTTTTTAAAGGATTTTTATATTTGATTTGGGGGTCATTGATTTTGGGTGCACTTGGAGCCAAAATGGACCTCATTGTTGATCTCAAAGCACCCAAAAACCCCTATTTTTATATAAAATTTGTCCAATTTGGACACAATTGGAATTTCAGGCAAAAAAATATTGTTCCTAGATTGGGCACATTTCCCAAGGCAATGCTTTTGTGATTTTGAGAATTTTTGGCTCAAAAATCAAGGTTTTTTGCATGAAAAGTAGGATTTTTTCTTTCAAAAAGTGAGATTTTTGGCACGCAAGTTGAGATTTTTCGGTACACAAATCGAGCTTTTTTGGTACAGAAATCAAGATTTTTTGATACAAAAATTGGAATTTTTTGGCATGCAAATCAAGGTATTTTGGTATGGTAATTGATGTATGTTGACACAAAATCAGTGGCAATTCAATTTGCTTGCCCTTCTAACTCTTTTTTTAATCTACATGGGGTTTTTTTGGTTGTAACTTGTGCATTTGGACTCCGTTTTTTGCAACGAGATATCTTCAAAAAGTTGATTCTAAGCCCATCATAATGGTGCAGTTTATTTTGAAATTTGATGTTTGGTTTCCAGTTTATATAGTTAAAGTTAGAGTTTCTACTTTGCACTCTGAGAGACATATCTTGAGACATTTTATTTTCCAAATTCTACTCTAGGCACATCCCATTTAGTTTTTTGCTTTTTATTCATTCTAGTGAATATCTTGGTTGTTTCAGGTCTTAGGATCAATTTTGTTGCTTCAAATGATTCATCATGGGTTGTACTATTTTTTGTATTAGTCTTATGTCTCTTATAGTCTATGTAGATATCATTTGTATGCATTCTAGGAAATACATTGAGATAGAGTGCCACTCTATTGCATTTCAGGATCTTGCACATCTTTGCATTTTGTTGTACTCTCACTACATTATAAAGTGTCTTGGAGGGTTTCATGTTGGCCATATTCACCATCTTCCTTTGTCAAGTGAGTTTTTCTTCCATACCATTAGCCTCATGACGTGTAGATGACACATGCCATTATAGGTGTTTGTACTTCTTTTGCACTCTCGATGTTCTTGGTTCTTTCTATAAGAGACATTGCATTCAATTTCAGTGTTCATGTCTTACCTCTCAACATTATATGGGGGTTATGTTGGTTTGATGGCTTTCTTGGTTCGATGGAGTGAGTTGTCTATTCAATATTTGATCCTATGTACTAGGTGATTATAGTGGCTAGATACCTATGCATTTCGGTCAGACAGATCATTTACCATATAGACATTCTTTCATTCCTATTTTTGGAGGCCATGAAGATACCTTCCATCTTCGATCGATCATCTCTTTAGACTTAGTCTTCTCTACCTGGTCCTATTCTATATAGTGGAGGTTCTTCAGATCAACAACTTGGCAGTGTTTGCAACTTCATGCTTCAGTGGTGTTCTTCATGATCATCTTTTGTTCCTATCATTTGATACATTCCCTAGTTTGGAGGCTTCTTTAATCCTTCACTAGTTCTTTTAGCATTATTTCCATCTCTTTTTGGAGTAGGGGTTTTCCCATGTGGTTTTATCTATTTCTCCTCTTTTTAGAGATATAGTTGTGCTTGGGTACCTCATTAGGCCTTGTTATCGAGACCCAAATTTAATTTCAGTAGTAGTTTCTAGGTTTTTAGCAACTTCCTAGGTTTATCTTAAGGGGGTTGTTAGAGTGATCTTTTTTTTCTTATTAATTAAATCATATTGATTTAATTATTAAGTCACTTATTATCTCTAGTTTACTTAAGTTAAACTTTGGGCATATAATAATTTATTCTTTTATTAATTATTACCATGCAACCTAAGTTAGTTACCTATTAGGGTTTTAATCTCCTTTTAGAAGGATTGATCTCTTTGTAATATTAATTCACTTTTGATAATAACAATTTCTCTTTTTTCTCATCAATAATGTCTCAATTATGGATTTGGGAATTTCAAATTCCATAGTTTTTTCTTCTCTCTTTATGTGATAGGTGTTTGCATGTAGGCGATTCTTGGGAGCTATGGGGTTGAGCTTTCATCAACTTCAATAGATGGAGCTAAAAGGTCTTAAAAATGCAAATGCATCCATCTTAAGATGGTACATTTAGCCCACACATTAGTAGGAGTATGAGTTTCCTCAAACTCACGGTAAAGTAGAGCAAGAGAAAAAGAGTAAATCTTATCATGATTTATGAGGAAAATAAATCATCAATCCCTCAACAGACTTGAGTCTTTTTCACATCCATAATTATAATAAGAGAGATAGGTGTTATAAAAATGGGTGTAGTTACTTGCCCAATAAGGTTTGTGTGCCTTATTTTGAACCACATAAGAAAAAGAAAAAGGGGGAAAGGTCTAAGTAAAAGAAGAGGGGATGGCATTGAATAGTCTAGAAGTGTGTGTGGCATGATAGTTCTTGCACTTGCATTAATACCTTGCTCTTTTAGTCAACTTTTAAAACTTTTACCCATACCTGAGTCAAAGTTGAAGTTGAACCTTTATTTTATCCCAAGTTCAAGTTCAGGTTCAAGTTGTCCACGAGATGGGTGAAAGCTTCATCCATTAGTTTTCATCTTATGGTTTGCTAAAGTTGGATGTCGAACTTGAACCTTGAACCACCCGATTCCAAGTTCAAGTTCAACATCGAGATTTCACTAATTGGGTAATGTTTTTTGAATGACTTATTCTCTATAGGTGTTTCTTTTTTGATAGGACATCAATACCAAAATCATTGGAAGCACTTCCCAGATATGGACTCTCGTACATGACGGAAAAACTTGATAGTGAAACATTATGATTGGGATAGATGGTGATTACATGGCAAAGGATGTGTCATCATTAGATGTGTTAGTTTGTAATCACTGGATCATAATAATATTGGACTTGTTGTTTGGTGGATGTAGCCCAAGAATTGGGTGAACATGTTAAATCTTGGTGTCTTGTGTTCTCTTCTGTGTGATTTATTATTTTATGATATTGTTTATATTTGCATGTAATTGTTATTTATGTCTATGGTTTATCCTAACAAGATGGAGTGCAGTAATAAGATGAGGTCATTAAGAACTAGAAATACATGTTGATTTGATAGGATGAGTTAATTATAAGGCCAACAATGTCATATCAAATAATTTTTTGCATGAATGTATTTATTGTTCCACACTCCAATATATGTTCTTAATCTTTCCCAAATTCCCACCATAAATGTTGGTCTTTTCACTATTATTTGTTCATCGGCTATTCTGGAGTTAGAGACGACAAAGCATGGTAAGGAATTGTAGGAGTTTTTTGACATGGGAAATTAGTAAGTTCATTCCCTCTCTTCTATTATTTCCCATTTCTAGGTTCTCTTTAAGAAATTTGGGTTGTTGTATGTTGTGGGTCACTTTCATTTTTAGTTAATATATCTCTCTTTCGACCAAAGCTTCCCAAACTTGAAAAAGAGACCCGTCTATTGAGTTCTCTCCTAAAATCCAAGATAATCCCTGATGAAGCTTGATAGGATTAATAGAGAGAGCCAAAAATGCCCCAAGTGGAAAGATATCTGAAAATTTAACTAGCAATAGATTATTAGAAGCTGCAACCTTTCCTCCTACTCAGGCATGCCTTGAATTAGTGATAAAATGTGCCAATAGATATAACTCCAAAAATAGGTGTGTTAGAATTTTTGTAGGAGAAATCTTGGTGAGGATTAACAAGGTGACTGTTATATCAACTTTAAAAATTCCCCATAGGGAACCCTACGAGCCTAGGAAATTTGAGCAAGTGACACAAATATATGAAGGAAAGAAGAAAGATTATAATTCCCTCCTTGCATAGAGTTGGCTTTTGAAACTAGCGAAAGGAGGTTCACAATTACCTAAGCCCTTGCCTATTGAGCATTTCATAAAGGAGATTATAGATATAGGTGTCCTCCTAAATACGGTAAAAGGAAATGAACATGCTTTTCATTAGGAAGACTAGATGTACTTTTTTTAATAAAAAACTGTGAGAGGTGAAAATTTTATTGATTGGGTAGAGCTAATAGCTGAAAGATTGCACATAGAGCTATTGGGTTTAGCCAATTTGACCTCTTTCTACATGGCCTCCTACCTATTCTATATTTTGGCTATTTCAAAAGATTAGGAAGGGCTACCCCATGAATCATGGAATGGAGACATGAAAATTTATGAGTATTACAAAAATCCACATGCCATGAAACCCTCCCAAAAGTTTAGAAGGGTCAATGAAATATTTTTGGGGAGATTAGTCTTTAAACTAAAAGGTAGAGAAAATACTAGGCTTTTTGAAGAAGCTATACAAGTAATTGATACCTATGGCTTCCATTTTATCCAATTCCCAAAGTTCATGTACATCAAAGTTGAGGCATTCGATGGTGAACCTCTTAAATTACCTTGACATTACTTGGATAATGTTGCACTATTGGAGGTATGCAGACAACTGGTCATTGTTGAACAACAATTGAAAAGCATAAAAAAGGCATCAAGAGTTTTATTTCCTATAGAGTTGGGTGATTACAGATGTAAAAGTTTCAAAGATGCGATGGCAATAGAAGATGAACTCTAGAACATGAACTTAAAGCCTTACATTTCAAGGATTTTTTTTTGATTATGCAGGGTTTGCCAGAGATAATCTAGATGTCCCACCCACATTCATGCATATTCCATAGATGAAGGATTATTGGGCCAATTGTCTAGATGAATTTGAAGTCAGAAGAAGGTTGTGGTCTAAGATGACTTTAAGGTAGGTTGTAACCTACAGAATTGACCTAGACATAAATGGAGTTGAAAATGATGAGAAAGAGGATGTGTTAGACCTGTGGTACCTAGAATAGGTTGAATGTTTCCCAATCCCTAAGCTATATTGGAGTAAAAGAGAGGAAGATGATTTGCAATCTAGAATTGTTGATGTGATCAAAAGAATAGAGGAATGGTTGTCAAAAAAGAAAACTCTTAAAACCAGTACCCAATCATCAACACAACATGTGAAGTTTAAGAAAAAGAAGTCTTCAAAAAGAATGTTTACTCTCACTGGCCATATTGTTAATGATTATGTTATAGGAAATCAAGAACTTGAAGGAGAACCATTCCTCCAAAGGTTCAAGTTCAACAAAAAAAAACCCTATCAAAAGGATAACTCACTCAAGCACCAAAAAGAAGAAGAGGGGGAGAAATCCTAAGAAATACTATGAAACATTAGTAGATTTGGATCCTTCAAAAGAAAAATAGGGAACAGAGCAGGTCCTTGGTTGTGACACTGGTGCAGGAGCATACATTGGATGAATCAAGAAATATTTCATTAAAGTCTTACAATTCAAGCATGATTAAACAAAGGATTATTGATATAAAAGGATTAATTTAATCCTATTTGATATTTAATATGTCCATTAATTATGTTTAGAGTCATATTGTCAAGATAGATGGAAATTCTCAAATATGTAATAAAATATTAACAATATGTAAAGAACATGTATGGGAGAAGGTGAATGGTCATAAGTGATAATTATTTAGTTATAGAACTTGAAAAGAATTCAAAATAAGACATATTGGTTGTGAGTTTCAGAATGTAATGGCTGGAGAACCAGAAAGAAGAAGTGGAATTAAGAGAAGGTTGTATTCGTGAGTTTTATAAAAAAAAATCTGTGTAAAATTTTTAGAAATCTGACTATTGTTTCTGTTGGTAAAAATTAATATGAAAAGATATAGACCTCTAACTTGTATTTTTCAAAAAGATATTTGAGTTATCTTTCATTTGGTTTTGGTTTGACCAAATTATATTAAGTTTTTTAGAGGCTATGACCTATTTGGTGACTGTAGGTTTGAATCTATCCTACAGTTAGCAGTTTTAGAAAAAGTTTAATAACTTTTATTCCAGTTATCATTTTGAGCTATAAATTGGGGAAAACATGTTTAACTAATGCAAAATAAATATCATAAAATGGATTTGTGATATCATGTCATTTGTAAAAGTTATGAGTAAATATGTGAAGCATTTAAATATTTTCCAGCTCATTAATTTAATTGAAAATGTCTATTATTGAAGCTTCTTGAGTTTTACTCCCAAAAGAAGTTTTGAAAATGTATAACTTTGCATCATTTTTGGTATTAGAGCTTAGAAAAAGGTTTGGGTAAAGGTGAATTTTGAGTTTGTGTTTGTTGTGACAGGTTGAGGAGAGAACCTATAGAGTGGCCAAAAGACTAGGTTGAGTGGAGAGAACCTAGATAGGAGAAAATGGTCACAAGAGGAGATTTATCTCATGATAAGAGGATACTATTAGAGGATAAGAAAAGAGAAGAGGAAGCTAGAATGAATGAAGATATAGAAGAGAAAATAAGATTCCTAATGAGGGAACTTAAAAAAGGGGAAGAAAATTTAAAGAGACTGAAAGAGGAATTGAAGAAAAATATGGACAAGGAAAATAGTAATTTGGAGTAGCCATTCATTGAAGATACAAAGGTATGTGAAGATGGAATATAAAGCTTGGTTACCAATGAAGAGAAGAGTTGTCCATTGGAAGGACAAAGTGAACAAATTGATGTGGATATAAAAATAAGTAATATGCATCAAGATACTCTTATAATAGAGAAGCTGAAGGAAAATGTTGATGCCTTAAAGTTGAATGTTGGAATGAAATGCAAAGAAGAAGAAATTCCAATTGAGAAATCTGATTTGGTCTCAAGAGAAGAGGCTATAGAAGAGTTAGTTATGGGTTATGAAAGGGTTCAAGTATTTGTGTATTCTCCATGTATGGAGATATGGCATGTTTATGGTGACAAGAAAGAGGAGCTTTATTGGCAAGTGTATTTCATGGAGTTACAAATGTATTCAGTAATAGAGCTGGTATATGTGATTAAATTGTTGCTGAAAATTAGTGAGCAACAACAAATGGTTTTCATGTTACCGAAAAGAGGCAAACCAAAGATTAAGATGAAGAAGGAAAGACAAATCCAAGTGAGTCAAGGTCAAGCAAGGACAAGATTGCAGCTGGAAGATGAGTATAAGCCCAAAGTGAATTTGAATTTTTTTGTAAAAATCTTTTCTAATGTTTATTTTGCTGGTGTTTCCAAGAGGACTTGGAAAGATTTCAAATTTGGGAGTATGGTGTAGGAGCACACATTAGATGAAGATTCAAGAAATATTTCATTAGAGTCTTACAATTCAAGAATGATTAAACAAAGGATTATTGATGTAAAAAGGTTAATCTAATCCTATTTGATATTAATATGCCCATTTATTATGTTTAGAGTCATATTGTCAAGATAGATGTCAAATATGTAATAAAATTGTCATAAAATATTAACAATATGTAAAGATCATGTAAGGGAGAAGGTGAATGGTCATTAGTGGTAATTATTTAGTTATAGAACTTGAAAAGACTTCAACATATGACATATTTATTGTGAGTTTTAGAATGTAATGGCTGGAGAAGCTAAAAGAAGAAGTGGAATAAAGAGAAGGTTGTATTTGTGAGTTTTATGAAAATTTTCTGTGTAAAATTTCCAAAAAACTAACTATTTTTTCTATTGTTAAAAATTCATATGAAAATATATAGACCTCTAACTTATATTTTTAGAAAGATATTTTATTTATCTTTCATTTTATTTTGGTTTGATTGAATTATATTAAGTTTTGCAGAAGCTATGGCCAATTTGGTGACTGTAGGTCCGAATCTGTCCTACAGTTAGTAGTTTTAGAAAAAGTTTAATAACTTTTATTCCATTTATCTTTTTGAGCTATAAATTTGGGAAAACATGTTTAACTAATCCAAAATATATATCATAAAAGGAATTTGTGATATCATGTCATTTGTAAAAGTTATGAGTAAATATGTGAAACATTTTGATATTTTCTAGCTCATTAATTTAGTTGAAAATGTCTATTATTGAAGCCTCTTGAGTTTTACTCCCAAAAGAAGTTTTGAAAAGATGTACCTCTAAATAAAACACTTTCAATATGGCTGAAAATCAATAAACCCTGAGTGGTGAAGGCAACATCCTTATGGATGCCCTCACCGTAACTAGTAGCTTCGAAACACTAGAGAAGACTCTAATAGCCCGCAAATGGTTTGAGACTTCTATTACCAAGAAGCAAAGCATACTACCTTTGTCCTTACCTCTGGATGACCTGGTAGGTAAATTTTTGAGGAAGACACTCGAGGGAAAAAAGCCAAAGGCTGAATCTAGGCTTGAGTTTGATGAAAATATAGGGCATTGGATGGCAAAAATTGCCAAGCCAGTCAAGGATAAAGGTGTGATGAAGCAACTACTCAATATTATCAAATACCAAAGGTAGACCTTAGAAAAGGCAGCAAGGCAATTGAAATGAAAATATTTGAAATGTCAAATAAGAAGATTATTGAATGAGCCTTGAAAGATGCCAAGGATAAATAGGACATGAAGGAAATGATGAGGAGCATGGCTCAACATATCCATGTCGTCCAATACCCTAAAATAGTACTAGTTATTGAAATGTCCACTTCTGTAGACGTCAAGTCTCTAGTCAACAAAAAAATCTTGGATCATTTGTAGAGGAGCAAAGAAGTTTCCAAATCATTTGAGGAATGGGTTGATTTTGTTGAGGTAGACGTTGTTAGGATTAACCATAGACATAAATACCAATTACATGCAACTAAACAATATCAAAAACTAATAAATCACAGAGAAAAGAACACAAGACACTAATATTTAATGTGGTTCACCTAATTCTTGGGCTACATTCACTAAACAATGAGTCCAATATTATTATTATCAAGTGATTACAACATGATTACAATCTGTAATCTCTTACAACTTAATACCACTAAAAGAAGCAATTATCACATTACACATTATGAAATCCCTAACCATAAGTCATAATTCCCTATTGAGGAATTATGGAGTATGTAAAATACTTCCTTGATCAGTCACCACAAACTAACAATCTGCCACTTGGGAATTGATCAGGTTCCATACTAGACAACAATCTCCCACTTGGAGACAAATCATATAGCAATGTCACTACTCCATGAGGCTCCCACTGGATCAAACCACCCTGGACTCTATTGTTCTTTACTTTTGTTCAGTCTAGAAGACCAACCGAAGATGAAGAGGAGTTCAACTTCTCTCTTGTCACTACCTTTGTAAACATATCTACTAGATTGTCATCTATATGTATCTTGTTTATCTTTAACTATCCATCATCCAAAACTGACCAAATGAAATGATACTGCAATTGTATGCGTTTTGTCTTTGAATGTAGAGAAACATTCTTCGCAAGATGAATGCCATTCTTGCTATTTGTAAACAGATAATTATCCCTTTGTGGGTATCCCAATTCTTCCAAGAAGAATAGAAGCTATATCATCTCCTTGGTTGCCTCTATAGCAACAACATACTCTGTCTTTTTAGTGGTGATGCAAGAGTATCCTGGGTGTAAGAGCAATCTTGCATCACCCAAAAATATTTTTATTTCTGTCTTTTCTATTTTAATAAGGACTAGTAGAAAGGGTGGTTACTATTTATGGGAACTTGCTATTTTTAGTAAGTTTTTCATATGAGCTTAGAATGTTCTCATTTTCTACATGAAGGTTCATTTTAGAGTTATAAGCCTACCATAAAAATTTCATTGCTCCAACTTAAGTATCAGAGAAGTTATTGCGGATTTTTGGTAGAAAAAATTGTAGAAAAATCTTCAAGCTCATCATTGGAGGCCTTAGAGTGCTCGGATGAGGTTTGAAAACTCGATGGAAGGGCATTAGCAATGTTTTAGGCATGTAGATTAGGAGCTAGCATTTTGGAAAAGTGGTTATAATAGCCAATTAGAGCAACGGTTCGAGAGTTATGGCCTTCCAAAGTTGGGCTACTTAAAATATCTAAAATAATTGTCAAAGATGTAATTGGCCGACTCTATATGTATTGTTAGGGTCTATCAACCCTAGGTATTAAGTTTCAATGTCTAGAACCTTCCCGTATGACATAAAATTTTCTATTTAAGAAAGGCCCAAACATTGTCTAGGATAGCTTTGGGTGATAGTTCATAGCTTGTCTTGTAGATTACTATAATGAAGGTGCCCATGTGGGTTAGCATATTGTACTTGTGAATTTTGTAATTCCACATTTGCAGTGATAATAAGAAGTCCATATTTTGTTCTCACATTTGTTGTTGTTTCTTTGTTTCTATTATGGGTTTATGCTATTAAGGGGAACACCCTTCATCAAGTGGTATTAGAGCTAGAATTCTTGAGTGTGTGGACAAATCACTGACTATGAGGTAGTTCGCACTAGGACTGTGGTTTGGGCTAAACATGTAGACAAATCACTGATTGTGAGATAATTTGCAATAGGGTTTTAGTGAAAGTGCAAAAATGCCTCCACGAAGAGAGCATGGTAGAAGAGCTATAGGTGTTACACCTTAGGGTTTCAAAGCCCTCCAAAGACAAATGCAAGCATTGGAAGAACAAATGTGTAGAGGAATAAATCTTTCCATAAGAGATGAAAGTGAGGATGAGGACACAGAAGAAGAAAATGTCAAACTAGAGGCAGTTCTAAACCTAGAGGAAGAGAGGCTTTTTGAGGTCATCTTGAAGACTGGAAAAATACCTAAGTTTGAAGTTTCCACATTTTTGGTAAATCTTAACCCATAGGAGCTAATTGATTGGATCAATGAATTGGAGGAGTACTTTGAGTATGAAGATATTGAGATTCTTGATAGGGTCAAGTTTGTGAAGGCAAAACTAAAAGGACATGCAAAGATTTGGTGGCAGGAAGTTCAATTGGAGAAAAATAGAAAGAGAAAGGACAAAATCAGTAGATGGGATCGAATGTTAGCTAAACTTAAGTGATAATTCATTCCCATAGATTATGAGCTTGATCTATTGAAGAAAATGCAAGGGCTGAAGTAAGTGGGAAAATTTGTTCAAGAGTATACCAAAGAGTTCTGCCGAGTTCTCATTAGAATGAACCATGCAAAAGCTAATAAGGAGAAAGTGGCCTGTTATCTTAATGAGTTAAGGCCAAGTATTTAGGATGAACTGAGTTTGGTTTGAATGAATAGTATTGAGGAGGCATACTAGTTTTCCCTAAGAGTTGAGGAGAAATTGAGCAAGAAGTTTGACAACAAGAATAGTACAAGAGGTCGTGGTGGAAGATCTGGTGGAAAATCTTATGGAGACTATAATGATGATCAGAAGAAAAAGGATGAAGCTGGAAGTAGTAGTTAGAACTAGAGGGAAAAAAATTCCAATTGTTTCCAAGATCAGAATAATAGAGATCAGAGAGGTAGAGGCCAAAGACAAGGATCTAGAAGAGGAGGCTTTAGTGGGAAATATTTTCACTGCGAAGAAGAAGGGCATAAAAAATTTGAATGTTCCCAACACCAAGGAAGAATAGAAGGTTAGGACAAAGTTGCACATGTTCATGAAGATGTGAGATCATCACATTCTAAAGATGCTGAAAGAGGAGAAGTCCTAGTTAACAAAAGAGTCCTGTTGAGTGGTGAGAATGAACCAGATCAAAGAAGGAGCTTGTTTCACACAAGGTGCATTTATGAAGATAAGTGTTATGATGTGATCATTTATGGTGGAAGTACTGATAATATTGTGTCAAAAATGATGGTCACCAAGTTGTATTTGAAGAGATAGAAACACTGTATTGTTTGGGTGCAAGATGACCATAAGGTCATGGTCAATGAATAGTGCTTAGTGAAGTTTAAGATTGGAAGCTACCAAGATGAGGTACTAGGTGATATCATACCTATGGACATGTGTCATATGTTAGGTAGGCCATGGTAGTTTGACAGACATGTTGTACACGATGGGCGAGAAAATACCTACACTCTAACCAAGGATGGAGTGAAGCATAAATTGAAGCTATTGAAGGAGAAAGAAGAAAAGGTATGTAGTGCTGCTAGAATATGTTTTGCTGATGGAAAAGAGTTTCTCAAAGGTATGAAGCATAAGCATATGTGTTTTGCTATTATTACAAAAGATAATAAAGAAGAAGTAAAGGAGGTACCTACAGAAGTTGCAAATATATTGGGAGAGTTTTTTGATATTGTATTGGATAATGTACTTGATGGATTGCCTCCAACGAGGAAGATCAACCACTAGATGGATTTGATTCTAGGAGCTAGTTTGCAAAATAAGACAATGTATAGAATGACGGCTGTAGAAAGTGAAAAGTTGAATAGACAAGTTCATGAGTTGCTGCAAAGGGGTTGATTTAAGAGAGTCTGAGTCCCTATGCTATACTAGCCATATTAGCACCAAAGAAGAATGAAGAATTGAGGATGTGCATAGATTCTGGTGCTATCAACAAGATCACAATCAAGTACATATTTTCATTGCTAAGGATGGATGATATTATGGATTGTTTGAGTAGTACTGAGTATTTCACAAAGATAGATCTAAAGAGTGGATACCATGAGATTCATATCAAAGAAGGTGATAAGTGGAAGACTGTTTTCAAGATAAGGAAAGGATTGTACGAGTGGTTAGTCATGCCTTTTGGGCTAACTACTACACTGAGCACTTTCATGAGGCTCATGAATGAGGTACTGAAGGAGTTTCTGGGTAAGTTTTTCATTGTTTACCTAGATGATATTTTGATCTTTATTAAGACATTGGAGGAGTACTTGATTCATATTCGCAAGGTGTTTGATAAGTTGAGGGAAGAAAAGTTGCTGATAAACCTGAAGAAGTGCAGTTTTGTAAAGAAGAAGTTGGTGTACCTGGGATTTGTAGTCTCAACAGAACATCTAAAATGGACCTAAAGAAAGTGAAGGCTATCCTTGAATGGCTACTTCAAAGATTGCAACAAAGGTAAGATCTTTTCATGGATTGGCTAGTTTTTACAAAAAGATGATAAGAGGTTTTAGAGTATTTATGGACCCTTGGCTAAAACTATGAGATGAGATAGGAAATAATTTAAGTGGATTGTAGGAGGAAATAAGAGTTTTAATATGTTGAAATAGAAAGTTACTAAGCAACCTATTTTAGCACTTCCTAATTTTAATAAGGTGTTTCAAGTAGACTGTGATGCTAGCGGTACTGTAGTAGGAGTTGTTATGAGCCAAGAAGGTAGAACTATTGCTTATTTGAGCGAGAAGTTGAATGACACAAAAATAAAATATTTTGTTTATGATTAGGAATTTTATGCTATAGTTCAAGCATTGAAGAAGTGAAGACACTATCTTATTCTTAACGAGTTTGTTTTGTATACTGATAATCAAGCTTTTCAATATTTGAATAGTCAAGGAAAATTGAACCAAAGACATTTAAAGTGGGTTGATTTTTTGTAGAGTTATACATTTATTTTGAAACACATGAGTGAGAAGTGTAACAAAGTTGTAGTTGCTCTTAGTAGAAGACAACTTTTGCTGACAAAAATACAGATAGAGGTGGTTGGGTTCAAGGAACTCAGTACTTTATATCTAGATGATCTTGATTTTGGTGAAGCGTGGAAGGCTTGAACAGAACTTGTTACACTTGATAGGACAAAGTGGTTGGATTTCATGATCTAGGATGGTATGTTATTAAAGGGAAGTCAGTTGTGCATTCCCAAAAGTTCACTGAGAGAGAATCTCATTAAGGAGGAGCATAGTGGAGTATTGGCTAGACATTTTGGCAGAGATGAAATCATAGCTTTGGTTGCTGAGAATTATTACTGGCCACTGTTGCAATAAGATGTGAAGAAGTTTGTACAGAGTTGTAGAGTATGTGAGATGGCGAAAGGAGTGAAGTAGAATATAGGGTTGCATCAACCATTACCTATACCAGAGAAGCCATGGGAGGATGTCAGAATGGATTTTTTTCTTGGATTACCAAGGACACAATGTGGGAATGATCCTATTTTTGTTGTGGTTGATAGGTTTTCAAAGATGGCACATTTATTCCTTGTAAGAAGACTAGTGATGTTGTTCATGTGGAAGAATTATTTTTTAGACAAGTAGTAAGACTACATGGTCTACCAAAGAGTATAGTTTTAGATTGAGATACCAAATTCATTGGGTATTTTTGGTGTACATTGTGGAAGAAATTGAAGATAGAGTTGAAGTTTAGTTCATCACATTATTTATAGACTGATGGACAAACAAAAGTTGTGAATTGTAGTTTGGGAAGTTTACTAAGATATTTGGTTGGAGACAAACCAAAAGGATGGGATCTGATTTTACCATAGATGGAATTTGCATATAATAATTCTATCAATAGTAGTACTAGTAAATCACCATTCCAGATTGTATATGGGAGTAGTCCCATAAATGCTTTTGAATTGAGGCAGTTGGATAAAGGAGAGATAAGTAGTGCTAAAGCAGAAGAATTTTTTGAATATTTGAAGGACATCCATAAGGAGGTGAGGAGGCACAACATAAAGATGAATACACAGCACAAGGCTAAGATAGATGTGAAAAGGAGATTTAAGGAATTTTAGATTGGAGATGAAGTCATGGTTTATTTGAGAAATGAGAATTTTCCAATGGGTACATATAATAAGGTGAAGATGAAGAAGTTTGGATCCCGCAAGATAGTGAAAATGCATAATTTTGGAAATGCTTATGAAGTGGAGTTGCCTACTGAGTTGAATATTTCACCAGTACTTAATATTTTAGATTTGACAGAGTGTTATGAAGGAGGTGATGGAGATGAAGTTGCAGAAGCACAGTGGAGTATTCCAACAACTAGTTCAACTACAAAGGAGATTGCGAGGATACTAGACAATCGTGTTGGCAGAAGTACAAGTAAAAAAACTTATAAAGAATACTTGGTCAAATGGAAAGGGAGACCAGTAGAGGATTCATCATGGTTAGCAATTGAGGAGGTTAACCATCTTGGTTTTTCTCTAAACACCTGAGACATGACGAAGTCACTTCTCAAATTACCCTAGGTGTCTGATGTAGGAGCATCTTGGGTGTAAGAGCAACCTTGCATCATCCAAAAATATTTTTATTTTAGTTTTATTGTATTTTAATGAGGACTAGTAGACATGGTGGTTTCTATTTATGGGAACTTACTATTTTTAGTAATTTTTTCATATGATCTCAGAATGTTCTTATTTTCTACATGAAGGTTCATTTTAGAGTTATAAGCCTACCATAAAAATTTCATTGCTCCAACCTCAGTATCAGAGAAGTTATTGTTGATTTTTGGTGGAACAATTTGTAGAAAAATCTTCAGGCTCACCATTAGAGGCCTTAGAGTGTAACTCGATAAAAAGGGGCTAACAATATTTTGAGCTTGTAGATCAAGAGTTGGTGTTTCTAAAAAGTGGTTATAATAGCCAATCAGAGCAATGGTTTGAGAGTTATGGCCTTCCAAAGTTGGGCTACTTGAAATATCTAAAATAATTGTCAAAGATGTATTTGGCCAACTCTATATGTATTGTTAGGGTCTATCGGCCCTAGGTATTAAGTTTCAATGTCTAGAACCTTCTCGAGTGGCATAAAATTTCTTATTTAAGAAAGGCCTGAACATTGTCTAGGACAACTCTGGGTGATAGTTTACAAATTATCTTGCATATTACTGTAATGAAGGCACCCATGTGGGTTAGCATATTGTACTTGTGAATTATGTAATTCTGCATTTGTGGTGATAATGAGAAGTCCATATTTTTTTCTCGCATTTATTATTGTTTTTTTGTTTCTATTATGAGTTTATGGTATTAAGGGGAGCACCCTTCATCAAGTGGATAAAGCATTCACCTTCTGTAACTAAGCAACCCAACTCACTATTGCCCTACCAATTATAAATACATAACCTATAGTACTCTACCTGCTATCAATATCCCCTATCAAATTTGAGTCAACATAGCCTTGTAAATCAATAGTAGAGACCCCAAGATGTAAACACTTATTAGATGTTCCTCTAAAATATATGAGAACCCATTTAACTGCATTCTAATGCTCAAGCCCTAAATGACTCATATACCTGCTAAAAACTCCCACTGCATGTGTAATATTTGGTTTAGTACACACCATAACATACATCAAGCTTCCTACAGCTGAAGCATAAGGTACCTTGGACATCTTATCTTCCTCTTCTTGTTTCTTTGGACACATCTCCTTAGTCAATTTCAAATGACCAAGTAAAGGTGTGCTAACAACTTTAGCATTCTCCATAGAGAAATGTTGCAACACCTTCTCAATATGATCAGCCTAAGATGATGTCATTTTTGTGTTCTTCCTATATCTTTAAATTTTTATACCAAGCATTTGTTTTGCTGCCCCCAAATCTTTCATAGCAAATGAATTTGCTAAGTATTATTTTAACCCCTTACTGTGATCCATGTTAGACCCAACTACAAGCATACTCATCAACATATAAACATAAAATAATGTAGTTTTCATCATCCAAACTCTTAAAATAAATATAATGATTTGAATGACACCTACCGTATCCATGCTCATGCATAAAATTGTGAAATTTTAGATACCACTGCCAAGGTGCTTGCTTCAAGCCATATAACATTTTCTTCAATTTGCACACTAGGTTCTCCTTACCTTTGACCTCAAATCCTTGTGGTTGCGCCATATATATATTCATCCAAATCACCATGAAGAAAGATTATTTTAACATCAAGCTGTTCAGTAGCCACAATACTTAAAATAGTACGAATAAAAGTCATTTTAATAATAGGAGAAAATATCTCATCAAAATCAATGCCCTTTTCGATGCAAATCCTTTTACAACTAACCCGACTTTAAATATTTTCTTACCTCCATCCTCTTCTTTCAACCTATAAGCCTATTTATTTTGTAAATCCCTTTTACCTACAAGCAACTTACATAAATCCCAAGTCTTATTTGTCTACAATGAGTTCATCATACCTTTCTTACTCATGTGCCCAAGTTTGTAATGCCACATCGATGTATTAGAATCTACAACAACTATTTGTTCTCTTGGCTCAACTACAACAATTGTTCCTAAACATTCATTTTTCAGTGAAACAATTAAAGTAGAAGGAACATTATGTCATGTACAAACATATAAGGTACCTAATTTTACACCTCTTTCTACTAAAAGGGAAACTTTTGAAACCTTTCAATTTTTATCATTAAAAGTAACTATGCAACCCTCATCACCGAGTTTCCCTCTTCAAATTAAATTCCTACTCATCCTTGGAACATGTCTTATCTCATGTAGTAGCCAATAATTCTCATTCTACAACTTAATCTTATCTTTTCCCTTTCCAACAATCTAATAGGGTTCATTATCCCTCAAATAAACAAATCCAAAATTGCCTTGGACATAATCAATAAAATAACCTCTATGGGGTGTAGCATGAAATGAAGCCCTAGAATCTAATTTAACCATGAATCATCAACACTTTGTAAAGAAAGAAGAAAAGCATCCTCTTTGGATTTGTTACTTACTACATTTGCCTCGTTGTTCCCTTCTAGTTTATCTCCTTCATTGTTCTTTTAAGTCCAACAATATTTCTTCTTATGCCCTGGTTTTCTATCGTACCAACAATCTCTTGGTCCTCTAGATTGAGATCTCTTCCCTTTTGACTTTCTTCTTCATTTCCAATGATTTCCAGAATTACTTCCTCTCTTAGTCATTCTACCTCTGCTTTGTGCATTCAAAGAACTTTATGATGTAGACCCACCTAGGATTTTCCTACGAGTTTCCTCACTCCCAATAACACCAATCACATTATAAAATTTTAGGGTATTAGATCCAAAAACAGAATTATTCATAACCATTACCAAGCCCATCTAGCTTTCAAACAAAGAACACAAAATCAAGAGAGCCCTAATTTCTTCATCAAAATTGACATTCATAGAAGATAAAAAAACTAGTAACTATATTAAACTCATTTAAATAATCTACAATAGATCCACCTTCTATCATCTTCATATTAATAAAATCTTAATGAGAAATACCTTATTTGAAGCAGAGGGCTTTTCATACAACTTTGCTAGGGTTTACATCAACTCTTCCGTCGTCTTTGCATTTGTAATGTTAAATGTCACTAGTGGTTCTAGGCATAATCAAATGCTTCCAAGTGCCTTTATGTCTAAAATCTCCTAGTCCTCATCTATCATAGTTCCTTTTTTCTTGGCTTTTCCTTCTAATGACCTCCATAAATCCTTCTAATAAAGATAGTCCTCCATTTACACTTTCCATAACTAAAATTTATGCCCATTAAACTTTTCAACCTTCAGCTTACCTTCATTTTCCATCGCTCCCACTTAACTGTGAGACTCCCACTCAACCATGAGTCTTTCTTGTAGAGGATAACTAAAAAACAACCTCACTTTGATACCACTTGTTAGGATTAACCACAAACATATATAACAATTACATGAAAATATAACTAGTATCAAAAAATAATAAATCGCACAAAAGATAACACAAGATACCAATATTTAATGTGGCTCACCCAATCCTTGGACTATGTCCACAAAATGAGTCCAATATTATTATTATCTAGTGATTACAACTTGATTACAATCTATAATCCTTTACAACTCAATATCACCACAAGAAGTAATTATCACATCACACAATATGAAATCCCTAACCCTAAGCAATTTTCACATGACACAATATGAAATTCCTAACCCTAAGCCAAGGAACTATGGACTATGTCTAGTACTTCCCTAATTAGTCACCACAAACTAGCAATCTCCCACTTAGGAACTGATCAGGCTCCACATTAGACAACAGAGGCAATCAAACAAGTCAATGTTCTAAGTGAAGCTCGTAAAGAAACCGCTAATGTTATCAAGAAGCTTGAATCAAGCATAGAGAGTCTCATGAGAAAGAGAAAGGTGATTGGGTCAAGGAAGGCTCTTAGATGGAGGAAGTGTAGGAATATGGCCTATATAAATTTTTGCATAAAATGACTAATACTGAGACTAGATGATAAAATCCTTTATGTGATCAAGGATTGCATTGAATGAAGGAACAAAGTTATTAATCAATGTGTTTTTGAAATTAAAGAATTACTTAATGGGATGGAAATTTTAGATGACATCGTTCACAGGGATTTGAAATGGATTAATAAGCAATGCACCAATGTAGAAGAGAAATCAGCCATGTGTGGTGAAAATACTGTCATAGATTTGTAGAAAGCATTCCACGAGTTAAAAGAGATGAAAGCACCAGTGGTACCAAACTTCTCCAAGGTTTTCCACATGGAATCTACAATGATTATCAATCAAAAGCATTTGGAGATGCATTAGACAAAGGGCAGGAAAATTTGCAAGGATAAAAAAAGTATGGAAATAGAGGATCACTTATCTCAGATTGCCACATCAGTAGTTCATCTTTGCATTTACTTCTACCTATGAAAACTAGAAGCCTGGCCAACTGGCTTCTTCCTCAGTAGAGAAATCCTAGGATTATGGACACCTAGAGATATTTGGTGGGTTCTAAGTACCATAGTTTAGTCTCTTTTACTGTTAGGCTTTAGTAGTCTAATTAGTCATAGTAACTGAAAGACTACTCACTCCTAGTGGAGTAATTTGACTATGGTTAAATTTCAACCTTGCGTGGCTATATATATTAAGACTTGATATTGGTTTAGCATTAACTCTTTGTGGATAGAAAGAAACTATTTTTTTTGATATCTACACTTTAATTAAAAGTAAGAGCTCTATGGTGAAACATATATAAAATTCTATTAGTTTTATAATTAAAGTTTTTTGAATGTTGGATATTGTTGTCCATTGAAATATATGGTTTATTTTCTTGTGGAAATAATTTGTATGTGATGATGCTCATGTTTTATCATAGATAAATTCTTATTTTGGTTTGAATTAACAGAGGGAAGAAATATTAAAATCATATCTTTGGTTTGTGATAATAACAATCATGTGGTTGATTATTGTTATAAAATTTGAATGGTTCTTCTAGTTGCATATTATGTTCATCTTGATGAATTGAGTGTTTCACCTTTATATTCTCTGGTTAAAAATACATATGAGAGACATTCTCTCATAACAAGAAATTACCAAATATCTTTCAATAAGGTAGCTGCACCTAAAAAGTAAAACTTGTAGAGGGTTTTCTATTATAGAAACTCAGTTTTTGGCATTGTAAAACATTTATAATTCTTTGATATGAAAATGACAACCTTAGATTGTTAGAGGGAAAAATTGTTTACCAAAAGTTTCTGGCAACTCCACTAGGGAGTGAAATCAAGAATCTTTGTGTTGCCAATTAGTTCATACAATATTTAAACCACAGTCCTTCAAAATCATAGTGATTTTTCAATCTTCCAACCAAATTTAGTCTTTGAAGACACACAAGAAGACCTTAATGCTTGCACCTAGACAAATAGAGTAAGTAATCATCAATACCTTCAAGTTCAAAGGTGTTCAAAAGACAAGAAGAAATAACTAAGAGGATGAGAGGAATTCCCAAAGCTCAAGAAGTAGTTTTCATTAAAAATATTGGTGGCATAAATCCGTAAGGTAGTCCTAGGTGGTAGGCAAGTCAGTCAACTTGGTTGAGAGAAGATACAAATGAACTAACAATTTCTAAGGATTAATAGATTAATATTTTGAAGACTTATCCACAATTGATTTCAAGCCAGATCTTTCTTTGAGAAAAAAAAAAAACTAAGACCATTGACCGAACATCCTCACCAATAAAGACCATCCCTCAGTCAACCTCCTTCCAATCCTTACTCATTCCCAGAACTTTGATCCCTTCATTTATAAATATACACCCCCTAAATATTGTATTACCAAGAATTAGCCTAAATCATCCTTGGGGTGTTGTTGTAAGCCCTTTGAGTTTAGGATGCAATTTGGGAAGACTACCTAAAGGAGCATGAGAAGTTCTACCCAAATTTAGCGAGGATGGGAAGAAATCTCCCGAGGAGCATTTAAATGCTTTTAATATAGCATGTGGTGTCTTGACTATCCCTACAGAGGGTAGATATTTGTCCAAACCTTGATTGATTTAGCAACTAACTAGTTCCACCATTTACCTAATGCATCCATCACATCTTGGGATATAATGAGAACAACCTTAGAAGCTAGATTTAAATATGAAGATGATGCTAATTCATTATTGATACAATTGAGCCAGATGAAGAAAGAGATACGTGTACCCATGCAGGAGTTTGTAGAAAAATTTAATAAGTATCTCCAACAAATTTTGAATGCCAGTATACCCAATGAAGATAATCAAAAAGGGTACAAATTCCCCAAATGTTGCTTTCCAATTAAAGAGAGCCAACATTGCAACCTTTGGGACTGCTCAGGGACTTACTATTGAGTTACAAGATAACTTGATAATAATAGATAAATGGAAGAAATATGTATGAATCCCTAACTCTCAAGCCTCTACTTCCTCCATCAATGACCCACTGATACCAAAGATGATGAATGATTTGATTGTTGTTAAAAAACAACTGCTTAAGACTACCACTCCTTATCAAGACATCCCATGTAGATATGCAAACCAAAATGCCCCTAACTCTAGAAAGTAATTCAATCTTCCTCCTACCTAGCAAAGGCTTCAAATTGAATGACTTACTAGTAAGAAAAACATGTGCATCTTTCATCTTACCAATGATCATGAAGGAGCTACATGTCCACAAAATATAAGGTATAAATAGTTGGAAGCAGAAAAGGCGACCATGAAAAATGTTATTATTGAAGAAGAGTCCTCCAAAGTGTTGGAAATATAAGAGAAGTGACTAAGAGGAGAGGGATTACCACAAAAATAAATCTCATATCTCTTAGATGTCAGTAAAAACTAAACTCTAAAAACTAAACTCTACTGAAGCTCGGTAAATAAATAAAAAATGTTGTACCTCAGTAAACACTGAAAATGCTGGGAAAATATTTAACATGCAAATCTTAAGATATTATTTGTGATTATTATTATTTTATCTTAGGTGCAAACACATAAGAAAAATAGCATGAAACATATTTGACACTAGGATTTAACGTGGAAACCCAATTTGGGAAAAAACACAAATTGTAACTAGTTACTGATTTTCACTTCACTAATCTTAAGATATTATTTGTGATTATTATTATTTTATCTTAGGTGAAAACATGTAAGAAAAATAGCATGAAACATATTTGACACTAGGATTTAACATGGAAACCCAATTTGGGAAAAACCACAAATTGCAACTAGTTATTGATTTTCACTCTTCTAAAGTGAGCCCTATTAGGAACGAACTCTATTAAAGGTTACAAAACACACTATTAGATGATTTAATCACTCTGTTAGGAGTGACCTTGTTAGAGGTCTTTGGATAATTCAATAGAAATACCACCTTGTTAGAGGATTTATAAATAGCGGTTAAGCCAACTCTGTTAAGAGATTTAGATCACTACTACAATCGTTAGAGAGTAACAATGAGATGACCAAATTTTAGATGCAACTGAATTAATGATTATGGATCTCAATTTTGGCTTGTATACTTGATCCTTCTTGATCGAATATATCTTTTCAACTTCACAAGGATATTATGCTTATCCTTGTAATTCGCTTCCTCTTAGCATCATTAAATCTTCAATTATCTTCCATGCATTCACACTTTCTAAATCTCAACTTGACCTTATATTTATATCTTTCATATTATCAAGTTGGCTAGAATATAACTTATAATAATCAATATTCAACTCCTCAGTTAGCTAAAACCAATAGACAACACAATTAAGCTTAATATGCTAAAACAAGAAAATCTTTTGTCAGCCGACCCTGCTCAGTAGAAACTAACTTTGAAATGATTTTCCTATGTTAACCAAGTGTACTTGGTTAACATTGCATATTTGCAAAGTTCCTTTGGTAACCGAGTGAGCTCGGTTAACACTAGTTCCATCCAAAATTTCTTTTATTAACCAAGTGAGCTTGGTTAACACTCAACTTCTACAAGCCTTTTATTTGATGCCCGAGTGAAATTGATAGATACTATCTTTTGAACTAAGAAAACTCTAGAATGCTCGATAGACACAAAAAACTGTCTTCAATACCAGAGTGAGCTTGGCATGCACTGACTAACAATGATATGCCATTTTATGTAACATCAAAACACAATTAATCAATTGTTCCAACAATCTCCCTCTTTCGCATTGATGGCAACACAACATGTCATAATGCAATGAAATTTTTAGAGCAAGAATAAAGTAATGAATTATCCTTAGTTTCATTATAATTCTCATCCATGAGAAATCCCTCTATTAGTGTGAAATATTTCTATTTGTAGTTTCTCCTTCTGTCAGAATACTTTTGTTTGCTGCAACTTCTTCTAATAGAAAACTCCGCCTTTGATGTTAGACCAAGTTCATTCTCCCTCTTTGACATCTCTTTCTCTTAATCTTTATAAAAAATCCTATGAGATATGACAGTAAACTTCTCCCTCTTTGGCATCTCATGCCAAAGACAATATAAAATGAATATCAATGTACCTCAGGTATTGATTCATTTACAATATGCCCTTGTCAATATTGGACCAATTGATTGATCTTCAACATGCTTTGGTTAATGCATCACTAAACTTCATTTAGTGAGCTTCAGATAGGGGAATGACCTCTAGCTTACCTCTTAGATACATAAATGCATCCTTAGGTAATGGCTTGGCGAATTTTTCTAAAATTTGTTCTTTGTATTCATATATTCTAATCTTACTTCTTTATCTTGCATCAATTCTCTCAAGAAATGATATTTTATAGGAATGTGTTTTGTTTTGGTATGCATTACTAGATTCTTTGATATATTGACTGCACTGGTGTTGTCATAGTATATAACTACTGGAGCAAAGGTTCTAATACCTTCTAATCTTGAAACAAGAGCAAAGGTTTACCATAATCAATAACTTCTTCTTGAGAATAGCCTTTACATACTAACCTTGCTTTATTTCTGGAAACTTCTCCATCTTTATTTAGCTTATTTCTGAATACCCACTTTGTGCCAATTACATTTTTATCCTTGGGTCTAGGAACAAGAGTCTAAGTTTTGTTCTTCTCTATTTTTCTATTTCTTCATTTATTGCCTCAATCCAAATTTCATTGACCAAAGCATCTTTAACATTTCTAGGTTCAAATTTAGCAAGTAAACATGTACCTTTCAATTTGTCTGTTGTCATTGTTTCATTTGATTTGTCTCTAATGATCTGATAAGGTGCATGATGCCTTCTGACATATCTTGCTAACATAGGTTCTTTGGATTTGAAGTATGTTTCATTGATTTCATTGTGAACTTTAGTATTAAGCTTGAGACCCTTTGTCTATGACTTAGGTCCATCAGACTCGATTTTCTCTAGCTCGGTAGCCTTTGATTATGACTTGGGTCCTTTAGACTATGACTCAGGTTGCATTGTCTACAACTCAATAGCTATTGGAGATTTTGGGGACTTAGGAGGTAAAGCTTCCTTTCTTCCAGATAGATTTGGTAGGGTATCAGGTTCATAGTAAATAAATCTTCTATAATCCTCAGGCTCTTTGTTGCTTTCTACTTCACTCTTTTCTGCAAACTCATCAATTCTCACATGTGCACTTTCTATGATTTTATGAGTAGACAGATTGAAACATTTGTATGCTTTACTTCTGCACAAGTATCCTAGGAATATGCCTTCATCACCTTTGACATCAAATTTACATTTCCTAGATTCTTTCAAGATATAACATTTGCTGCCAAATACTTTCAAGTAACTTACATTAGGTTTGTAGCCACACCATAGTTCATACAGAGTTTGATTTGAGTCTTTCTTCAGTTGTACTTTGTTCAAGGTATGCACTGCATGCTGATTTCTTCCTTCTAGTTTTTGATCACAACATTCTTTTCTATCATCAATGTTCTTGCACAATCCATGATGGATATGTTCCTTCTTTCAACTATACAATTTTGCTGAGGTGTACTAGGGGCTGATACTTGTCTTTTAATTCCTTTTTTAATGCATAATTCATTGAATTTATTGGAGATGAATTCACTACCTCTATCTGATCTTAAATATTTCAACTTCTTTCTAGTTTCTTTTTCTACTCTTGCCAGATACCACTTGAATTTTTGAAAATCTTCAGATTTTTCTTTTAGATACATTATAATCATCATTCTAGAATAGTCATCAACAAAAAGAATGAAAAACTTATCTCCACTATAACTCTCTATTCCAATAAGTCCACATAAGTCTGTAGGCACAAGCTCTAAGACTTCTTTAGAATGACAATTCTTGCTTTTGAAACTAGTCTTTCCCATCTTACCAATTTGATAGTTTTTGCATAGAACCATATCACATTTCCTCAAACTAGGAATACCTCTTACTCTTCTATTTTTGCTTATTTTAATCAGATTATCAAAGTTCACATGGCATAATATTTTGTGCCATAACCAACTTTCTTCTACTTGAGCAATAAAACATGAACTTTCACCAAGATCTAGATAGAATAGATTACCTTTTGTTTGTTTGCCAAATCCAACCATATTTCCTTTTCCATCCAGAAGTTTGGCCTTCCCATTCATTAATTCTATCTTGAATCCAATGTTATTCAACTATGCCACACTTAGTAGATTATGCTTTAATCCTTCAAGCCAATGAGAATTATCAAATATAAGTTCATTGGTCAATAAGATACATCCTTTTCCTTTTATACAACAAGGTTCATTGTTTCCAAATATCTGACTACCACCATCATAATATTCCATGTGCTCAAACTTTGTTTTGTCTCTATTCTTATGATGTGAGTAGCCACTATCAATAATCCATGTGTCATTTTTGCTAACATGAGAGATAAGTTCCATCTCATCTCTTTCATCATCAAATTCATCTTTTATAGCAATATATACCATTTCATCTTCACTGTTATCAAAGTCATTAGCTATAAAACAAGATTTCTTACCTTTGTCCTTGTAGTCCATATAATCTTTGAATTCCTTCTTTCCTTTGTACTTATTACTTTTCTTTTCATCATTGTTTTCTTTTTTTGGGCACCTAGTAGCAATGTGACCAACTTTTTCACAAGAAAAGTAGATTAGAGGAATCTTACCTTTGCACTTTCCTCTTCCTTTGGAGTATTTCCTTGCAAGTAGGGCTTCAACAACTTCAAGATCACTGTCAAAACTTTCTTCTTCTTCTTCACTTCCTGATTGATTGACCTTTGATTTCTTATTCCTTTTCTTGAGTGAGAGTTTGGCTTCAAATGTAGACTACTTTGGAACTAGGAACATAGTTATCATAGTTATCCAACTCAAAAGTTGTCAATCTTCCAACTAGAGCATCCAACATTATATTGTTGTTTGGATCACATCTAATTTCTTGAGACACTCTAATTGCATAGATAGGAAGAGAGGTTCTAAGTACCTTGCTTGCAACTACTTTGTCATCAATGTCTCTAGATGCTTTGATTTCACTCACATTTGCTTTGATTCTTTCAACATATTTTGCAATATTTTCATCTTCTCTCATCTTCATCTAATCAAATTTTTCTCTGAGACTTTCAGCTTTGGCTCTTCTTACATTGTCATCTCCTCCATAGATATTTTTTAGTTTGATCCACATTTCATGAGCTATAGTATAGCTTTTGACTTCATCAAATTTAGCATAATTAAGAGCAGATGCAATGTCAATCATCATGATGTTATGATTTTTTTCAAGCAATATCTTCAACTGATAATGTTCTAGTAGGAGTTTTGTATTTAGTATCAAGATACAACATAAACCACTGATAGTTTCTAGATATAACCTCATAAGTCCTTTCCATGATACAAAGTTGTCTCAATTCAACTTGGGAATCTCTCTTTTGTAAGACATCTTGATCTTTAGCTTAGGTCCTTGAAACCTTCTCTGCAAGCACCAAAAGCTCTGAAACCAATTGTTGGAAATATAAGAGGAGTAACCAAGAGGGGAGGGGTGAATCAATTACCACAAAAATAAATCTCAAATCCCTTAGATGTCAGTATAAACTAAACTCTAAAAATTGAACTTTACTGAAGCTTGACAAACAAACAAAAAATGTTGTAACTTGGTAAACACTAAAAATGTTGGGCAAACATTTAACATTAAAATCTTAAGATATTATCTATGATTATTATTATTTTAACTTAGGTGCAAACACATAAGAAAAATAGCATGAAACACATTTGACACTAGGATTTAATGTGGAAACCCAATTTGAAAAAAACTACCAATTGCAACTAGTTACTGATTTTCACTCTTCTAAAGTAAGCCCTGTTAGGAGCCAACCCTATTAAAGGTTACAAAACACACTGTTAGGTGTGACCTTGTTAGAGGATTTAATCACCCTATTAGGAGTGGCCTTGTTAGAGGCCTTTGGATAATTCAATAGAAATGCCACCTTGTTAGAGAATTTATAAATAACTATTAAGCCAACTCTATTAAGAGATTTAGATCACTACTACAATGGTTAGAGAGTACCAATGAGATGACCTGATTTCAGATTCAACTTAATTGTTGATTACAGATCTTAATTCTGGCTTGTATACTTGATCCTTCTTGATCAAATATACCTTTTCAACTTCACAAGGATATTCTGCTTATCCTTCTAATTTGCTTCCTCTTAGCATCATTAAATCTTCAATTATATTCCATGCATTCACACTTCCTAAATCTCAACTTGACCTTATATTTATATCTTTCATATTATCAAGTCTACTATAATATAACTTAAAATAATTAATATTCATCTCCTCAGTCAGCTGGAATTAATAGACAACACAATTGAACTTAATATGCCAAAACAAGAAAATCTTTTGTCAGCCAACCCTGCTCAGTAGAAACTAACTTTGAAACAAATTTTCTATGTTAACCAAGTGTACTTAGTTAACACTACATATTTGCAAAGTTCATTTGGTAATTGACTGAGCTTGGTTAACACTCGTTCCATCCAATATTTCCTTCATTAACTAAGTGAGCTCAGTCAACACTCAACTTTTGCAAGCCTTTTCTTTGACACTTGAGTGAACTTGGTAGATACTGTCTTCTAAACTAGGCAAACTATGGAATGCTCGACAGATACATAAAACTATCTTCAATGCCCAAGTGAGCTTAACATACATTGATTGACAATGATATGACATTTTGTGTAACGTCAAAGACAATACAAAATTAATCAATTGTTCCAACACAAAGTACCCGACGAATATCTAAGTTACTATTTGGAATATGAATCTAATTCTACATAGGTGGTGACATTTTGGTGACTTTAGAAGAATCATCTTGTTCAGTCTCAACCAAAGGAAAACATAGAATGAAATATGATTTGCAACATAAAAACACTATAGCAACTTTGCAATTGAAAGATTCAAAGACTCGAGTGGAAGAAGGATATAAAGTGCCATAGCCCCAAGCTCCTCAAATATAAATTTTGAAAAGGTCTGACACTGACCCACTCTTTGACATTTTTGAATTCTATAAATCTTCTAAAATTCAAATTTCTCGTATAGATTGCCTAAAGATGAATCATCAGGTACTTGATAAATTGATAGATTATGTTCATGAATCTCCCCCAAGGTTAGCTACCCAAAAAACCAATAAAGTCTCCTCTAGTAAGGAACTTAAAACAAAACAACTAGACCCACATGAAGAGAAAATCCAACTTGAGAGTTTAAGTCATGTTAGCCCTCTCTAAGAAAAATCCAAACCTTTTTATGTGTCTCTATTCTTTTACAGCTTCAAATTGAGAAATTGCATTATATGTATATTATAATAGAGTAAAAAATTGATTACATTAGGTTCAACATGAACTATTCAACATAAGCTATTAGAATAGCGTACTATTAAGACTACCATATCACTACTAAGCATGAATTACAAGGTAGTAAGCCCATATGTTTCACTTTACTACTAATCAAAATAGTATCAAAGTTACTCTGAATATCCAAAAAGACTTACAAAGTGTTGAGGAACATCATACTGATAATTAAGAGTTGTACATATTGTTGATTATCAAACTTAAATATGCTATTGATTAACATTCAGAACCCATCCATCATTAGAATCTAGAGTTTGTAGAAAAGAAGCATCAAATAATTCATTGTGTCATCCTACTAGAACAAAATCACTTGCCAACTGTACCTTTTCACCAGTAGAAACTTGTGAAGTAGATTGCTGGGTGCTAGTGGAAATGTGCAAATCCTCCATCATTCTTACAATTTTTTTTTATGTCATCCAGCTTCATCATATCCTTAAATTGATCAAGGTATTTGAAAGCCTTGATCTCATCTTTGTGAATAAGTAACATACCATCCCTAGCCAGTGTCATAAATTGAACCATAGAGATTTCCAAAGAGAGTGAAACCTGTGAAATAATGGAAAAATGTGTGAGTTACTCAGTAAGTTCTCTATCCTTCTGCTAAAAAACCTCTTCATTTCTCACGTTCCAAAGGAATCATAAAATTTCACATGTAAGAGCAGACCAAAAATAATTAAGCTTAGAGTCAAAAGCTTCAACATATCTAGCTAAAATTTCACTCCATGAGAGCCCTAGCTTTGAGTTCTATACAATAGGATTGCCTAAAAAAATTGACCATATCATAACAAAAAAATCACATTGAAAAAAAAACATGCTCAAAAGACTCAATTGCATCACAAATTTTACAATAGCTTGAGGAAAGACCTAAAGACTCCAAGTTAGGTCCTAAAGAAAGTTTTTTAAGCAACAAAAGCCATTTAAAACAAACTTTTTTCGGTTCCACTTTGGCCTACCATAAATATTGAAAAAATAAAGTGTGTGCTAGAAAATGAGACCTGCAAGAAGCATGGGTTAACAAACAAACACTAGTTTAAAACCTTCAAAATGCATCAAACATTCATCAAAACGCAAGGAATAAATATCAACTAATGCTTGCTTGGGTTTTGCAACCCTAAGCAACCAACAAATCCAACCTTCCAGCCACCTCTACAACTCAACAAAGGCACCCATGAGAGGCCTTGTTGGTGTGTTAAGATGGGGGGATGTTTGATGTGCTCTCCCAAACACAACAATAAATGAATCTCTTGAGTGTGTGGGTGCAAGTGTGAATGCAAATGTGAATGAAAATGCACTAAGATCCTAAACTATGTGGAATGAAGAACACTTCAAGAAATGGCTATGGAGAAAGCCATTCTTGAAAGCATTCAAGAGTGAAGATGATATGCAATAAAAGAAACTAACTAAGAATGTAAGCTATGAAATGGAAATGCAAATGCATGAAGAAAACTAGATTAACAATGCATGAAGCAAACTAAATCAGCTACCAAATTGTTAGTATGAACCTACAAAATCACTATGAGAACTCTACCAATGCAAGCTCAAACTACCATGAAAGCTCAAACTATGAATGCAAACTCAAATCTCAAACCAACATGATAACAATGCAATAAAAATGAGATGCCAATGCTTGAGACAAGCCCTCTATTTATAGACTTGAGGGAGGGCTTGGTGAGGTGGCATCCAAGTAGGTGCCACATAAGGTGACATGCAAGCCATGCAAATGGTCAAGAATTCAAAGTTTGCTCACACATGTTTGAGCAAACTTGAGAAGAAGAGTGGGAGACAAGAGTGTGTAGGCATGCCATCTCACACATGTGTGAGCACACTCTTAGGCTAATGGGGTGGATTAGGGAGATGATTAGGTATGATTAAGTAGGATTAGAAAAGAAATAGGCTTAAGAGGATGAAAATGATGGGTGTAGACTAGGCTCTAGGTTAGGCTTAAGACTAAATTAAATGAAATTTAATTTAATCATGGGTTTAGAGAAATTAATAGGATGTGGGAAATTTAAATAAATAAAATTTATTTAAAAAGGGGGGAAAGATGGAGGATCATGTGTTAAATTAATTTAACACATTAGAGCTAGGAGTATTTAAATTAAATTTAAATACTTAGGAGAATGAACTTATTTAATTAATTAATATAATTAAATAAGTAGAAGAATGTGAGCAATGTAATTAATTAATCAATAATTAATTACAATGTCACGGGCAATATTAATAAATTAATATATTCTTTAGGGACAATTTTAAGTTTCTACAGAAAGACCATTCAAAAAAAGAACACAAACCCCACCCTTGGATCAACTTTTGAAAAATTTTAGGATTAGAAACAAGCATAGTATATAGCTACTTAATTGTTACTTCATTAAACATTGTTCCATCTTTCCATAACAATTGTTTGAAGAAACTATTTGAGTCAGTGACCTTGGAGAAGTTACATGTACTTAGTGTGTTACATTTTAAAGTATATATATATTTTTATCATATCTAGCTCTAAGTTCATCCCAAGTACCCATCTAATTATCAATCACTAAGTCACTAAATAATGAGAGTCCCATCACATTCCAATGTTTTGTTGAGCAACTTTGTATAAGTGCCAAAGGTTTTCCATTTAGGTACAACCTCCACCAAATTGATCTATTTGTGACAACAAAAGATGGAGAAGAGCCAACAACATCTCGAATTGGTATGAGTATCCTTGACTAGGTCCAAGCCTTCTAGAGAGTACTAAAAACATTAGAGCCAAATACCCTAATCTTGAAATCACCTAAAATAAAATCAAAATGGTATGTTCATCCAGGTTTTGCCTTTGGAAATGATAGAGCATTGAATGTTGTTTCTGATTAGAACATTCCAAGGTTCATCACCATAAATAACCTTAAGAATCCATATAGAGGCAAGAGTAGTAACATGCTTTTTTAGGTCCTTCAAATCCAGTCCACTATATTGCTTAGGTTTACAAAACCATTGCCAATTCACACAATGTCTCTTTTTATTTCTCATTCCATTAGGCCACAAAAAATATCTCATTTTTTTTTTTTCAATTTTATCCATTTGATGGTTAGTCATAAATCAAGTAGAAGCAAAGTAAAGATGACGTGATGCCAAAACATTCTACACAACTTGTACTCTTCCTGCCAAAGATAGATAGCAAATCTTCCATTTCACATGTTTCTTTTGAATTTTATCAAAGATCCACTCCCACATGGCTTTAGTAGAAATATTAATAGCAAAAGGGATACCAAGGTATCTAACAATTTCATTAGGGCCTTTCCATTGCCAAGACATTGACTGAAACTAATTGGGAGGAGAGTCAGACCAACCTAAAACTGAAGATTTATGAGGAGCAATTTTGGCACCAGAGGCTAAGTGAAAAAAATTCAAGTATATCCAAGGTGTTATGAAAATTAAGTTCCTCAAGTTCCAAGAATAGAGAAGTGTCATTAGAAAATTGAGAATTGAGAAGAGTATCATTGTTAGGAAGGAGGAGACCTTTCACAAGAGGACCAAAGGAGGGCTCTCTGAGCACATAGAATAAAGCATTGATAAAAATCACAAATAGGGTAGGGGTGTTGGGACAACCTTGTCTAATTGATCTCCCAGGGGGAATAGAGTTGGAAAGATTGCCATTCATATCTATGATAGTTGAAGAGTTCTTTAACAACACCTTAGTCCATTTGCAAAAGAACTCAGGAAATCCAAAAGCTTGTAGCATCCCAATAACAAAAGCCCATTCAATTCTATCATAGGCTTTTTCAAAATCAAGAAAACCATAGCCACATTCTGCTTACTCTTCTGGGCCCAATGCATTGCTTCCCAACTAGTTATTATATTTTCTAGTATATACCTACCTTTAATAAAACCTACCTATGTAATTGAGATAAATCTATTGAGCGAATTATTGATTCTTTTAGCCAACAATTTAGCAATAATCTTATAGGAGATGTTCAATAATGTTATTGGCCTCCAATTTTTAACTTTAGCTCTTTCAAAAGCCTTTGGGATCAATTTGATCATGCCTTTATTAATGCTTTTGCCTAGGGATCCTCTATTGAAATAGTCTCCATAGAGTGCTAACAAATCACTAGAAATCCAATCAATTTTAGTTTTATAGAACTTAGTAGGAAGACCATTATATCCTAGTGATCTACCATTGTCTAAAGAATTGATAGCCCATTTAACTTCATCCAAAGTAATAGGAGTGCTTAATCTATTATTATCTTCTTCTGGCACTTTTATGGGAATTAATTGCAGACATTTATCAAGTGCCTCATAATTAACATCCAATATCTCAGATGAAAAAATCTGAGAATAATATTCAAAGAAGGATGATTGGATTAGTTCTAGATCTGATGATTTACCATCATTAATATTAATGTGTTCAATAAACTCTCTTTTATTCTTTGCCTTAATAATGTTGAAGAAATATTTAGACCCCCTATCACCTTCCAGATTCCAATTTAATTTGGATCTAGCTCTCTACCCTTGAATCTTATAGTTTTGGATCTAGCAATTGGCCATCCTCCAAAACAAACCTTATAAAATGGTACCTAAGCTGTATAGACTTTGTCCTTGAATAAAAAGAAGGATTCTTTGCAAGATGAATGATACTCTGGCTATCACTATATAATGGACAATCTTCCTAGTTCTAACCTAATTCCTCCAAAAACATTGTAACCAAATCATCTCCTTGCTAGCTTCTATAAAAGTTATATACTCAACTTCAATGGTTGAAAGTACATTAACTTTCTGCAATCTAGAAATCCAACTGACTGTAGTACCCCCTATAGTGAAAAAATACCATGTAGTACTCCTTGTATCAACATCTCTTGCCAGATCATAGTCAACAAATCCACTCATAGTAGAACTAGATCCTACATAATGCCTTTGTTGTAGTACCTTTCAAATATCAAATAATCCATTTGACAACATTCCAATGTTCCATACCTAGATTTCTCATATACCTGCTGACAACTCCTACTACATGACCAATAGTTGGCTGTGTGCATATCATTGCATACATCAGACTACCAACTACTAATGAATACAAGATGTTAGACATTTTATCTACTTCATCCTATGCCTTTGGGTACATTTCCTTAGTCATTTTGAAATGACTAGCCAAAGGTGTACTAACTGCTTTTGCATCTTGCATATTAAATCTTTTCAATGCCACCTTTATATACTCACTTTGGGAAAGATTCAAGGTTCTATTTTTCCTTTCCTATGTAATCCTGATACCAAGGATTAGGTTAGTAGCACCCACATCCTTCATAACAAATAACTTGCTAATTTTTATTTAAGTTCATTTATTTGATGCATATTAGACCCAACAACAAGCATGTCATCAACATAGAGTAATAGGATAATGTAACTCCAATTATCCAATCTCTTAAAATATACACAATGGTTAGAATGACATCTATGGTACCCTTGTTTAGCCATGAAACTATCAAATTTTAAATACCATTGTCAAGGTGCCTGCTTTAGGCCATAAATTTTTTTCCTTAACCTGCACACCAAATTCTCCTTACCCTTGACCTTATATCCCTCTGGTTGCTGCATGTAAATTTCTTCCTCCAAATCTCAATGGAGAAAAGCTATCTTGACATCTAGTTGTTTAAGATACAAGTCATCTATAGCCACACGACTTAGTACAGTTCTAATTGAAGTCATTTTTACAATAGGGGAGAATATTTCATCAAAATCTATATCGTTTTTCTATGCAAAACCCTTTACCACAAGTCTGGCCTTATAACTTTTCTTTCCTCCATCTTCCTCCTTTAGCCTATAAAACCATTTGTTAGGCAAGAATCTTTTTCCTTCCAGTAGAGGTACTAAGTCCCAAGTCTTATTTTTCAACAAGGAGTCCATCTCCTCTTTCATGCCCAACTTCCACTATTGTTTGGCATCCACCTGCATTGCTTCTTCATATTCTTCTAGTTCACTAGAATCAATCAATAAGATGGAATACAATGAAGGAGAAAACCTTTCAGGAGGTCAACTTGACCTTGTAGAGCTTCTAACACTTACATGATTTTGTGGGATAACCTGTTCTTATAAACATCAAGTACTAGTGGCTTTTCAATTTTAAGAGTCTCATCCAACACCACATATTCTTGTTTGACCTGTTCATGCTTCTTTTCTTAAAACTATTCTTTATACATGACCTTCTCATTGAATATAACATCTCTACTTCTAATTATTTTAAGATTTTCAAAATCCCATAAAGCGATAACAATAGTCATCTACTCCATATCGAATGAAGGTACATTTTAGAGATGTAGCATCAAGCTTGGTTCTATTTTCTTTATCAACATGGACAAAACCTTCACAACCAAAAGTTTTTAGAAATTAATAATTTACCTTTTTTCTAGTCTATGCTTCCTCTGGAATATCACCATCCAAAGGGGATGAAGGTCCTCAATTTATCAAATAAATGATAATGTTTACAACATCTTCCCAGAAATGAAGAGGCAAACTAGCATACAATCTCATGCTCCTTGCACGTTCTATGATTGTCCTATTCATTCTTTCTAACACCCCATTTTCTTGTGGGGTTCCTCGAACTATCTTTTGCCTTTGAATTCCATTAATAGAACAATAATCTTCAAAGGCTGTATTGTAATACTCACCTCCATTATTGGATCTGAGACACTTCAACTTCTTTCCTGTCTCATTCTCAACCAAAGCTTTCCATTTCTTAAATATTTCAAAAAAATCATATTTCTATTTCAAGAAATACACCCATGTTTTCCTAATTGAATCATCTATAAAAATAACATAATAATGAAAGCCACCAAGAGATGATACTTGAGTTGGTCCCCATACATCTGAATGCACTAGCTCTAACTTCTCACTCTTCTTTTCTTTCCCAACTCTGAGAAATATGACTCTTTTCTGTTTGCCATAAACACAATTTTCACATAACTCTATATCAATATTTTTTAGTCTTGGCAATAGATTTTCTCAATGAAGGATTTTCATCCCTTTCTCACTCATGTGCCCAAGCCTATGGTGCCACATTTTTGAATTTGTTCTTGCAACATCTGTAGTAGCTTTCCTTGCATTAACATTATTAGTAGCAACTAAGGTAGAATAAGTGTTACCAATACACAGATATAATGTTCCTACCTTTGCACCTTTAGCTACTACTAATAAACCTTTAGTGACCTTGTAGATATTGTTTGAAAACATGACTATGCATCATTCACTATGTAGTTGTCCAACAAAAATTACATTTCTTCTTAAATTAGGGACATGCCTTACCTCTTGTAGTATTTGGTCATTTCCATTTGGCAACTTGATCTTTACTTTTCCTTTCCCAACAATGTGATAGAGCTCATCATTACCCAAATATACTTGTCCAAAATCACCTTGAGCATAATCTTGAAAATATTTTCTATGGGGTAGCATGGAATGAAGATCTAGAATCTATTACCTAGGAATCATTAAGATTATCCAAACATAAGATTAAAGCATCTTGTAAAGTATTACTTGCAACATTAGCTTCCTTACTCTCATCTTCATTTTCATCTCCTTGTTTGTTTTTCTGAGACCAATAGTCTCTCTTCAGGTGACTGATCTTTCCATAGTACCAACAATCTTTCTTTCCTTTAGATTGAGAATGTCCTTTCCTTGACTTCCCTTGTAACTTGTCATGCAAATGCCCTTTTCCTTTTTCCCTTGTTCTTCCTTTGTTCTCCACATTTAAAGTAGAACCCGATGAGGTCAAAGTTTCACTTGTGCTTTTCCTTCACATTTCCTCACTTAGGATAACACCAAAAACTTCATCAAATTTCAAAGTATTTGAACAAGAGATAGAGTTACTTATAACCATAACCAAGCCATTCCATCTTTCTAGCAAAGAACATAAGATTAAGAGAGCCCTAACATCTTCATCAAATGAAATTTGTATGGGTGACAACTGATTGGTAACTATGTTAAATTTATTTAAATGGTTTGCTATAAATCCTTCCTCACCCATTTTCATATTAAACAAATGCTTCATAAGAAATACCTTATTCAAAGCTGAGGGTTTCTCATATAACCTAGCTAATGTCTCCATTAAATCTACTATCATTTTTTCCTTTGATGTATTGAAAGTTATGGATAGTGCAAGGCATAATCAAATAGATCCCAGTGCCTTCCTATCCAAGATCTCCCAATCTTCATCTGTGATGGTTCCCTATTTCTTCATTTTTCCTTCTAATGAATTCCACAGATGCTTTTGATACAAGTAATCTTCCATCTGCATTTTTCATAACTGGAAATTCTAGCCATTCAATTTTTCAATCTTGAATATGGAATCCTCCATTGCTCCCACTCAAATATGAAAGTCTTGTCAATCTACATAAACAAACCTTGCTCTAATACCAATTGTTAGGGTTTGATAGATCCAGAGCAATATAAGAATAAATAGTTATATGCATAAACAATACAAGAAAATACAAAGAATATAGATAACACATAGACTTAACATGGTTCACCCAAGATCTGGGCAAAGTCCACCTACATAGCCTTCAACCTTTGTATTATCCATCAAAAATGTTTACCAACCTTACAATGCATTATGCATCTCAACCTCTTATAACAACATTTTAGGGTAATCTTTAAAATCAAACATTTTAGGCTTTTTACAATTTCAATTTTGTGTTACCTTGAAAAGCACTAAATTTTTTTGGCACTACGTGCTGACCAAAGGTGAGGGGCTACTACCCCTCACCTTCGGTAACTACCAAAGAAGGTGCCACAACATCAACCCCTACTACATGATCAATCACCACAATATCAATAATCTCCCGTTCAACTTTATCCTCCCTATGTTCCATCATATTAAAATCACCAATAAAAATCTACCTGGTGTTAGGAAAGTTATTTGAAGCCCATTCCCACAATTTAGCTTAGTCTTTATAATCATTAGGTGCATAAAAGTTGCACAATTCAAAGCTCTGACCATCTTTATATAATACAATCCATAAAGCCCTATGATAAGGAGAGACACCTCTATTAATAATGTAATCCACCCAATTGGATCCCAAAGGAATAACAACTCCCCCCTTCCCCTTTTATGTTTGGAGTAGAATGCAGTAGCATGATCCCAAACCATTTTTAGAATAGTGTGAGTTTGAAATCCAACTACTTTAATTTCTTGTAAACAAATAAATTTTTTTTTTTTAAGATTACTGCACCATCTTCTGACAATATACTTCCTATCATTCATCTTCAACCCTCTAACATTCTAGCTATGGACATTGATCATGTTCATATTTTTAGGGCTGCTCTTACCATTGTTATACAATCTATTAAAACAACCAGTGATATTTCCCTATTTACTTTTATAATCACCAGAATTGGTTAATATCTGATTATCATTTCCATTTATTTTCTTATTCCTTTTATTGGTGACGTCAACAAAAGGGGGCTCAATTTTATTCTTATCGAGAGAAATTTCCATCCTTGAAGACTTTGAGCCATTCAAGTGTATATTCTTATCAGTCAAACTATGATTGGCATTTTTAACTAGCTCAATCCTCTCAACTAGAGAATTAAGAGCAAGTTTCTGAGCATTAAGCTTGGTGGTGGTTTTTACCAAAGGAACATCAAGAACACTATCTTTAGGGAAAATAATGGATTTTAACTAGGTAGAACCACTTGGGATGATCTTAGAGCTAGAAATGGGATCATAGGTAGGATTTAGCTTAGTATCATACAAAGGATTGACAATAATCTCAAATTCCTCTCCTAGAACATCATTAGAAGTTTTATCATTATCATTTTCCAAAGGCTTCTCTATCCTTGGGATGATTTTAGCCTTACTCGAGGAGGGTGTTGAGGGATTCTTTGTATTAGAACTAGAAGATTTATTAGCATTATTTTTAGAAACCTCAAAGTTAGTATTTTGTGGTCTAAATAAATCTAGACAACCCTTTCTTGCATGTACATTCCTATTGCAATGAAAACAAGCACCTAAATTACCAAGATGAGAGACTTTCCATTTAAAAGCTTCAACATTAATATTAAGAGTTATATTATCAGGGAATACAATTCCTAGTTTGAGAGAAACAATAACCCTAGCATTTAAATATGGGAGGGTGATCTTAAATTGCTCAATTTGCAGAACCGAGTCAATAGGCTTCAAAAGTTGATGGATAAAGGGCCAAAATTCAACATTAAAATTCTCAATTTCTACCCAATTTGGTGAAGCCCTAGCAGACACTTCTTCTACATTCTTAGTCGGTGACCATGAGAAGGCTATAAAAAGAGATTTACCCACATTCCAAAACTTCTTATTAAGTATTCTTTCTTGCATACTATGAGTCTTAACAAATACAACAAAGAGCCCTCTTTGAACAATTCTACAAAAAGTCACACGAATCCCAAGTTTCTTACCCCAAACACTGATCACCCATTCATCAAATTTTTTTTGAGAGGGTAGGAATCCTTTATCTAAACATGAAAAGAAAACTGCAATATTTTTTAAGTAAGATTTCTTTGATTTAATAGCTGTTACCATATCCTCATTTGGCAAGAGAGAAAGGGTCTTCAGTTCATGGGACATGATCTTACCTTACTCTTTTCTTCCATCGATACCAGAATCAGAGTTGCCTCCATCCCCAAGTCTATCTCCATTGGTTGTGGTTTTGTCTCTGTCACTTTGAATCCCATCTGGAATAACCTTGCAAATCTTACTAGAAAAGAAAGGAGTCAATGGGAAAGAAGTTGAAGACTCTTCCACCACTTCCTTATATGACAATTTCTCCAGTACTTCCTTCTGCTAGACATTATATTTATCTTGTTCATTGGTGCAATTAAAAAATACATCAACCTTCATCATATCTCCAAATACCTATCCTCCACCATTGACTATGATTACCATCCCTAAATTCCTCACAAGTGATTCAAGGGGGGAAGATGATTGTGGTGTGGGGCGAGAATTAGCAATCACTAATAAGGAATCCCAAACGACACCCAAAAAAACATGAAGGATACTTAGTAAAGAACACCAAAAATGAAAAAAACAAGTAATAGAAACATAAAAAGCAATGAAAACTAAGGTACAAAAGAAGAAAAAAATTGCAGAGAACATGTAGCCGGGTATGGAAGCTGAGGCACATAAGCGTCTCGCTACCATATGAGTTGGAGAGCTCGCTTTGGTCTTAGCCTTTCTTTATTCTATTTTATGCTTTACTATTAATGAAAATTTTCATTATAGACTCTAGTACCTTAGATAATAGAATGCCATCAATTGTAGACAAAACCCTTAACCTTCCATTAACATTTTTTTTGGTAAGTGTTACTCAATGGATTCCAAGAAAGTCCTATTGTGAGGTACTCACATCATCACCCCAAAATTTTGGGGACCCCCTTTTTCCTAGATTGCCTTGATAAAATTTTTGGGGTTGTCCAAAAATTTTTGATTTCGAAAATTTTACGCCTTGGACGCCTTTGGGCCAAGAAAGATGTGGTTAGATTTTTTTTTTCACCTAGCCTTAACTTGATTTTTCGGAACTTGTAATTTTATCCTTAGGCCAAGTAAATTTCAAAGACAACATTTTTGATGGTTAGAACAATATTCGGTAGGATAAATTTGAAAAAAAGTTAATTTTCTGGCACTTAGATGGATTTTGAAAATTGGATGTAATTATATAATCTTTAGCATTTTCAAAATAATTTTTTTAGATTTAATTGTTTCAATTTTATTAAATTTTTTTTTGGTGAAAGGAGAAAATTTTGTGATAGTGAAATTAAATTTGAGAAATTAATTTTGAATGCTAGAAAAATGATTTATTTTTTGGAAAAAAATTGAAATTGCATTGCTAGATTGAAAATAGACTTAATTGCAAAATTTTGCATTAAATTGGTTAAAATTGCCTTGAAAATTTTAAAAATAGTTCAAAAGGTTGGTAAATTAAAGGTTGAAAATCAATTTTAGCTTGCTAAATCTAGTTTTAAATGATATTTTAATTACCAAGACATCATTAAATGAAATTTTTTAACATCTACAAGGCTTTCTTAATTTTATTTTGCAATTTTGGTCCTAACTGGAATTAAATGTGCAAATTTCACTATAGGCAAAATTAATCTTGGCTTGGAATTTAATTTGGGACCATTAATGAAATGCTAATTTAATCTTTTTCTCCTATAGGTGCTAGTCAACTAGCTTGGAGGAGTGAATAGAATGTGGTATAAGAGGGCTCCTTCCTCTCCCATTTCTCCATTCCATCACAACGTTCTTCTCTTTAGCAATTTTTTCCTTGGAGCAACCTTCATGCTTGGTGATTTTCTCTTAAAGGAGTAGATTTTATATGCTTTGGTAATTTTACAAGGGCAGATTTTGGTGCTTAGCAATTTTCTGGGCAGATTTCAAGTGTTTGGCAATTTTCCAAAAGAGTGCAGATCTGAATATATTTTGCCCTTGGCAATTTTTTGGAGCAAATTCAAATTTTTTTGCTTGGGAGAATATTGTGGAGGCCTGATTTTCTTTAGAAGGGCTATGAATTTTGCACTAGATTTGGGTAATTTTATTTGGTGGAGGATGTGTGATCAAAAGTCTGAACTTTGGCAAAGTGTGGGAAGTTTCAAAGAGATTAAAACTCTAATTTTTTTGTAAGAGGCTTGATTTCCTAAGGTCTGATTTGAATTCAAAGAAAGCTCGACTATTGGTAAAGGTAAAATTCAATTCATTTTTAGAGCTAAAGGTTTGTTTAAAGGTGGATTCCACTCCTTGTTCTTGCTCAGTTTTGTTTTTCTTATGTTCTTCTTGCATTCATCATCCACCACTTCATCATCCCATCTATAGGTTGAGGTTTGGAGAGATAAGTGTAGATTCCATGATAGGACACTTGGCGAGGTAGAAATAAGCTAGACCATCCTAAGAATGAAGTTGGGAGATATAAGTGTAGTCCATTCTAAGGTAATGAAGAGGTAGAAATAAGTGGTAGTCCCACCCCTAGGTTGAAGATTGGAGATTGATAAGTGTAGTGATAGGACTTGGCGAGGTAGAAATAAGTTAGAATCCATCGATAGAAAGAAGGTTGGAGATTGATAAGGGTAGTGCATATCACTTAGAATGAAGGGGCAAAAATAAGTATTTAGGATGGTAGATGTTAGTGCAAGCAAGAACCCAAAGGGAATGAATACCAAAAAAGACAAGGGAGACATGATGCCCAAGACCACCTTTTTCTCAAAAGTGAGGTGAATAGGTGATACCAATATTGGTATAGTGAATATGATACAATTAAAGGATAGACTGAAGGAAGGGAAATCCCTCACGACAAAGAAGATTTACAAAAGTGGAATTGTTCATGCAACAACTTTCCTTGTTACCTTGCCTTGTCTAGAATTGGTAATGGAGTGTGCACCCCAGTTTGATTTGGTTAGTAAGTCCATCATATTTGATGAAGAGAAGAGAGTGTTGGCCAACATCAATGGACAAGTAATTGAAGAAGCATTTAATATTCCCCAATACAAATGCATGACAGTGGTAATGATCAATCAAGCGACTAAGTCATTTCAGGATAACTAGGAGGCTTACTTCATTCATCTAAAGTAGGATTGGCTACATGAAGGTAAGAAGGGAGTTACCAAATCATTAAGGCTCACCATATCAGATTTAAAATTAGAGTATGGTGATCTCATTGTGCTCCTTGGTTGGATCATGGGTCTAGCTCAAGGTATGAAATTCCAAAACTGGGTGTACTTCTTCATTGATGAAATTGGAGAAGGAAAAATAAGATTTGATTGGGCTAGGATCATAAGTGAGAATCTAGAATTGCAACTTAGGACCATAAAAAACCAAAAGTAATTCTATATGGGGTCCTATTTGTTCTATCTAATTGTGAGATTATATGAAAATTTTTGACTTAAGGCCTTAGGAGTAATTGCTAATGGGTTGGGGCAATGTTTGGTGCATAAGTTCTATCTACAACTTCATTTGCACAACAACAAAGACTATAAGATATTTTGTGATGCCTTTGCCATGAAGATAGCAAGGGTATTACAAGGGACACCTACTAAGAGGCTATCATCGAAAGCAGAAGAAAAAGTCAAGAAGTATGGGAGTTGGTTCATCCAATTTCCACAATTCACTTATATTAGAGTAGCAGGAAGCACAATATGCCCTAAGAGACTTCCAAGGTACCCACCCGACAAGGTAATTTTGATGGAATTGGCTAGGAAACTTGAGAATTATGATAGAATGATGAAACTCAAAGGTGAGATAGGCATTAACTTCTCATTTGGAATTGGCAATGATAGTTGCCCCAATCCTATCGCTTTTGCAACTACGAAGAAAGAATTGGAATGGTATCATCTAGGATGGTACAAAGCAAGGTAAGGATTCAATCCTAATAGTCTTATCAAGGCATCTCATGAAAATATGTTTAAACATGTCCCTACTATAGAAGATTTCTAGGCCAATGCATGGGATGAATTTCACGTGAGGAAACTAGCTTTCTCAAGATTGTTAGTAAATATGATGAGGGCAATCGGATGGAGAGGCCTTGATATTCCCGATCAACTGGAGGATAATGAAAATGTGTTGAGAGAAGATTATAATATAGTGGAGGGAACAAAATTGAGTCTAGTGGATTGGAATGATCACCAGGATCCTCCTTGGAGGCAGTTACAAGAGTATTTGATCTGCACTTTGAGTCGTGGTATAATGGGAAGTTGAGGAAATTGCAAAGTCAAAGGGTGTACCTTACTTATGAGAGGATGAAGCTCAAGGAAGGTCCAATAGAATCAATTAGATAGAAGGGTGAAGGAAGTAGCCAAAAAAAATGAATAATTAGAAGCAAGAAGAGAGGTTTGGAGGTTGAAAAGGGTAAAGAACATCAAGAACCTCCAACAAAGAGATAGAATGCAGTGTTGTCAAGGGAGAGCATAGTTTAGGCTAGAGGCCAAGAAGATAATACAAGTGGACAAGGGGTCGTGATAGAGGTTAATTCTAATTTAGAATCAAGTGGTTATAGTGATAGCATTGAGTACTCTCCTCTCTTAGAGAATCAACATGGAGATGACATGGCAGTTACTAGTAGAGAAGAAGATGGGCCAACTGATATTGAGGAAGTAAGCTAGGCACCTGTGATCGTTGGTGATGATTGACTAATTGAACCAAATCTAGATTTGGGGAGATGCACCACACTACTATGGTTAAGGAAAATGCTTATGCTAAGAGGTGAGGTAGTAACTGCCTGAACAGTTGAAGACATCCAAGTATTAATGAAAAGGGTAATAGTGAGAACCAAAAACAAATGGAAAAAATAGTGGCAAAGGTGATTAGGAGTGACAGTGATGGTCATTGAAAGGTTCAAATTCCTATACCAATGGTTAATAAGGCATTGGATGAGATTGCAACTCAGGAATATGAAATAGTAGAGCATAACTTGGGAAGAAACACATATGACATGGAATGTGAGGAGATCCAAGAGGGTATAGTTTCAATCAGAGAAAGGTTGAGGAAGGAAAATGAAAGGATCATAAAGTTGGAGGCCAAAAACAAATATTGGAGAGATTGCTAGCCTATCCAATAGTTGCACTAGGTAGCCCTTCCTCAAGACAATAGGAGCAACATAGAAGAGATATCGGCTCAGTTGCATAAAGTTAACGATTGGATCCATGATATAATCCATGATTGGCAAATTTTTTTTCCTTCCTTTATCTTGACATTCAAGTCATTAGTGGCTACTAGAGATAAATTTAGGTTGTTTGAAGAGGAGTGGAAGGATTTCCTTCTAGTCAAGGATTTATCTATTCCCAGGCTACAGGCATTCATTGAGCTACCAGAGAAATATTTGGAAAGAGCCAAGTTAGTTAATGAAGGGGGATTGAGTACAATAGAGTCTTTGTTTGTTGGCTTGACTACTAGATTGAGAACACTGGAGGAAATACAGAATGCGATTGCACAACACCGCATAGGCATTGACACTTCCATTTCAACCATGATGAGTGATGTTGGGGCGATGCTTGACTTTGAAGATATCAAAGAGGAAAGCATCAATGAGATAGAGTTGGGATCAAGGTTGGATGAGTTGGGCAAGGTTGCCATCAAAAAGAAACATTTGGGCACCTTTGCCTCCCTCAATGCCTTTATCAGTTATGCAAAAGAGTATTTGAAGGACCATGAGAAGACACTGCAAGCAGTAAGTAGCATGATGAATTTATTGAGCTCAAGATGAAATATAAACCTTGTCCTCCCATGAAGGAAGTCAAGAAAAGGCTAGCCAAGTTCATTTCCTTGGCTAAAAAGATGAAAGAAAAGGGTAGATTTATATTAGAAGATCATTTGATGTAAGCCCAAGTGGCAAGTTCTCTTTCTTCTAGGATGGGGCAGGTGCCTAATTCTGATTGGCAACCATTTTGGTGCCTTCTCATTGGTTTCCACTTTTCCTTTTTTTCATTGGTCCATTGATGAGATGGCATCTTCTCATTGGCCAATGGGGTGGTAACCCTAATTAGGGTTTCTAGGATCTAATCTGGATAATTAGTTTTGCCTCTTTATCTCTATTGTTGGTTGTAAATTTTGGCCCTTGTATAAGGACATTTGCTCTCATTTGTAAAGGGTTAAAGAGAATTGTTGCTAAGATAATTCCAAATTCACTTTTCTTTCTTGTTATTGTGACTTGCATGGTGATTAAGAACTTTTGGTGTTATTGCATGGTTTCTACTTCTAATAGTTAGAATAAAATTTTCTTTGAAGTTGTTAAAGTAGATTTAATCTCAAGAAGGTTATTAAGTAGAGAGAAAAGTAGATGGATAGTTGCATGGTAGTATTAGTGGATGTTGGATAGGGATCTATAACTAGGCCACTAGCATCCTAGTAGCTTGTTGGGAGGCCTTGTGTGGTAAGCTATTTCCTTTCACTTGAATCATTACATCTATGGAGGTAGAGCTGCTGGTTAGCTTTCATTAGATTCGATCCCCATCCATTTACCAATCTTTCCATTCATAGGAGTAGGAGTAGCACAACAAGTAGTATAGTATTTGGAGTTTTGAAGAAGGTTTGGAAGGCGTAAGTCATTAGAACATTCACCCTCCATCACCATCACCATCTCCATCAACATCATCTAGAACTCATACAAAACCATCATCACCATCATCCCACCAAAATTATAAGTTTTCTTCAAACAAATAGTGTAAGGTTGCCTACATGATTACTAGCAAATCACATTGATATACTGAGTTATTATCCATAGGTGTAAGGAACATTGGAGTTTTTCTTATGTCTTCATGAGTATTAACTTTTCAAGAGAGGAATTGAGGATTTAATATTCCATAGTAGGTGTTCAATTGCTATATGTTATGTAGTGGTACAAAACTGACATCAACAAGTCCCACTCATAGGCCAAATCAAAGATGCACAAGTCTCATTAGTATCCTTCCCTGACAAGAGAATAAAAATGACCATATTAGTAGTGAAAATTTCCACTAGTTACAACTTGCTTTTGAGCATAACTTTCTGCATGGATTTGGGAGGAGAAGTCAACATGGAGTGGTCACAAGTAGTCATACATGTAGAAAGTAAAAAAGTGACCCTATTACCCAAAGCCAAATCTAAATACATAGTCTTCCCGTTAGATGATCCTAAATCTCATATCTTATATTAGGAAAATAATTTTCCTAACTATTTGATTATTCCTAAAATTTAAGTGGCATGTACTTCTCAGGTGAATGACAATATCCCTTGGGTTCTAGAATTTGATGGCAGTTGTTGTTCAATAGGTTCTGGGCTAGGTGTAGTGTTGATTTCCCCTTTTGGTGAGAAATATCCCTCTTCTTTTAAACTCATGTTTGAAAACACAAATAATAGAAAAAAATATGATTCCTTCTATTGGGATTAGAAGATGCCAAAAAGATAGGCATTAAATTGCTTAGGGAAAGAGGAGATGTTGAGTTGATTATGAAACAAGCCAAGAAGTTGTTCATAGTTAAGAATAGAAGGCTAAGACACTACATAAAATGATTATGAGATGAATTAGACTAGTTTTATGCTTTTTCAATTAAATCTATGTGAGAGAATTCAATACCTGGGCAGATATGCTGACTGTGTTGACATCCTTGTTAATTCCTCGCCTAGAGGCATTTTTAATTGAATCTATGTAAGAGAATTAATTACTTGGGTAGATATGCTGACGGTGTTGACATCCTTATTAATTCCTCACCCAAAGTTTATGGATGACAATTATACTATTGAAATAATACATAGCTCAAGTGTGCCTAATAACAACCATTCATGGAAGGTGTTTAGAGACAATGCCCATATCAATGCTTTCTTGAAGAATCTAGATAAATTTGCTTCCCACTATTTTGAAGGATCATAATCAAAGTGTCATGAGTTTTGCCCAGATAATATTGACAACTTCCTGGAAGATGTCTTGCAGCTTAAAGGAAATGTTATACCCAAGGGATTAGTGGAGCTCGAGAAAACTTTCAATAGAAGGGATTGTTTCACAGGCCAAATTGTTGTGTCTAATGAGGAATACTCCAGTGAATGTGAGAAAGTTAATATTAGAGATGAGGGAGATATGAAATTGGTTAACCTAGGAGTGTGTTATGAAGTTGGAGAAAAGACCACATTTCACCAAACTGCTTAAGGAGTATAGAGATATTTTTGCCGGGTCTTATGAATACTTGTAAACTTTCAGAGATAAACATTTTAAACATCATATACCTCTAAAACCTAGAAAATCTCCTTTCAAATAGAAATCAAGAGCCTAAAACCCAAAGTTATTTGATGCCATCTTTAGAGAAATCGACAAGATGCTTAAGGCTCACATTATTTTTCCCATTCGCCATTCTACTTGGTGGCTAATATCATACTAGTGAGAAAAAGGAATGGAGAGATCAATATTTGTGTGGATTTTAGAATTCTCAACCTGGCTAGTTTGATAGATAATTTTACATTACCCATGATGGACCAAATACTTTAATGGTCACAGGTTCAGAGATGATGTCTTTCCTTAATGACTTGTCAGGATACAACTAGATAGGGGTTGCTAAGGAAGGCCAACACAAAAAAATATTCACTACACATTTGGGCACTTTCACCTATTGATGGATGTCATTCACATTAATAAATTTTGGATCCACTTTTCATCATGTGATGAATTGCACCTTTGGACATCTCTTAAACAAGACAATCACCATATATCTGGATGATATGACAATTTTCTCTAGGAGACACAAGAAACATTTGAAGGACTTGAAAGAGGTATTGCAAAGATGGGATTTCATTTAATCCCAAGAAGTGTATTTTCTATGTCACAAAAGGGAATTTTCTTCATCACATAGTCTCAAAAGAAGGTATCAAGATTGACCCAGAATGAGTAAAAGAAATATAAAAACTATGTCTTCTAGTGAATCGTAATGGCATTAGATCATTTTTTGGACAGATAAATTTCCTTAGGAAATTTGTCCCAGATTTTGCCAAAACTAGAAGGCCTATGGAAAATCTTCTTACTGAAAAACAAAGTTTTAAATGGGTTGAGAAGGTAGTTAAATCATTTGAGGTAGTCAAAGAAGTCATAGATAAAGTTCTCGATCTGATTCATCTTGATTTCAAATAAAATTTTGTAATGTATTGTTATGCCTTTGAACATACTATGTCAGGAGTGTTGCTATAGAAAAATGAGAGAGATGAAGAGATCCCAATATCATTCATGAGTATTCCTCTTAAGCAACATGAACTGTGTTATTCTCTAGTAGAAAAGCAAGCATTTTCTATAGTCAAAGTTGTGATTTGTTTTTTGTTATTATATCCTTCATTCTCATTCCATAGTGTATGTCCCAAGTACAACTGCTAAAACTATCCTTACGCAACAGGAAGTAGCTATAAACAATAGAGCTACCTAGGTGGATAAGGTGCAAGAGTTTGACCTTGATATAAAGCCTAAAAAATTGGTTTGGAGCCAAGGTCTTTGCAAGCTGATGGCAAAAAGAAAAGAAGAAGGACCTTTCCCTATTTTCTTGTTTGTTGGTTTGAAAGATGAATGGTTTTCAAATATCACATACTTCCTAACATATGAACAATGCCCCAAACATTTAAAGGGAAAGGAGAAGAGAAACTTACAATTAAAAGCCAAAAAAAAGTAATTGTGGATGATGTTTTATATAAGAAAGGATTGGATGGAATGTTTATTAGATGTGTAGAAATAAACCATCAACATAAATTACTTTAGACCTTTCACAGTGAAGCATGTGGCAAATATTTTTATTCTACTATGACCTCTTTCAAAATCTTAAGAAATGGATATTATTGGCCAAGTATGTTCAAGGATACTTATAAATAGGTAAAAAATTGTGACACTATAAATTGTTCACAGGAAAACCTCATTTGGCTACTCTCCCTTTGAATCTAGTAATTATGGAAGAACCATTTCAATAGTGGGGGATTGATTTCATTGGGCTTCTTAACCCCCTTTCCAATACCAGTCATATTCACATATTGAGCACCATTGATTATTTCACCAAATGGGTGGAGACGATACTAGCAAAATAAACTACATCACATGTGGTATGTAAATTTTTGGCTGAAAATATCCTAACTCATTTTGGAGTACCCATCAATATTGTAACCTGATAATGCTAAGAATTTCTCATCTCAAGAAATCCAATTGTTTTGTTATGACAACAAAATTCTTTTGTCACATTCCTTAGATTATTTTCCCCAAGGGAATGGACATGCAAAGTCTAAATATAAAGGAAAAAACTAGCTCAAGAAGCTTTATCAGACATTGTGGGTTGACCTAACTTCTCCCAAGAGGGCTATTAGAATGACCCCATTTGAATTAGTCTATGAAGTAGAAGTACAATTATTAATTCCCCTAGAACTAGCTACCTTGAAGTTACAAAAGGTGATCAAAGATGGAGTTTTCAATGATTCTCCAGGAAAAAGAATTTTGTATCTTTCAAAGATAGAGGAAGAATGAATAAACCTTGTAGATCATATAAAAGAGCATCAGGCCAGAGTGAAAATAATTTTTGATAGGAGAGCCAAACCACAAAAGTTTATGGAAGGTGATAAGGTGTTTCTATGGGACAAACATAAAGAACCATGTAGAGCACATGGTAATATTGAAAATTAATGGAAGGGACCTTTTGAAATTTCTAAGATGTTGGGATCCAATGCAATCAGGTTGAGGTATGCCAATGGAGATGCATTGGTCATGTCTTATAATGGACGAGATCTAAAACTATTCTAGCTCTAATCTACTTACCCTTCCACCTTGTGCATATTTATTTGTTTATGATTCGTTGCCATCTTGTTTTGGTGTTGTTGTGTTCGAGTCACCTTTCTTTTGAGTCAGTTTGAGCCTAGTCTATAAAACCAATGATCCTAGATTCATCCTCAATTTAGTAAAATCATGGTCCCTAGTCAGAGACAATTATTGTACTTGCATTAATACCTTTCTTTTTTAGTCAACATTAATTTTTTTTTACCCATAACCGAGTACAAGTTGAACTTGAACATTCATTTATCCCATGTTCAAGTTGTCCACGAGAAGGGTGAAAGCTTCATCCTTTAGTTTTCATCTTGTGGTTTGCCAAACTTGGATGTTCAACTTGAACCTTGAACCACCCAGTTCCGAGTTCAAGTTCAAGTTCAACATCAAGATTTCACTAATTGGATAATTTTGTTTGAATGACTTATTCTATGCAAGTGTTTCTATTAAGATAAGACATCGATATCAAAATCATTTGAAGTACATCTCAAATCAGAACTGCCATATATGATGGAATAGATTGATAGTGAAACATTATATAAGGACATCTGGTGATTACATGGTAGTGAACAAGTCATCATTTGACAAAGTGCAATAATAAGATAAGGCCATTGAGAACCAAAAATGTGTGTTGATTTGATAGGATGGGTTAATTAAAATGATATAACATATCTTGTCAAATAATTTTTTACATAAATGTATTTATTATTATACATTCCCACATATCTTCATAATATTTCCAAAATTCCCACCATAGATGTTGGTCTTTTCACTATTATTTGTTCATTTTCTATTCTAGAGTTAAAGACAACAAACCTTGGTAAGGAATTGCAATACCCTCTCTTTTGTGATTTCCCGTTTTTGGTTTCTCTTTAAGAAATTTGGGTTGTTGTATGTTGTGGGCCACTTTCATTTTATGTTAAAATGTCTCTCTTGTGATGAAAGCTTCCCAAACCTGAAAAAGAGACCCATTTTCCAAGTTCTCTCTCCAAAATCTATAACATATCCCTCATGAATGTGATCTTGACATGATTAATAAAGAGAGCCAAAAATGCCCCAAGTGGAATGATCTCTGAAAACTTAACTAATAGTGGATCATTAGAAGTTGTGGCCTTTCCTCTTGCTCTCACATGCCCTGAATTAGTGATAGAATGTGCCAATAGATATGACTCTAAAAATAGGTGCATTAGAAAAGTTTCAATAGAAATTTTGGTGATGATTGACAGGGTATCCATTATAGTAGCTTTGAAAATCCTCCATTAGGAACCTTACGAGTCCTGGACCTTTGAGGAAGTGACACAAATATATGAAGGAAACAAGAAAGATTATAATTCTCTCATTGAAAAAAGTTGGATTTTGAAACTAGAAAAAGGAGGTTCACTATTATATTTGAGCCCTTGAATATTGAGCATTTCATAAAGGAGATTGCACATATAGTTTTCCTCCTAAATAAGGTAAAAGGAAATGAAGATGATTTTCATTAGGAAGATTAGATGTAATTCTTTATATAGAAAATCATGGGAGGTAAAAATTTCATTGATTAGATAGAGCTAATAGTTAAAATATTGCACATAGAGTTTTTGGGTTTAGCCAATTTGACCCCTTTCTACATGGCCTCCTACCTATTCTACATTTTGGCTATTTCAAAAGATTGGGAAGGGCTACCCCATGAATCATGGAATGAAGACATAAAAGTTTATGGGTGTTACATACATCTACATGCCATGAAACCCTCCCAAGAGTTTAGAAGGGTCAACACCATATATTTGGGGAGATTAGTCTTTGAACTAAAAGGTAGAGAAAATAATAGGCTTTTTGAAGAAGCTATACAAGTAATTGATACCTATGGCATTCATTTTATCCAATTCCCAAAGTTCATGTACATTAGAGATGGGGCATTTGATGGTGAACCTCTTAAATTAACCTAAAATTACCTAGATAATGTTGCACTATTGGAGGTATATATACAACTGGTCATTGTTGAACAACAATTAAAAAGCACAAAAAATGCATCAAGAGTTTTATTTCCCATAGAGTTGGGTGATTACAGATGTAAAAGTTTCAAAGACGCTATGGTAATAGAAGATGAACTCCATAACCTAAACCTAAAGCTTTACATTTCAAGGAATTTTTTTGATTATGCAATGCTTTTGAGAGATAATATAGATGTCCCATCCAAATTCATGCATATTCCATAGATGGAGGATTATTGGGAAAATTGCCCAGACGAATTTGAAGTCAAAAGAACATTGTGGTCCAGGATGAATTTAAGGTAGGTTGTAACCTACAAAATTGAACTAGATGTAAATGGAGTTGAATACGATGAGAAAGAGGATGTGTCAAACCTCTAGTACCTAGAGCAAGTTGAATGTTTTCCAATTCCTGAGCTAGATTGTAGTAAAAGAGAGGACAACAATTTGTAATCTAGAACTATCGATGTGATCAAAAGAATAGAGGAATGGTTATCGAAAAAGAAAACCCTTAAAACCATCACCCAATCATCAACACAACATGTGCAGTCAAAGAAAAATAAGTCTTTGAAAAGAACGTTTACTCTCACTAACCATATTGTTAATGATTCTACTGTAGGTAATCAAGAACTTGAAGTTGAACCTTTTTTTTCCAAAGGTTCAAGTTCAATGCAAAATAGAGCCTATCAAAAGGATAACTTGCTCTAGCACTAAAAATAACTACAAGGAGAGAAATCTTAAGAAAGACTATGAAACATTAGTAAATTTGGATCCTCCAAAAGTAAAATAGGAAAAAAAGTAGGTTCTTGTCTATGACACTTTCAATATGGCTAAAAATAAAGAAACCTTGAGTGGTGAATGCAACATTGCTATGGATTCCCTCACTTTAAATACTAGCTTTAGAACACTAGAGAAGACTCCAATAGCCCCCAAATGGTTGGAGACCTTTGTTACCAAGAAGAAAAGCATAGTGCCTTTGTCCTTACCTATCAATGACCTGATAGGTAAATGTTTAGGAAAGAAACTCAAGGGAAAAAATCCAAATACTGAATCCAGGCTTGAGTTTGATGAAAATACATGACACTGGATGACAAAAAATGCCAAGCTAGTCAAGGATAACAATGATGATAAAGTGACTACTCAAGATTATCAAATATCAAATGTAGACATAGGAAAAGGTAGTAGGACAACCAATATGAAAATATTTTAAGTATCAAATAAGAAGCTTGTTGAATGAGCCTTGAGAGATTCCATAAACAAACAGGACATGAAGGAAATGATGAGGAGAATGACTTAGAATATCCATTCCATCCAACACCTTGAACTAGTGTCACTCAGTGAAATGCCTGCTTTTGTGGATGTCAAGTCTCTAGTCACTAAAAATTCTTAGATTATCCATAGAGGAGCAAAGCAGCCATCAAATCATTTGAGGAATTGGTTGAGTTTGTAAAGGCAGAGGTAATCAAACATGTCAATATTCTAAGTGGAGATCGTAAAGAAACCACTCATGTTATCAAGAAGCTCAAAAAAAGCATAGTGGTTCAAGGAGAGATGAATAGCTAGGGCCAAAGGCACACCCAACTATCCAACAACCTCTTTGAGTAAACAAAATAGAATAAAAACAAAGAGAATAACACCATGGAGAAAGAGAAAACAAGACTTTATTGATTCATCAAGTTATCAACATACATGCCCAACTGTAAGGCCTTCTAGGTTATGATTAGATACAAAATATAACTTCAAATTTAGAATAGCTGCTCTAGACTCTCTAAGTCCCTCTTCCTCCTAAATTCCCTCTTTTGTTCTCTCTACTCTAGACTAAACCAAATACCTCTACTTATAGTTGCCAAAATGACTTACAAAAGATTCTAGAACATTACATAAAGAAAGGCCAACCTCAAAATGATTAATACTCATCCCTAGAAAAGATCCTACAATTAAATTTATGATCTACATTAAATATAAGAGTTAGCTCCAACTAAAACCAAAACACATACAACTTGGTCAAAGAAGGACCCGATCATCAACAACACAGGTTCACTTAGTGAGTGAAGAAACACTCAATCAACACAAGAAGAGCTTATTTCAGATTGAAGGAACTTGGTTGACACTGGAAGAGTTTAGTTCACACTCAACCATTTGGTCAACATTGCAACTTAGCAAGGTCTAAAGAACTCGATCAAAACTACAACTTGATAAGGTCTAAAAGAACTCAGTCATAACCACAACTTGAAAACCACATACAAAATTGGTTGAATTGCTAGAATGAAAAAAAGTATAGGTTGAAGGAAATGATTCTCCTGAATTATAAAAGTATCAAAACCTGAGCTGAATCCAACTTAGATTGAGAAATGCATGTAGCATCTTCAACTGGTTTATTCTTCCACTTAACCAAATCCTCCTAGTAATCTTCTCCTCTTGTGTTCTTACCAACTCTTTGATCCAATACCTATTCAACCTCTTCAATCTATTTCTTAGGATAATCATTTGATACAACAACTACATCATCTTACTCATGATAATTATGCAAATCAGAAATATTGAATATAGGAGATATATCCATGTCATTAGGTAACTCAACTTCATAAAAAATTCCATGATCAAACTTCCTCAAGATCTTACAAGGTCCAAACTTCCTCATCTTTAGCTTACTGTATGTTCCAATAGGAAATCTGCATTTCTTCAAATGAACCATCACCTCATCACCAACGTCAAAAATATGATGTCTTCTAGACATATCAACATTCTCCTTATACTTCAGATTACTTTGTTCCAACCTCAACTTCACTTCCTCATGCAAAGAATTCATAAAACCAACAAATTCTTCTCCTTTAGCACTTCTCTTCATCAACAACATCCCTCAAATCTAATATTCCTCTAGGATGCATTCAAATAACAAAAAGTGTTTTTCCTATACTCCTATTCATAGAATTATTATATGCAAACTTAGCTTGTGCCAATACTAGCTCCCAATTATTTGATTTTTCTCCAACTAAGCATCTCAAAAAATTACCCAAGATTCTATTCACAACCTCTATCTATCCACCTGTCTGTGGATGGAATATAGAACTAAATCTCAACTTAGTACCCATCTTTTTCCACAAAGTTCTCCAAAAATAACCAATAAACTTACTGTCTCTGTCAGTAATAATACTCATTGGTAATCCATGGAATCTAATAACCTCTTTGAAGAAAATCTCAAGAATATTCTTAGCATCTAACATCTTCTTACATGGTATGAAATGAGCCATCTTAGAAAATCTACCCACAACAACAAATATGGAATCATACCCCCTTACTGTCTTAGGTAATCCAAGAACAAAATCCATAGCGGTATCACTCCAAGGTTTTGTAGGAACAAAAATAGGTGTATACAAACCAATATTATGACTTAATCCTTTTGCAGTTTGACAAACTCCACAAATCCTTACAAACTTCTAAACATCCTTATACATTTGTGGCCAATAGTACTTATCCTTCAACAAACTTAATGGCTTATCGATTCCAAAATGTCCAACCAATCCACCACAATGCTTGTTCTTTATCATACAAACTCTCATAGAACTTCTTGACATACACAACTAAGTTCCTTTGAATAACATATCTTCTTGAATGAAATATTCATCATACTTACTCATGTGATCTGATAGATTTGGTGCGCTGCACTCTCTCCATGCCTTAGAAAAATTAGGGTCTGTATCATACAACACTTTCATTTCATCAAAACCAATAACTTCAACCTTCATCTCGGTCAACAAATAATGTATTCTTCTCAATGCATCAACAACTTGGTTAGTAACTCCACTCTTATGCTTAATCACAAATGTGAAACTCTACAAGTACTCAACCCACTTCATATGTCTCTGATTCAATTTATATTGACTTCTCAAGTATTGCAAAGATTTATGATCAGTATACAACGCAAAATCCTTAGGAATCAAATAATGTCTACACTTCTTCAAAGCTTGAAAAATAGACTAAAACTCTTGATCATATACATACTACTTCATTTTAGCATCATTCAATTTATCACTAAAGAAAGCAATAGGTTTACCTTCTTGACTCAACACAACTCCTATTATAGTGTCACTTGCATCACATTCAACTTGAAATACCTTATTGAAATTAGGAAAATCCAATACAGGTAACTCAACAACCTTTTGTTTCAAAGTCTCAAAACTCTTATCAACTCCATGTGTCCACTTAAAATCCTTTTTTATCTCCTCTCATTGTCTCAATCATAGCATTACAAATAGAACTAAAATTCATGATAAAATTCTTGTAAAAATTAGAAAAACCATGAAAAAATATTACCTCACCCACATTCTTAGGTGTAGGCCATTCCAAAATTGCTTTAACCTTCTCAAGATCCATTCTCAAACCATTAGCTAAAATCACAAATCCCAAATACACAATCTCCTCTTGCATAAAGGAACACTTTTTCAAGTTAATCAACTTATCCTTTTTCCATCTTAGTAGTACTTGTCTAACATGTTCAAGATGTTCTTCCTTAGTCTTGCTGAATATTAGAATATCATCCAAATAAATAATCACAAACTTACCCAAATATCTCTTGAGAACTTCATTCATCAACCTCATGAAAGTACTAGGTGCATTAGTCAAAGCAAAAGACATTACCAACCATTCATACACACCATCTTTTTTCTTGAAAGTAGTCTTCCATTCATCACCTTCTCTAATTCTAATCTAATGGTAACCATTCTTCAAATCAATCTTGGTAAAATACTTTGCTCCACTCAAACAATCCATTATGTCATCCATCCTTGACATATAAAACCTATATTTCACTGTGATCTTGTTAATAGCTTTAGAATCAATATACATTCTCCATTCTCCATTCTTCTTAGGTGCTAATACAATAGGTATGACACATGGACTCAAACTTTCTCTGATCAAACCTTTCTGTAACAACTCATGCACTTTTCTATTAAGTTCTTCATTCTCCATTGGTGTCAATCTATATGGTGCTTTATTTGGAAAACTAGCTTCAGGAATTAGGTCCATGCAATGACTTATAAGTCTTACTGGTGGCAAACCATTAGGTATATCTTCTACAACAATATCTTTATACTCATTTAACAAGCTTGCAATTTCTATTGACACTCAGTCATTAATACTAGTTTATGTTGTCACTCAATCGCCACTAACTTCTGTCACTTAGTCACCACTAAATGGTACTCTATTATTACTAACTGGCACTTAGCTACTGCTATTTTCTGTCACTAAGTTACTACTAGTTCAACTCATTCTTCTAGGAATTATGACAAAATAGACTTGACTCCTCTTCATTTCCTTTTCAAATTTCTTTCCATTAACCATGCAAATTCTCATAGTAGTACAATTGACCTCATCTAGATTTTCAATCAAAGGCAACAATATTTGCTTTCTCCCATTCACCTAAGAGTATATTGATTCATTCTTCCATCATGCACAACATATCTATCATATTGCTAGTCTACCCAACAAAATATGAAACAATCCATAGGCATAATATCACACAAAACTTCATCAAAATAATGTCCAATCTTAAACTTCACAATACATTGTTCACTTACCAATATCTTATGCTCATCCTTGATCCATGAAACATGATAGGGTTTAGGATGCTTCAGCCTCTATAACTGCAACTTTGTAACCATATCTTTTGATGCCAAATTCATTGCACTTCCACTATCAATGATCGCCTTGCAACATTTTCCAACCATCTTACATCTGGTCTTAAAAAGATTTCTCCTTAGAACAGGTTCCCCATCATTTCCTTTGTTCCAAAAAATTCTTCTCACCATGATATTTTCTCTAGCCTTAGGTGCACATGGTGAACTCTCAAGATCTCCTTGAATCACAACATTTTTGTTACCTTGTTCATTATCACCCGAGAATCTACACTTAGAAGATCTATGCCCTTCTTTTCCACATCTAAAACAATTACCAAGAAAACCACCTCTAGAATAAGAATTACCTCTTCGTCGGTAAGAACTAGTACCTCCTCGATAATAATTACCACCTTTGCATTTAGTCTTGCATTTGTCATCATTTTTCCATTTAGATTTTCCCTTATCTTGCACAATATTGTCAGATCTGCCACCTTCTCCATAAGATCCACCTCTGCCTCTCTAGAATCTACCACCTCTACCTCTTTGTCTTTGTTCATGCTTCTTTATCAAGATCTCCTTAGTTTTCAAGGCATATTGATATGCTTCCTCTACACTTTCCAATTTCACAAACTTATTTCATCTTGAATTCCATATCTCAATCCATTTAGATACCTTACAACTTTCTCTACATCATCATCCACATGTCTAGATTTTATGTCCAATCTATAGAATTCCTTAGTATACTCTTTCATAGTCATGTCCCTTTGTCTCAAATTTTGAATTTTTCTCAACAAGCTAACTTGGTAATCATCAAGAAGGAACTTCATCTTTACCTCGTTCAACATTTTTAGCCAAGTCCCATTCTTCTCCTTTCCTCTCCTTTGTCTATTAGTTTGAAAATGCTCCCACTATAGTGAGGCATGACCTTTCAACCTAGTAACTACAATTTTCACCTTCCTATTATCAAGAGTGTTTTCAGACTCAAATAATTTCTCCATATTAGAGATCCAATCCAACATGACATTGGTGTCCAATTTTCCATCATAAGGAACAACTTCTACAACATGCTTTGAATGTGCCCTAGACAATACTCTTTCCTCATCTTGATCTTCTTGAAAGTCTAGATTAGGGTTTGGTGCTATAGCTTCATCATCACTCATATCATCAAGATGCACTCCTCTCCTTTGGGCTATCTCCACATCATCTAATCTGGGTGCAATATGTCTCAATGTATGCAATATGGCATTATTAGTATTTCCTCTACCTCAAACCATCTTTATAATCAAGTTCCTGCAAGATCATAACTCTCTACAAGTTATAGGTCAAATCCTTAGATCTACCACCTTGGAACAAAATTCACTTAGGGTTCTACATGATCTAATCTCTACAAGGATGAACCTCAAGCTATGATACCACCCGGTACAAGGAAAGATGAACAACTAGGGCCAAAGGCACACCCAACTATCCAAGCACCTTACTAAGCAAACACAATGGAATAAAAATACAAAGAACAACACCAAGGAGAGAGAGAAAACAACACTTTATTGATTCATCAAGTTATCAACACACATGCCTAGCTGTAAGGTCTTATGGGTTACAACTAGATATAAAATATAACTTCAAATTCACAACAACTACTCTAGACTCTTAAGTCCTTCTTCCTCCTAAATTCTTTTCTTTTATTCTCTCTACTATAGACTAAACCAAATACCTCGACTTATACTTACCAAAATAACTTACAGAAGATTCTAGAACATTACATAAAGAAAGGATAACCTCAAAATGGTCAACACTCATCCCTAGACAAGATCCTATCATTAAACTCATGATCTAAATTAAATACAAGAGTAAGCTCCAACTAAGAACCAAAACACAAAAAAATTGGTCAAAGAAGGACCTAAGCATCAACAACATAGGTTCACTCAACAAATGAAGAAACACTCAGTCAGCATAGGGGGAGCTCAATTTAGATTGAAGGAACTAGGTTGACATTGGAAGAGCTCAGTTCATACTCAACCACTTAGTCACCATTGCAACTTGACAAGGTTTGAAGAACTTGGTCATAATTGCAACTCAACAAGGTTTGAAAGAACTCGGTCATAACTATAACTCAACAAGCACATACAAACTTGGTTAAATTGCCATAATGAACAAAAGTGCAAGATTACAACGCAACCCAAGATGCTCCTACATCACATAGAGTCCCATGAGAAAGAGAAAGATAATTGGGTCAAGGAACTCTCATGGATGGAGGAAGTGTAGGAATATGGCTTACATAAATTATTGCACAATGACTAGTACCATGACTAAATCATAAAATCCTTCATGTGATCAAGGATTGCATTGAATGGAGGAATGAAGCTATTACTCAAGGTGTTTATGAAATTAAAGAATTAATTAATGGGATGGAAATTATAGATGATATTATTCAAGGGAATTTGAAATAGATTGATATGTAGTCCACCAATGTAGAGGAGAAATCAACTGGGTCTAGTGAAAATATTGTCAAAGATCTACAATTTTTTTTCTAGAAGCTAAAAGAGATGAAAGTGCTGGTGGTACAAGACTTCTCCAATGTTTCCCACATGGAGTCTATGCTAATAATCAATTAAAAGAATTTGGAGATGCATGAGATAAAGGTTAGGAAAATTTGAAGGGCAAAGAAGTATGGAAATAGAGGATCATGTATTTCAGATTACCACATCAATAGATCATCTCTATATTTACTTCTGCCTATAAAAATAGGAAAACTACCTGACTGACTTCTCCCTCATTAGAGAAATCTTAGGATTATGGAAACCTAGAGATATTTGGTAGGCACTAAGCACCATAATTTTAGTCTCTTTTACTATTATGCTTTAGTAGTTTGATTAGTTATAGTAACTGATAGACTATTCACTCCTGGTGGAGTAATTTTGACTATGGTTGAGTTTCAGCGCTACATGGCTATATATGTTAAGACTTGATACTAATTTAGCATCAACTCTTTGTGGATATAAATAAACTATTTTTTTTGATATATGCTTTAATTAAAAGTAAGAACTCTATGATGAAATATAAATGAAATTCTACTAGTTCTATAACCAGACTTTTGTGAACGTTAGATATTGCTATCCATTGAAATATATGGTTTATTTTCTTGTGGAAATAAATTGTATGTGACGATGCTCATGTTTTATCATGGAAAAATTATTATTTTGGTTTGATGTAACAGAAGGAAGAAATATTAAAATCATAGCTTTGGTTTGTGATAATAAGAATCATGTAGTTGATTATTATTATAAAATTTGAATGGTTCTTCATATTGCACATTCTATTCACCTTGATGAATTGAGTGTTTCATCTTTGTATTCTCTAGTTAACAACACCCATGAGAGACATTCTCTAATAATGAGAAATCATTGAATATATTTTAATAGGGTAGGTAAACCTAAAAGTAAAACTTGCATATGGTTTTCTATTATAGAAACTCAATTGTTGGTGTTGTAAAACCATTTATTTTACTTTGATGTGAAAGCAACTACCTTAGATTGTCAGAGGGAAAAATTGTTTTCCAACACTAGTCAACCCATCGAAAGATGAACCAAAATTTTCTAGCAAGTGTGTGTGGCATGCTAGTCAGTCCATCGAGGGATTCAACTTTAAGGGAACTCCATGTCCCAAAAAGAATAAATAAAAAAAGGTATATAGGCACAAGGATGTGGGTGTTCTTAAGGGATTAGAACAAGATCGGGCTTTTGAGAGTGTTAGTAGTCAAAAGAATGGTCGAAAGAAGGATCAAGCCTCCCAAACTGTTAATAGTTTAAAGAGATATCAGAAAAAAGGGACCAAACCCCCAGGAACAATTGTTAGAATCTGATAAGATTAATAACCCAGAAAACTAGTGCAAAGAGTAAATATCTAAACTATGAATGCAAGTGATACAAAATCAAAATAGCATCATAGGGTTAGTCTCCAAGAGAGTAATGCAAATGCTGGAAGCAAAATAGCATTAAGAGGATGCAAAAACCAGAGATGCAAATACAAGCCAGGTAGCATGCTTATATAGGCTAGGAAGAGGGAGGAGGTGGCAACACCAACCAATGAGGAGCAACCATCTATTGGACTAAAGATAGCAAAGTATCTTCCCAAGATAGCTAATGGATGCTCACATGTAGGAAGGTGACACCTCACAACCATTCACCTAATAAGACATGCTTTATTAACCTAAGCGAGATTATTAAAAGTGTAGGAAAAACCTATCAAAATAGAAAAAATAAAAAACTACACTAACACCCCCCCATAAATGAAGCTTAAGTGGATGTAGAAATGGGTCCCGACAAGTCAAGCCTGATGAGGTACCCATGTACATAAAATTCCCCCAAAAGAGAGAGAAAAGAGACTCCCCAAAGTAAATTAGGACTCTAAATAAGAGGAAGAGGCCCCCCCAAAAGATGAAGCATCCCGCACCTCCAGCAAAGCTTGCAAATTTTGTCCGGTTGATCCACTTACATCGAACAAGTTTTCTTCCCTTAGAAAAAGGGACAAGATCCCAAGTGTGGTTCCTCATCAAGGAACTATACTCTTCCTGCATAGCTGTATCCCACTTAGAAATATCAGAAGCCTCATGAAAGGACTGTGGATTTGAGGCAGTAGCAATGAAGATATGTAGAGCATCCTGGAATTGTAAACAAGTCTTTTTGGTGTCTGATGGATCCCCAACCCAATCACCTGCAAACTGCAAGGTCTGTCTAGCCCAAAGTGGACCAAAAGATGGAGAATCTAGAGGAGAATCATCAACCTGTAAATGATGACTAGGAGAGGAAGGAGGTGAGTCCTCTGAATCACTCTCTGCATCAAAAGTGGAGGTAGAAGACTGCTCAAGTGAATCTGACCCATCAGAAGATCTATCATGTATTCCAAGTGACTCCAATGTCAAAGTAGAAGGCAACCCTGTGACCATGTTCTACTGGTTAAGCTGATGCAAGTAGTGGAAGTTAATATGGCCAAACCGCTCATGTCATAATCTGCTCACATCATTAAAGTGAGTGAGTGAAACAGTCAAAGGAGGATCAGGAACAAAGTGAGAAAACATATAGAGTCGTGACTGATGATCTTCTCTCCCAACTGCAACTGTAGAATCATTGTGCAACTCACATATCTCCACTGAATCAGGAGTGAACTCAACCCGCTTGCCTAAACCTGTGTGAGTGATCTGGTGTACCGATTGGAGATTAGTTGACAATGAGGGTACATAAGGAACATCATGGAATGTACCATCCCCCACATCAACAGACCCTCTTCCACACACCTCAACAAGAGTGTTATCACCCATCAAAATAGAAGGCATAGTACATGGCTCCAAGGATGCAAGTTCTTCCTTAGATGAAGCCATTTGGTGTGAAGCACCCGAATCAAGAACCCAAGTGGATGGTGAGGAAGCAACTGCAAAAAGGGCCTTGCCCTTTCCTTTCCCCTTGCTATTTTATTTTTCCTTGTTAGACCCTTCATTAGAACTTTTTTTGATAGACTCAGGAACACTGATATTATTCTTCTCAAGAATGTATGTCAAGTGATCAAGTTGTTTCTGCAAACATTTATGTTCATCATGACCAGGTCTTTTGCAATAAGCATATTTGACCTTTTCTTTCTTAGGCTTATCGTCCTTGGAAGATGGTGTATCAATAGTTTCTTTTGAAGAAACTGTCATCTAATCCTTCTTCTCCTCACTATTCTTTTGTTTCTTGTCCTTACTATTGTTGTTACTACTTTGTCCTTGTTTTTCTTTTGTGCCTTGGTTGGTAGCCAAGGCATGTGACTTAGAGGACTTAAGAATGCCCATCTGGATTAGCTTGTCTTGTTCTTGAGTGAGATTGACAGCAAAATCATCTAAAGATGGCATGGTGAATTGAGTACCAAGTGCACCCTTAGTAGCATAGAAGGTAGAGACAAACATAGAATATTCTAAACTTAGCTTAGAGAGAATACTAAGAATCAGTTGTTCATCTTTCTTTTCAATTCCACATTGTTTTAACTACAGCCTTAGTGATTTCAATTTGGTGAAGAAATCTTGGATTGTGTTGAAATTGCCTGGACTCAAACTTATTAATTCATTTTCTAACATATGACCCCTCATTGAATCTTGTGTGCCAAATAGTGTTTCTAGCTTTGTCCATACTTCATTTGGTGTATCCAAAGACTCAATGTGAAATAAAAAGTCAGGAGAAACAGACAAACACAATGTTCCAAATGCCTCATCACATTTGTTAAACCACTTAGGCTTATCTTCATCTTTAGCAGGTTCAGTTTCAAGTCCCATAGTTATCCTATTTAATCCAGCTTTCCTTAAGTGAATTGTCATGCGTGATTTCCACTCAAAATAATTGTATGGAGTAAGGATGGGCATATTTGTTTGATCCATGATGAAGAAATGCTAGAAAGAAGAGAACCCAGCCATGACAATTCCCCCCCCCCCCCACCCTCTTTACTCAATCAAAGAACCCCTCCCCCCCCAAAGAAATATGATTTGGCACTTTATTTTAGTGCGTTTACAACTACCACTAGAAAGAAATACTTAGTGGTCTTGATTTCAATGCATTACAAACCCTCATGAAGAGCATATGCTAAAAGTGAAACTTGGGCACAATAATCAAGGAAACAAATAGCACCACTACGATCTACTCGAAAAATCATGCACTTTCAAAAAAAGAATCGCCTTGATACAAGGTCGTATGAGAAAGTTATGATCCTCCAAAGTTTCCAAAACGAGAACTGTGCACAGTCACGGCTGAGAATTTGCAATTTTTGAAGAATTCATGCATGAAAAAAAAAAAAAAAAAACTCCACTAGTGGATAGAGCACAAAAAAATAGCCAAGTTCATAACAAGAATCATCAAAATCGGAGTCCGTATGAGCAAGAACGAGACATTTGAAAACTACGTTCAATTCTGCGACTGCCAACGGAGAGGGGTATTGCTGTAGCTTTCCGTGCTAGATCCTGCAAAATATACAGCTTGCATGCAAAATCTAAAAGATACCCAGATGGTTTTTTGGGGCTGCAAACAAAACTCAAAAAGCGTTTTTCTTGCTGATGTACAGAAGATGTTGCTAAAGTGTAAATCAGACGCCTTTAACAGTAAAAAATGGCTTCAAAAATGAAAAAACAACCCCAGCAACCAAAATATGACATGCAAATGCTGGATCAACTTCTTAAGTCCATCAATGGCATGCTGGAACCTACAAAACTGATTGAAAACTCCAAATATGCAAGTTGCTTGTCAAATTTGAGATTGAAACCCCAGAGAAAAACTGTTTTTGTCAAAACTTTTCTGATTCTCAGGATCATCCAAAGATGCAAGAGAAGAGCATACTTCATTTTTCAAAAAACTACAATAAAGTTTATTTGCCCTCCCCGAATCTCTCAAATAAGGAAACTAAAATCTACTCTTGCACATAGAAAAGCTCTGATACCATGTTAGAATCTGATAAGATTAATAACCCAGAAAACTAGTGCAAAGAGTAAATATCTAAACTATGAATGCAAATGATACAAAATCAAAATAGCATCATAGGGTTAGTCTCCAAGAGAGTAATGCAAATGCTGGAAGCAAAATAGCATTAAGAGGATGCAAAAACCAGAGATGCAAATACAAGCCAGGTAGCATGCTTATATAGGCTAGGAAGAGGGAGGAGGTGGAAACACCAAGCAATGAGGAGAAACCATCTATTGGACTAAAGATAGCAAAGTATCTTCTCAAGATAGCTAATGGATGCTCACATGTAGGAAGGTGACACCTCACAACCATTCACCTAATAAGACATGCTTTATTAACCTAAGCGAGATTATTAAAAGTGTAGGAAAAACCTATCAAAATAGAAAAAATAAAAAACTACACTAACAACAATTCCTGGAAACTAGAAGAAAAAATTGAGAGAGAGGATAAGCATGAAATAACAATGCATACATTTGGGTATACCTTAGAAATCACACCAAGCAGTTTAGGCTGAAGTACTTCAAGTTATACACAAAATCCATATTTATATTCTATGGACAAAGGATGAGCAAAGTGTATGTCCACACATTAAAGAGATTGCAAAACACCTTAGTGGGAGCAATTTATTTAACGAAAGAATACATGCATTCAATGAATAACATTTCCACTATGACATGCCCCTAAGAAGAGAAATATATGAAAGGAAATGAGCATATAACAAAAAGAAAGAGCAAAAAAGGGATCTGCTAACTTTGGGGTTAATAAGATCATATGATAATATATACTATTATATCAAGTATGAAAATCATCATTCCTCAAAGGAAGTAGAACTATGACACAATGGAGGAAAAGACATATAACATTCTTTTTGGGCCAATAACATGGAGACCAAAAAGAATTAGCTCTACCATATCATGAGAAACCAATAAGACTACACAAGGTCACTTGTATAGACAATAGAAAAAGCATGGCATAATACACAATAACATATAGAAGAAAAGAGAAATAAATAAAAGAATAAGTACAAAATAGCAATTATTTTATCCTTTTGAGCTTAACAAAGCAGCAAGGATCATCTAAAGCAATCAAAAGACAAAACATAAAACAAAAACACAACATGAGGGAAAACACAACACAAGATCACAAAGACTACTATTATGAATAAAGTCCACATAAAGCATTCTGCATGACCCCCTCCCCCCCTGCCCCGCCCTCAATATCATTCTAAAATGCTAGGGGAAGGATGACGACTCACAATATCCATTATAGTAGGAATCACAACAAGTTATAAGCAAGGACTTCCAAAGTCACTATGCTCATTACTAGGAGTTATTGTAAGCTACTTATAAAGCATGTTTGGAAAACCACTATCCATATCAATTAGTTCTTCATCGCTACTATCATCTAAAGTATCTTCCATATCCAGATTAACATAATCTAAAATATGAATAGAATCATCATGTTTATCCATATGCAAAATATTATCTTGTTTAACTTCTTCCAAAGACTAACACATAGTTTGATCAAAGGAAGGTGAAGGTTGAAACAAGGATGTAGGCTAAGAATCAAGAGAATGAGTTGTTTTTGATTAAGTAAAATAGGTTTCACAGGGATCTTGAAACCCAAAAGTTTTATAGCATAAAGATAGAAATTTAAAAAGTCCTGCTAACATGAAACTGCTATGAAAAGCCAAAATAAAAAAAGGCCCAAGGCCAGGAGGCAAAAGCTAGCACCCAAAAAAATTATGAGAAAAACCAAAAGAGAAACAAACTAATGGTTGTCCTTATCCAGTTCGTGCAGAGTTTTTGTAGCTTCATTATCCTTTTGATTGTCTGTTCCTTCTTGGTTCTTGTTCTGGGTTTCCACCTAGTCCACTTGGTTCACCTGGTCCCTAGAGTCTTTTTGAGTAGCCTCTTCTTGGCCAAAGTCTAGCTTGGTCTTCTGCATCATGTCCCCACCAAGGCTGATTCTCATCAGAGAATCCCCCAAATTGACAATGTTCTCATTCAGAGTGTGCAGTGTCCACAATTTGTTTTGTCATGATTTGGTGGATGGCATCAAACCTCTGGACTTTTTGTTCAACCAAGGAGAGTTTGTCCTCCTGTTCATCTCTAGTGTCCTAGCTACTATAGATATTTTGACTACCTTCCTGGTCTCTCTTCCTTCCTGTGGTCACCTGGTCCCTATGGATGTTTTGGTTGCTGTCCTAGTTTTTCTTATCCTTTAGGCCTCAATTTCTTGAAACAACCATTTGATGGAACATAAGTTATCAATCAAGCTATTCTTCATGTTGTTCAAGTGGTTGAAGCCAATTTCCTGTGCATTGTAAAAAATGACCAACAGAGTAGGGTCAATTAGCTCATCATAATGGGTTCTACTGTCAAGGTCTTCCAACACCTGGATGTTCATTGGCTCTTTAACAATACCCAAACTTGTAGCATCCAAATTAAAATTCCTCCAAGCCCTCCTCCTATTCTTCCTAATCACCTCCCTATTTTTTTCCACCTTAATTTCGATCATCTCCTCAGGCAGTGATGTGGGCAGGATAGGGCTAGGGGTCTTAGCACACTGGGCTTTTAGGTCTATCTCGGGCAGGGCCTGGTCGACTTTTCTTTTCCTAGGGTTTTTCGGGGGGGGGGGGGGGGGGGGGGGGGGGTCAAGAGCCACATCCTCCATGTTACTTTCTCTCCCCTTCTCCTCTTCTATCAAATTATCCTTCCCTAGTTCCTTATCCTCATCCTCAGAGTCCATGTTAGTTTCCTCTTCTTCCTCACTATTTGCCTCCTGAGGCTCAAGCTTGGGGAGAGAGGGAGGGAGGAATCTAGGGTTCTTTCTATTAGGAATGTGGGGATTGTAGGTAGAGATGGCTTTGAAGGCACTTTCCTCATCCTTTGTTTTCACTACCATAACATCCCCAGAATTGAAACTGGCAGTGTCCTCTGAAGCACAACTCGGGTCACCAAGGGATTTTCCTCTGGTTTGAGTTTTCAAAAACTTGCAAACCAAGAGAAGGCAGCCTTCATGGAGGGCAAGGTTGGTAATAGGTTTTTTCTTGAAACCCTCAATAATCTTAGACATGGAAGTGTAAAGATAAAAGGGAAGAGAAGTTTTAACACCATGCCTAAAGTGGTTTAATAAAACAAAATGGTGTATTCTTACCCTGTCGAACCTGAGGTTGAGAGTGATATACTCAATGAGGATCTTGAGAACATACCTCCAATTTTTTTTGATGGATTCTATGTCATAGTAGGTGTCAATCTTGACAAGTTTATCTTTCTCCATTTTGTCCTTGACAAAATTGCTAACTGCATTGGCTGACATCTTTTCGTCCCTGTAGAAATTCATGCCTTCCTGGGAAATGTCTGTCACCTCTGCAATCAAGCCCTTAGAAATTTGATGGGAGATACCATCAATTTTGACTCTCTCATTGCTCCATGTTTCCACCATGATCTTAGTAACCCTGTCTTTGAAGCCTTGAAGCTTCTCCATGAACTTGGTGATGCAACCTTTTTTGAGTTTTTGCCACACATTCTTCTTCTCCTTCTAGCTCTCCGACTCCCCATAGGGCTCTCTTCTAATCCTCTCTCCAACCATGGTTTCCTTCGGCTCTGTAAACCCTATACCACTAGCTATTTTACAGTGCTTAATTTTCCTTGGGGTGCTTAAAATGAAAATGTTTTTATGATATTTAGTGGTTCTATTCTTGCTAGCCCTTGAAGAGTGCCTTCTGTACGCATGATTATGACTTGAAAAGGGCTCCGCATGATTTCTAATAACTTCCCCTTTGATTTGTGATTTAGAAAATCCTTTCATGATTGAAATGGGATTATATTTCTACCTTGAATTCTATCCTGCTGGATCAACTCAATCATCGTAACCAAGATTTCATCTTCGTTTGTCCATGTCATCACTAAGTTTCTGGCAATGGCATCATTGGCAAGCTAGTCAGCAACCGAGTTGGCTTCCTGGTAAGCATGGTTGACGTGAGTCTTTTTGAACTTTCCCAAGTCAGATTTGATGTCCTCTATAATGTTAGCAATCATCTAGGAAGGCACAGATTGACCTTTGATGCAATTGATGATGTTTAGGGAGTCACCCTCAAGCCACAGTTGCTCAATCCCAAAGGCCAAGGCCAGCTTAACAATATGTCTGACCACACTAGCTTCAGCAAAGTGGTTTGTCTAGTGACCAAGAGGGAATGAAATGACCACAATTCCTCTAACCAAACTATTTCTAATTATGCCTCCGCTTCTGGCTAGACCGGGGTTCCCCTTTGCCAACCCATGAAAATTGGCTTTGTGTCATTCCTCAGGGGGAAAGCACCATCTTGCTTCCTACCTTCTCATGGCCCTATCTTTCTTACTAGCTTTTTTGATTCCACCTTTCTTGATAGTTCCTCCTTTAGTTATTGCAAAGTTCTCCAGAATCAGACCTTCTATTTTCTCAATGATTATGAACTCTGGAGACTCTATTTCTCTGAATATTCTATTGTTGTGCTCTTTCCAAATTCCCCAGTAGAAGTGTGGGAGAGTCTAGGAGCTCATTAACTGAGAGTTCAAACTAGAGTGATGGCTTCTCCATTGGCAGAAGAAATCTAGGATACTGGCTGGGGGGCACCAACTTAATCCAAGACCCTTAGTTAGGAAGATCCACACCTTGGAAGAGTAGGGGCAATAGATGAATAAATAATTGACCGTTTCCAGTTCAAGCTTGCAGAGGCACCATCTATTGGGGATAATTTGGCCTCTCTTGGCTAAATTATCCAAGGCGAGAATTTTGTCTTGCAGGAGGAGCTAGAAGAAAATGTCAATTTTAGGTGTGAGACTAGAAATCTAGTCTTTGGCCCAAATAGGTTTCTCCATCCTATCCCATAAAGAGAAATAGCCAGAAGCAACAGAATAAAGCCCATTTGAGGTATCATCCCAAATGATGGATTCCCTATCATTGTTAATGAAGGTGGCATTCAGTAAAACCATCAGGGGGTTAAGGTCTAGGGATATCACAGATAGGTTTTTCTAGCCATTTGTTGACTTATACTCACTAAATTTCATGCCAAACCTTTCTATGCATTGCTCTGCCCATCTTTCATAGCTGGGGTGGTTGATTAGTGGTCCCTGACACATCCAATTGTCCTGCCAAAATAAAATTTTGTCACCTTTACCTACTTTCCATTTGGCCTTGGATTTGTCCAGGGGCTTGGCCTTCAAGATCCTATTCCAAATGTAGGACCCCTGGGGAATCTCAGTCTCATAAATCGAGAAAATGAGGGATTGTCTTCTTAGATATTTCTCAAATAGGATATCCCTCCAAACACCTGTGCTTTGAAAAATGTGCCATAGCTGTTTAGCTAAAAGGGCATTATTGAGATGCCTAATTTTTTTGATACCAAGCCCCTCGTGGCATTTGGGAAGGTAAACGAGGTCCCAAGCAACAAGGTGGTATCTCTTGTGATCTTCAGACCCAGACCAGAGGAAGTCCCTCTGAATCTTCTCCATTCTGTCTGCATGTTTGGCCCGGATACAAAAGAGGCTTAAGGCATAAGTAGGGAGGTTCTAGAGAATGAGTTGTTGCCTGAGCTTTATCTTGATGGTTCTTGCAATGTTGACAAGCATGTTGATTATGAATATTATAAGACATACTAGAAGGATTAGGATTGATTACCATAGGTTCCAAAGAAGGAACATCAAGGGGTTGAGTAGATGTATATGGAAGAACAGACTCAGAAGAAATAGGCAAGATAGATATAGTTGAACAACCCTTCAGAAGACTTAGCTCCATGATCTTAGCTACTTTATTTCTTTGATGATTTATATAGAGATGATTGAGATGAGTAGGTGTTTTTTTCAAGATGGGATGGCCAATAAAATTCAATCTTAACACAATCTCTAAGACAAAATGCTTCATAAAGAGAATGATTAATAGTAATAATGTTTCCATCATGAGTAAATTTAAGACATTTATGAATAGAAGAAGCTATGACTTGCATGGAAGAAAGCCATAAAATACCAAGCTTAGCTTGAAATTGATTAGAATTAGGAATAACAACAAAGTTAGTGAAAATAGATTTCCCTAATAAAGTAATTGCCAAAGTAATAGAACCTTGAGGACGATAAAGGAAACCATTACAAGTTTAAATCCATACAGGAGTATAACCATAAATATCTTGATGCAATCATTTGTTAAAAAGGTGTTCTTTAGTGATAATATTCATAATAGAGTTATGATCAAACAAAGTATCATGAGAAGGAATATGAATAACTCTAGCAATGATGTAAAGAGGACCATTAGATACCTTAAACATATCAGTTTGACTAAAGATAATAATAGGCAGTTGTTCAAGTTTAGGTGAAGAATAAATCAAAGGTTGAGATGCCAACTTAACATGATTAACTACACAATTTACTTCTTGTATCCTCTCATCATAATCAATATGATGATAAGAAGAAGAAGGTTGATTAATAACATTTGCCAAGTGAGAAGGTAAAGGATTAGTATAGATTTATAAATTATGATTAGGCGGTGCAACAAATTTATTAATGTTATTAACTTGAGCATAAATAGATATAGCCTTAGAATCAATAAGGTCCTAAATGGAATTCTTCAAGCCATAACACTTTTGAGTATCATGACCTAGTTGACGATGATATTGATAGAAATAATTTGAATCAAAAGACATGGGCAATAGTTTACTAGGACCAATAAGATGAATATGAGGAAGATTGAGAACATGAACATGGATCAAATTAGTCATCACCTTAGACAAAGGCTTATATAGTTGAGTATATTGACAATTAGGATGAAATATAGAGGAAAAAGTAGTCCTACCTCAGGATGTAGTAGCCACTTGATCATCAACTATATTTGTAGACTTAATTTTGATGAAATTGTTAAATCTCAATTTTTTTTTGAATTTCTAGCAACATCACTCTTATCACTAGAAATAGGAGCCATCAAAGTAGATCTCTAGACTTGAATTGTAATTTATACTAATGAAGCATTGCACATAGGTGTGAAAATGAGGTATACTTAGAAAGGATAATTTTATCCCTAATGTATTTTTATAACTTAGAAATAAAGATACGTTGAATATCATGATTAGGTACATGATAAGAAATTTGAGCATACGAATCTTTAAATCTACTGATAAATTCAATAACTTTCTCTTTAACATTATAATTACAATGCTTTAAACCGGTTAAAGAAATTTGAGGACCAATGCTATTTTGGAACTGTTGAATGAAAGCATTAGCAAGAGTTTGAAAATAATCAATAGAATAAGGAGGTAGAGAGAAATACCATTGCAAGGCTCTATCCCTAAAAGTACACAAGAACAACTTAGCCACAAGCCTATAGTTGTGAGAAAAATCACTACATATAGTTTGGAAAATTTTAACATGGATTATGGTATCTTCCTTTGCATTATAAGTCTCAAGATGAGGTACCTCAACATGTTTAGAATAAAAACATGAAGGATATCTAATGAAAGGGGATTGACAACATCAAATGTAGGAATATTGTACTTGGATTAAGTTAATTGAACAAATTGTTGTAAAGTATTGATGGTTTGAACCAATGTACTAATGATAGGATTAGAAGAAATACTAGTAGGAAAAACTATATTAGATGTATTAGGAAACTTATAAGAAGTGGAAGGAAGATGTAAAGATGTTGGTAGAGGATTAGAAGGAACAAGTAAAGGGTTCAAAGAAGTAAAAGGTACCACATTATATGAAGCCAATGAAGAAGGAATGAAAGTAGAAAGAACACTCACGGGAAGTGAAAGGATAGGAAGACCAATACTTAAAGGAGTGGATTCTTGGGTAGAGGTAGTCATAAGAGACAAAGCATATGTTGGTATGCTAGAAAGAGTGGTGGAAATTGGGATGGAAGGTTCAACATTTTTGGAAGGAGGAGGATATCCTAACTCTTGAACACATTTTGTCAAAGACTTAGCATGAGTAGTAATAAGGTGAGATATACCACACAAGATAGAAAGATTATTGTCATAATTATTAAAAATATTCTTAAGAGCTTCAACAAAAACAACACTATTGAGATTCTGATTTTCTTGAGCAAGCCAAGTTTTCAATTTATCAAATTCACTAGAAAGCTTATCAACTTGCAAAGGAGGAACTCTTAAAACATCATCATCATCACAAGATGAGTGAGAAGAGTTATTCTCCATTATAGGATTAAGATCATGAGTAAAGATGTGAGTTCCATCATGATTCCTAGAAAGAAAAGAGGAATCATGATCAAAGGAGCCCATGAGTCTATGGCTTCACCTAATGGGAATGCTATAGGTTGGATTTAAGGTAATTAAGCTCATAAAAGAGATCACAAAAGGAAACCCAAATGATATCTAACCATGTAAATGTAATAAAGAACATAAAAGAGATCTGTATAAACACAAGATAACTAGATCTAACTTTATGAAATAGGGAAAGAATGATGGGTTCACTAAACGAAGGTAAACACCCAAAACAACCAATAAAACTCCAAAAAGAAAGGGGAACAAATCAAGTTCACCAAAAGAAGGTAAAAACCTAAATTAACCGATCTAAATCCAAAAAGAAAGGGGCACAAGTAGGTTTCACTAAAATTCTTAGTGGTAAAATGGAAGCACTTTAATATGATGTAGGTCTCCACTTTACAAGGTCACTAAGCCATTCAAATATGTATGTGAGGGAAAGAGGGGAATTTCCAAGTATGATTCTACTTATGACCTAAATTAGGTTAGCTAGGACCTAAAGGAAGAAGGGAGCTAATGCTAAATTCAAATTATAAAGAGGAATAAAATACAATGAAGTGTACTCTATTTGCCCCTTAATAGGATAGTGTGAATGTGGAATTGAACTAATTGCTTGAATAAAGTAAATCTAGATGCTATGTAAAGACAATCAACCCAATTAAGATGCAAATTTAGGGTAAAGATATAAAAGAAAAAAAACATGAAACTTACCTTGAAATATGTAAAGGAAGATATGCTTTCACTCCAAAAATCATAGATATGAACTGTATTTGAAAATCCATCCGTTAATCTTGGAATGAAATGCCTAAAGGACAAGGTAAACTTTAAGCAACCCCCCTCAAAAAAGAGATATAAAAATATTGGTGAATCTTATATTATTTTGAAAAATAAAAATAATTTCTATTGTAAATTGGCGAATCTTTAGCTATTTAAATATTTTTTATAACTAAATTTAATAAAAATGTGGCGATTTTAAATATTTTTAAGAACTAAATTATTAGCCAAAATTTCCTAAAATTAGCTAATTAGCGAATATTAACCACTAAAAAATACCCTGCTAAAGGAACAAAACCCATAAATCTCCCTAGAATCTGAGACTAAAGGACTAGGTCAACTTGGGAAGACATCTTACAACTAGGTTGATGTAGTTTGATGATCTGCAACTGACGACTCTAGAAATCTTGCAAAAAAGAGATTCCATATCTGTAATCCTTTTCACTCCCAATCTACAAATCAATATAGGAAAGAAAGGTTTGGGGGTTGGGGTTTGATGAGGGCTTTCCTTGGTCAAGCCCAAGTTAAGAAATTAACCACAATTGAGAAATGTAAATGTAAATAACTAAAAGACAAGATAAAGATTAGGATTCACCTTTCTTGTATGTATGTAAATATATTATAAATCTTGAATTGGGAATGCAAGGTATCTCCACTCTTTGCAATGAATCTACCATAATCCTATCATGGTGCCATGGATAAAAATGCATCAATGAAGAAGATGATGAATGCTTAAATGTAGATCTTCTCCCTTGATGGCTAATAATAAGCTAGATCTTGAAGATGAGATGCTCACAATGGATCCTTCAACACTAGATATAAATCTCCTTGCTAAAATGTTTGAAAAACTTGAATACTTGAACTCCTTGAATGCAAAAGGTGGAAATCTAGACTTGAGAGAAAGGACTTGAGAATATTATCTTATGTTATGAATAAGATTATGTTATGGAAATGAATCCTCCAAGTCTCCTTATATATGAGTTTTCAAGTGGGAAAATAATACAGATCGACTAGATAATAGTAAAAAATTAATTAAATCCCTGAGGCCTTTTGGGCCCTGAGCTTTAGAACTGTTAGGGACTACGTCAACCTAGGTTGAATTGGTCTAGGATTAGGTCAACCTAATCTAGACTAGGTCAACCTAAGTCGACCTAGTCCTAGAGGTCAAGCCTCAGGTGCCATAGAAAGAAGGGGTAGGTGCCAGAAAGATAAGAATGGAAAGAGGAACAAGATAGGAGACAAAGGATATCAGGCACAAGCATATCAATTGTCTGAAGAGAGAATTATAAAGAGAGAGCTAAAAGGTATTAAAAAGAAAGTGTGTCCATTTTAAGATGATGATACACATAACATTAGATGTTGCTATCAAGGAACAAAACAAAAACAAAGATATACAAAAGATTTATTGTGTGTCAAGCATAGAAATTCAAAGGATCATCAATATTGACATATAAAATACCTTCCACCAGAGTTTTAGAGGTAGGGAGCTTGTAAAATTTACCTAGATTAAAAGAAAATGTGTCATGAATGAGTAAAAATATACCTTTTTTCTTAAAATAACAAAACCCAAGAGTTCACTGTAAAGGCACGTTCATAAATTTCCAAGAAAACCTTCAAGATAAGCCTGTAACCTACAAGAATGATGTAGTCATAATGTTATGAGTTCAAAGAGTTTTCAATAGATATCTCAAGAGTTAGAGTTCAAATACAAAGAACTTACACCTAGAGAACAAAGGCCATAACCCACATATATATAGAGAAGCATCTCAGATCACAGGAAATACAAAAACCCTCTTCTTATATATCAAAATATTGTGTATAAAAGCCAATGGGAAATTTTTTAAGAATGCATAGTAAAAAAAGAATAAATATGTCTTCATCATTTTTTTAAACACTTAGGAATGTAAAAAAGCTCCATTTTGTTGTATTTAATGCCCATAGCATCATGGTACATTTCATAGTGTACAATAATATCAAGCTCTCAAATGGCTATAGTGGCTCTAATATTATAAGAAAAGACTTACATAGAAAGAGACGATAAAGGAGGGCCTTCATTTGTTTTAAATGTAAGAACTTAGATGAATAGGCAATGTTTTTCAAAACCATTATGAAGAACTAGTTGTAGAAAGAAATATGAATTCATATAAAACCTAGTATAAAATGCTTTCAAGCTACAAATAAACAATGAATGTGGGTATTTTGTGAAAAATTTGATGTCAGTAGTGAGAGAAATGATTTAAGAAAATGAATGAAACTATAATTACATATCTTGAATTACAACAGAGAATGAGGCTTACATTTTTTTTCTCATAAGACCATATATTCTCCATTCAAACTCCAAAACCCTCATTCTTGCATCGATGACGACCATCTTTTTATGAAAATAGGCAATGGTAGATGTAGGAAACAAGCCACGCCATATCGATCTCAAAATGCAGTTAACAATCAAACAATTCATCAAAACCCTATAGTGATGACCACACAGAGTAGGAGCTTCCATAAAATGGAAAAAGTAAACAATTAATACTTTAGAGAGTTTGATAGCCCCTAAATGATTGTGGGCTCCAAAATTTTATTAACTCTTATTAACTAGAACTTTGATTTGAAAGTATAAATGGAGATTTTTAATCATGCATTTATGTTGAAGATGTGTCCTATTGTATTTTTGTGAGGGACAATGCCACATTTTCTTAGGAGTACCTCAAGAAAAATTAGTAAGAAGATGTCCATGGTTATGATTTTGATTGCATGTATGGTTGATACTTGACTATCAAATGTTGTGATTCTTGATGGGGCAAGAACAAGTAGATTTTGTCTTCCTAGTTTGTATTTAATGCAAATAATTAGATAGAACTGCCAAGTTCCTATTGTTCCTTATTTGAGAATGTAGAAAGGTTCTGCTCAGAACATAGCTCTTAAGTGGTATGTAATCAGAGAAAGTGTTGGAAATAATTGAAATGATCATAAGAAAAGTTGTTGGAATGATATATGGAACTGGTAAAGAATGTTCTCAATCATTGTTTTGTCATTGATGTCAAACTTGCTACTTGCAGGAATCACAATTGCTTTAGTGATCCAAATACTATCAATTAGTTGATTATCAAGGAGGAGGCAATCAATAAGAATGTAACTAGAATAGCTAGAGAAAGGTTGAAGTTATGATGTTGTAATGAAGTACAAGGATCAACTAAGCCATTCATGAAAAAGTGTATTTGATGACATACTATAAGATACAGAGAATGGGCACACTGAAACATATCAAAGATGTAAGGTTTTAGCTAAGACATTTGTAAAGCTCAACTAAGTTCATTAGAGAGAAGGAGCCAAGCAAGCTAGTATGTGCCGAGCAAATTCTTAGTAAGTGCCGAGTAAACTTCAAGTGCCGAGCAAGTTCAAGTGCCGAAATGATATTGAGTGCCAAGTAGAGATAGGTGCCAAGTAACATAGAGATGTCGAGCACCAGTAAAACCAATAGTGCCAAGTAACACAGAGATGCCGAGCACCAGTAAATCAATAATGCCGAGTTGCTGTATTATTTTGAAAATTGAAGATTTGCTAGATCTAAGCCAACAAGGTTGTTATCTAGAAGTTTGTGAATTAAAATGGAAGATAAGAATGATTAGCTGGTGGCACAGAACACCATATAAAACATTTTTAAGAATACAACTGACGAAGTTTGACGATAAGAACAAGATATAAGGTAGATACATTGTATCCTACCTAATCCATTTGAAACCCTAAAATTGGAGAGGGAGAAATGAGCGGCAAAGACAAATCAGATTTCTATTTAAGGAGCCATAAGTTAATAAAAAAAGAGAGAGAGAGGTGGTCAAGCATGAAAGCATGAAATGCTAAAGGAGGTGCTAAGGAGATAAGAGAGCATAGTGACTCTGTTTCAGTAAGAAGACCCCTGATATGGATGCATTGGTACAATGAGTTAGAAGACTCAAGGATACAAAGCTTGAGAAGAAGTCAAGTAGTCAGAGCTGAAGTGATTGAAGCCAAGCATTAGGATTGAATTGAAAGTGTGATATGAAATCTGCAAAGTATGTTGTAAGTTATATCAGATCAAAAGATCATTATCGTTACTTTCTAGCAATTGTAACAGTAAAGTTTAAATCCTATGGACTTAGGTTGATTTAATAGCCATGAGATAAATCTTTTAATAGGGTGACATTCCAAGTGAATGTTCTAAAGTCCTTTAACCAGGCCCATTCCTAATAGTTTGGTGAAATCCTCTAACAAGGTCACATTTAACAGTGTGTTGTAAGCCATTAACAGGGTAGGCTTTTAACAGGGTATCACTTCAGAAGAGTGAGAATCAAGTAGCATGTTACTGGTGATTCCCAAATTGGATTTCCACGTAAATCATTGTGTCATGTGTTGACCTTGCATGTTTTATCTTTGAATGTTGATTTACTGTAACTTGCTAATATGGTTGATTTAAGATTGGATGGATGAAAAGTGTATGGATTCATTAAAAGTAGTGAAAAATTATTAATAAGGCATTTGGACCTTGGATAACTGATTCACCCCCCCCTCTCAGTTATTCTAAAGAATTCTAACAATTGGTATCAGAGCCTTACTGCTGACTTAGTTTAAAGGAACTATAAGCAGAAAAGATCAAAATACCTAAGAGAGAAGTTCCCAAGCTCAATAAAGACAACTTTGTTACATGGCAAAGCTTGATGAAGCTACATATTGGATCTATAGGAGATTATGCCCAAAATTCAATTGTCACTGAACATGTAGATCCAACAGGTGCTCCTACTGTAGAAGATATGAAAAACAAGCAAGAACACAATCAGACAATGCTAGAAATTGCCTCTACACTCAGCTATGCTGAATTTGATGATATCAAAGGATGTGATAGTGCATTCAAAATGTGGAAAGCCCTATCAGACATCTATGGAGGAGATCAAAATGTACAAAGAGAAAAAAGAGAAAGTCTCAGAGGAAAGTTTGATGACATGAAAATGGAGGAAAATGAGAACGCTGCTCAATATGGTGCAAGAATAAAGGAAGTGGTAAGTGCAATAAGATGCTTGAGTGGTCAATTGGATGAAGATACTGTTGATAGTAAGTTCTAAAGAACCTTGCTTCCTATCTATGCTATTAGAGTATCAGCAATACAAGAACTAAGATGTATACCAGGAAACAATCTAAGTTTTGCAGGAATAATAGGTAGACTCACTGCATTTGACTTATCTAATTTTGACAACTACAGACTAGAGAATGTTGAATATGCCTTTAAGGCCAAGTTATCACTGAAAGATGCTGAATAGGTGAAATCAAAGAAAGGAAGAAAAATGAAGTATGTATCCAGTGACAGTAGCACTGATGAGGAAGATGTGGAACAATTGGAAGCATTGCTTGCTAGAAGATTTCACAGAGGTAAAGGAAAATTCAAAGTTAAGATGCCTATCATTTGTTTCAATTGCAATGAAGTAGGTCATATTGCTGCCAGGTGTACACAGAAAAAGGATTACAAGGAAGGCAACAAGAACAAATTTAGAAGAGATGATGAAAAAAGAGATTACAAAGAAAAGGGTAAGAAGTGTTACATTGTTGAAGAAAATTCTGATGAAAATGACGATGAAGTTGTTTATGTAGCCATGAAGGATCAATCTGATGAAGAAGAACCCACATCACTGGTAACATGTATGAACAAAAATGACAGGTGGATCATAGATAGTGGATGCTCACATCACATGACAGGAGACAAAAGTAAGTTTGTTAACTTTACTCAGTATGATGGAAATAGTGTTAGATTTGGTAATGATGCTCCATGTCAAATCAAAGGAAAAGGTTCCATTAAGCTCACAAAACAAATTTCATGTGATAATGCATACTATGTTGAAGGATTAAACTAAAATTTACTAAGTGTCTCACAGTTAGGCAATATAGGATGCAAAGTGGAATTTGAAAATAAAATTGCAAAAATCTATGATACTGATGGTAAACTAATAGGAAAAGGAGATCAAACAAAGAGTAATATGTTTTACCTAGATATGGATGATGTTTCTTGTTTTATTGCAAAATTTGATGATGAATGGTTATGGCATAGAAGATTATGTCATGACAACTTTGACAATCTGGTCAACATCAGTAAAATGAAGAAAGTCAGAGGTTTACCAAAATTGAAGAAGCCTGATAATATCATGTGCAAACAATGTCAGCTAGGAAAGATGACTAAGTCAAGTTTCAAGAGCAAAAACTATACATCTAAAGAAGTACTTGAATTAGTTCGTACTGACTTATGTGGTCCAATGGAAGTACAAAGCTATAGAGGAGATAAATACATAATGTTGTTTGTTGATGACTATTCCAGGATGATGACTATTATGTTCTTAAAACAAAAATCTGATGCTTTTCAAATGTTTAAGTGGTATGTGGCTAGAATTGAAAAGGAAATAGGAAAAAGCTTGAAATGCCTAAGATCAGACAGAGGTGGTGAATTCACATCAAATGAATTCGAGATATTCTGTAATGATAAATGAATCAAAAGACAAACGTCAGCTCCTAGAACTCCCCCACAGAATGGAATTGCTGAAAGAAGAAACAGATCTATGATTGATTGTGCTAGAACACTAATGATGGAAAAGACTGTTGCTCTAAAATACTGGAGAGAAGCTGTAATTGTAGCTATTCATACACAGAACCAAGTACAAGTCAAGAAAGGTACATATACATCACCTTTTGAATTATGGTATGGTCACTTACCCAATATAAAACATTTCAAAGTGTTTGGTTGCAAATGCTTTATCCTTAAAGATGCTAGAAATGAAAAAATTGATGCAAAAAGTGACGAAGGTATATTTCTTGGTTACTCCACTAGAAATAAGGCATATAAGTGTTTGAATATTAACACTAACAAAATTGTGGAAAGTGCAAATGTAAATTTTGATGAGCACACAGAAGTCCAAGCTGAAGTACCAAAGAAAATGGAAGAGTACAAAACCTTTGTGTATTCTTATGAAGGAATGACTGTTGATGAGGATGATGTCAATCAAATTGAAAATCAACAACAAGTATCAGTTTCAGCTGAGTCACAACCAGTGAATGTCGAGTTGCATTCAGAAGCCAAGTTGTAGAATGAAGAAAATGCACAATCTGATTATGAAGACAGTACACATGATGAAGAACAACCTGATAATGAAGTACATAGTGATCCTGAATCTAAAAGATCAAACATGGAAACAAGGACAGAGCCAAGATTATCCAAATATGTAAAAAGACATCACCCTACTGAATAGATAATTGGTGACAAAAATGCAAGACCAATGACAAGGAATAGACTAAGATATGAATCATGTCTGATTAGCAAATCTGAACCCAAGACAGTATATGGTGCATTACAAGATGATAACTGGTGTAAAGCTATGGAAGAAGAAATTGATCAAATAAAGAAAAACAAAACCTGGAGTTTGGTTCCTAGACCAACTGACAAGAATGTGATTGGCACCAAGTGGGTATTTAGAAACAAGCTAGATGAGAATGGTGAGATTACCAGAAACAAAGCTAGACTAGTATGCAAGGGTTATGCTCAATAAGAAGGAATAGACTATGGGGAAACATTTGCCCCTGATGCTAGAATGGAAGGAGTAAGAACTTTACTTGCATATGCTACCTACAAAGATTTTAAAGTCTATCAGATGGATGTAAAATCTGCTTTCTTAAATGGTATACTAGAAGAAGAAGTCTATATTGAACAACCAGAAGGATTTGTTGATGAAAACAATAGGAATATGGTGTGTAAGCTACATAAAGCACTTTATGGTTTGAAACAAGCACCTAGAGCATGGTTTGAGAGACTTCACAAGTATCTAGTGTAAATTGGATTTGAAAGAACTGATGATAATAGCAACATGTATATCAAAGAAGAAGAAGGTAAAGACATTATTGTATCTGAAATCTTTGTGGATGACATAGTGTTTGGTGGAAAGGAAGTACTTTGCAAAGGCTTTGCTGACAAAATGAAACATGAATTTGAGATGTCTATGTTTGGAGAAATCAAATTCTTTGTTGGATTGCAAGTACATCAACTCAAACATGGTATATTTGTGACACAATCAAAGTACATCAAAGAGATTCTCAAAATGTGTGGATTGGAGGAATCCAAACCAGTTAGCACACCAATGGCAATAGGAAATAAGCTGTCCAAAAATGATGAATCTACTGAAGTCAATCAAACAATGTATAGATCCATGATTGAAAAATTACAATATGTTGTACATAGTAGACCAGACATAACATTAGCAGTTGGAATAGTAGCCAGATTCTCTGCTAATCCCAAAGAAGATCATCTCATAGCAGTAAAAAGAATAATGAGATATCTTAAAGGAATTGATAACTTTGGTCTATTCTACAAAAAGAATGAAAAATTTGAGCTCAATACATATACATATGTAGACTGGGGAGGCAACGTTGATGATAGAAAAAGCACAAGTGGAGGTGCATTATTTCTAGGCAAAAGGCTAGTTACCTGGACTAGCAAGAAACAAACATGTACATCTCAGTCCACTGCAAAGTCAGAATATGTAGCAGTTGTAGTCAATTGCACAAACATTGTATGGCTCACAAATCTATTGAAAGGAATGAAAGAAGAGGTAACAAAACCTGTGATATTATATTGTGATAATACAAGTGCTATAAACATATCCAAAAATCCAGTGATGCATGCAAAAACCAAGCATACCGCAATCAAGTATCATTATGTCAGAGAATTGGTGGAAGACAAACAAGTGAAGTTGGAATACATTCACACAAAGGAACAAACTGCAAATATCTTCACCAAACCATTGCCCAAGGATGCTTATGAATATCTTAGAGGCAAGTTGGGGGTAATACCCCTAACTCAAGTAGTTTAAACCAACAAGGATGCTGCCCTGCATCAACAAAAACAAATCATTGAAATATCAGAAGAGTGATGTAGAGGATGACAGCAGGAGCAGAAACTCCAAATCAGTCACAAGCATGGTGACAAAGGGAGAAAACAACAAGAAGCCAAAGCTCATATTTAGCATGATAAAAATGCTACATCTTTGGCATTTATGTCAAAGAGGGAGAAATGTGCAGAAACCTGATCAATATATAAGAAAGAGGGAGATATATATGAAAGAGGAAGATATATGAGATCAGTAGTAAAAGATGCAGCAACAAAGAAATATAGCGGACAACGTATACAATCTTGGTGGTAACTAAGTTGATCAATTGATTAGTTTGGTTTTTCATCAATGCCAAAGAGGGAGATTGTTGGAAATGATTGAAATGATCATAAGAAAAGTTGTTGGAATGATATATGGAACTAGTAAAGAATGTTCTCAATCATTGTTTTGTCATTGATGTCAAACTTGCTACTTACAAGAATGACAATTGCTTTAGTGATCCAAATACTATCAATTAGTTGATTGTCAAAGAGGAGGAAATCAATAAGAATGTAACTAGAACACCTAGAGAAAGGTTGAAGTTATGATGTTGTAATGAAGTACAAGGATCAACTAAGCCATTGATGAAAAAGTGTATTTGATGACATACTATAAGATACAGAGAATGGGCACACTAAAACATATCAAAGATGTAAGGTTTTAGCTAAGACATTTGTAAAGCTCAACTAAGTTCATTAGAGAGAAGGAGCCAAGCAAGCTAGTATGTGCTGAGCAAATTCTTAGTAAGTGCCGAGTAAAGTTCAAGTGCCGAGCAAGTTCAAGTGCCAAGCAAGTTCAAGTGCCGAGTAAACTTCAAGTGCCGAGCAAGTTCAAGTGCCGAGTGATATCAAGTGTCGAGCAGAGATAGGTGCCGAGTAACACAGAGATGCCGAGCACCAGTAAAACCAATAGTGCCAAGTAACACAGAGATGCCGAGCACCAGTAAATCAATAATGCCAAGTTGCTGCATTATTTTGAAAATCGAAGATTTGCCAAATCTAAGCCGACAAGGTTGTTATCTAGAAGTTTGTGAATTAAAATGGAAGATAAGAATGATCAGCTGGTGGCATAGAACACCATATAAAATGTTTTTAAGAATACAACTAACGAAGTTTGAAGATAAGAACAAGATATAAGGTAGATACATTGTATCCTACCTAATCCATTCAAAACCCTAAAATTGGAGAGGGAGAAATGAGCGGCAAAGACAAATTAGATTTCTATTTAAGGAGTCATAAGTTAATAAAGAGAGAGAGAGAGAGGCGATCAAGCATGAAAGCATGAAATGCCGAAGGAGGTGCTAAGGAGATAAGAGAGCATAGTGACTCTGTTTCAATAAGAAGACCCCTGATATGGATGCATTGGTACAATAAGTTAGAAGACTCAAGGAGACGAAGCTTGAGAAGAAGTCAAGTAGTTAGAGCTGAAGTGAATGAAGCCAAGCATTAGGATTCAACTGAAAGTGTGATCTAAAATCTACAAAGTATGTTGTAAGTTATATCAGATCAATAGACCATTATCGTTACTTTCTAGCAATTGTAACAGTGAAGTTTAAATCTTATGGACTTAGGTTGGTTTAATAGCCATGAGATAAATCCTTTAACGGGGTAACATTCCAAGTGAATGTTCTAAACTCCTTTAACCAGGCCCATTCCTAATAGTTTGGTGAAATCCTCTAACAAGGTCACATTTAACAGTTTGTTGTAAGCCTTTAACATGGCATCACTTCAGAAGAGTGAGAATCGAGTAGCATGTTACTAGTGGTTTTTCCCAAATTGAGTTTCCACGTAAATCATTGTGTCATGTGTTGACCTTGCATGTTTTATCTTTGCATGTTGATTTACTGTAACTTGCTAATATGGTTGATTTAAGATTGGATGGATGAAAAGTGTATGGATTCATTAAAAGTAGTGAAGAAGTATTAATAGGGAATTTGGACCTTGGATAATTGATTCACCAACCCCCCCCCCCCTCTCTCAGTTATTCTAAAGAATTCTAACATAAACTGCCAATTATTGTTAAGGTAATAACCTATATTTTGGGCTTACGGGGGATTAATATATTATTTCTATGTGTAAATTGAGTAAAACTCATACAAATGTGAAAGTTGCCATCTATTATTGTTGTCAAAATCATGCTTTTCCCAACATGTCAAACTCATTTAAGTTGATACTGTTAGATATAACTTTCAAGTTCTTATTGTTCCTTATATGACAATATATAAAGCATATGTTAAAATAATAGGTCTTAGGTAGTCTTTGATGAGAGAAAATGCCCAATATTGTTGAGGTTGTACAAGTTTTTGGTGGTGGGGTGAATATCTTGTTTCTATTTATAAATTTAATTAAAATTTAATTAATATGTGAAAGAACACCATGCTCTTTCCATCTATTATTATTGTCAAAATTATGCCTTTGCAACATGTCAAGATCATTTAAGTTGATACTATTGGCAAGACCTATTTGAGAGAACTCCAACTCATTCATTTGTATAGTGTATTAGCTATCCATCTCTCAGTCAAAATCATTATCCTCTTTAAAGACATCTTCAACTTGGTCTATGTGATGAACATGCCATATATTATATTTTGGTGTATTCAATTGCTTCCAATTACTAATTATTTATGCTTTCTTTAGGCCTATATCTTTGTCCATTTCTCTAAAAACATATATATATATATATATATATATATATATATATATATATATATATATATATATATATATATATATATATATATATATATATATATATATATATATATATATATATATATATATATATATATATATATATATATATATATATATATATATATATATATATATATATATATATATATAGAAGTATCTTTCTCCAATAGAATGCCTCAAACAATTTAGGCCTTCTTTTGGTATGCCATTAAATCTTGGAAAATCTTGGAATACTACATTTTCTTATTAATTTTTCTATATTTATACTTTGTTTCCATTTGTATACTTTGTGATAGATCTAGGACATGTGTAAAATTTGTGCTAATTCAATTAGTGTAACTAGTTCCAAGAGAGCTAGATGATGAAAAATTAGTATTATATATAGGTATATTATATTATTTGATTCAATGTTTGGTGTACCCATTAGTGGGGATTGAACTTATGCGATAATAATCAATAGTAATGTCAAATTCATTTTTTATTTATAGAGATTCCCTAATGGTTTATAAGTTGCAACATTTTTTTGGTAGTCTTACCATAAATGGTTTTGAATATTTAGTTTCACTTGTGTATATTTTAAAACAAAATGTTTCTTTATGCATGTTCCTCATTGTCACTTTAAGTTGTGTGCAAAGAATTCCCAAAATGTTTGTAGTAGAATTATGTAGTTTTGACAATGAAGAAGCATTGATTTAAACATACATGTAGTAAGAGTCACATTTGATCTTGTATGCTAGTGCATTATGAAAATGACTTCTACAAACATAGCAAACATAATTTGATTCCCATTTGTATTAAGCCTGCAAATAATCGATACATTGAGATCTTTAATCTTAGCTGGAAACTATTTTATAATTATTTTTACATCTTGGGGAAGCTGATATATGACCAAGATATTTTAATTTCTCACCATAGTCAAGGGTTACTTGAAATTTTGCACTAACACATATAATGAGCATATCTTCAACTTGTGTGAGAACCCTCAACACATTTGGTTGCTTGGATTGGTCCATATTGTTGGCCATAGAGAAGTGTTGTATTTCTTTCTTAAAAATGCATCTCCTACAAGAAAGAGTATTGTTTGATGATCAAATACATATACCAAGGTAGCATTCCTTACATATGCTACATGGGTATAACTTTGATTGTGTGTCTATTCTTGTTCTAAATTTCTTAGTTGACTCTATCATATTAGAGGAAAAGTTAATGCACATGCTGGTAATTGAAATTGGAATTTGAGGCCTTTATTCAAAAAGATGTATTCCAATGATTTATAGACTTGCTGATTTGGCGAATGCGTAAAATTTTAAAAGAGGGAGGCAATGGTTGATGCATTTTTTGTGAGTATTGAGTGCATTGGTTGTTGCAACACTCTTTTATTTCTTCTTTTTGTTGAGAATAGTACATGGAAATTCTAGATTACAAGAAAAATGAGCTTACTTTGGATGAAATAATTTTTAGAATCTTGTACATTTGAGTTCATTTTATAGAATACAAAAGAGAAAAATGAATGTTGATTAAATTTATACATACGAGTTCATCAAAAAAATTTAAGAGTACCAATGCTAGCGTAAAAAATATATGTAGGTTTCAAGGAATATTTATTTACATCATGTGATTAATTATATAAGATTATAAATGTACATAAACATATTTTGTGTGTAATCTATGTATACATAACTATTGATCTACACATACTTTAAGATTATGTTACATCTATGCTTATCACAACCATCAATTTGTTTTGGCATGATACATTCCCTATAAAAAATATTATTCTACATCATTGTGATATAGAAAGTGAATACTATTGTTGTAAGACCATATGTATGATGTAAAAAGTGCATACTATAATGGTGGAACAACAATTTCATGGATATATGTTAAAAATGAACTTTAAAATTGTATTACAAAATGTAAAGTCAATCCATTGTGATATCGTGTTTAACTATTTGAATTATATTATTTAATTCTAGTGGTTTATTTCCTTTGAAAACATGCATGTCTTGAGGCTTCTCTTGTGTTCAATAAATGCAATCAAATAGTCTATCAAAGAAATCTAAAATAATAAAATATATTAACAAACCTTTATATGTCACATGGGAAATATATTAGTTTTACAACTAATTTGAATATTTTTATATTATATTTCATTGTGTTAAATAAAGGAGTAATTTTATATAATTGGTAGAAAATTGACACAACTAAAAGTAAATATGTTGAAACTTTAATTATAAGAAAACTTAAGTAAATTGATAGTTCAGATTTTGGATATCTCTCCACTTACACCAATCCCTTCTTATTGTATTTGTCATGGGCTATACTATTGCAATCACCTATACTTAACCAGGTATTAATATTTTTTATTTCAACCAATTAGATGAAATTATTTTCATCATTATTTAAATAATTATATTATATTTATATATAAAAACTCACATAAATATTTGGAATACTATTATTAATTACTTCCAAACTAATTATTTTAATTTTTTGTAATTTCAATATTACATAATTATTCCATTTAAATAAATTCTTGCTATCAAACTTTTATGAAATGCATTCTCTTTCTACTTATTAAATTTATTTCCTAATTTAATAAATTTTAAACAATTACAACTTAACGAAAATACAAGCCACTACGTAGCATTTGTTATTTACCATTTTACTACCTCTAGCATTTTCATTACTATCTTCATTGTAGCAAGAAGATGACTTTCAAGGAAGTTGACAAGATTAAAAGTCTTTTGATGCCTTTACAAATTTATCATCCTCCATTAATGTCCTTGCTACTACAACACCCTCTACACCAACATTATCTAGCTCAAACTCCTGGAGCCATTCCAACACCAATTCTCCTAAATGCAAAAAGCATAAATCCTAATACACAAGTATTAGGTTCATATGGATTTTTTTTTAATTAACTCAAAGGCTCTAGTTAGATACCAGTTCGGCCAACAAAAGTCTTTGTGTTCAGGAGACTTACCATTTGCTGAAATCAGAACATAGTCAAAGAAACATCCTATTAATTCTTCTTGTCCAAACTACAAAATCCTTCAATACTAAGGGATTATTGGTGAACAGACAAATAATCAACACCTCCATTAGGTGTTTTGAAATTATTATTCTCCCTCATGTTGAACCACTTCACCTGTGTATGGATTTGAGTTGTTTCTTATCTTTGGTGGAAATGTTTGTACCCTTGTGGCACAGGTTATTCATGCAAAGATGATGGTACTCCATCTGACAATTCCATCTTTCTTCCACTATGAAAAAAATGACACTCCAAAGCACTTCTTAGTTCAATAGGCTTCAGAGTGTCAACCCTCATACTTAGACCATCTTTTGTTCCTCGTATCCTCCCCTATTTTAGTAGGTTGTGATAGGGGATTTTAGTACACAAAGACATATAGATATAGAATGATTGACATTCCTAAAGATGGAAGATGAGAAAAAACAATGCCATTATGATTTTGGTTTGTTGGATAAGAGTGTACCATTCTCTATAGCCTCGACACTACAACTACCAAGTCCTACAAAGCCTTTAGGCTCCGTTTGGTTCTTGGAAGATGATAGGAATTGGCTTTTTCAAAATCCAGATTTGAAAATTTGTGTGTTTGTTTCAAAATTTGCAAAATGGAATTAGCATATGGGACTTCTAATTTTTCCTCAAAACCAAGTTTTTGAACTTCCTAAAAAAAGTAGGAATTGAAAATCAAAACTTGGTATTATTTTTTAAGGAGTGTAAAAACATTAGATTGGACTACTTTTTGAAATTTACCTTCAACTCCAAGCTTATGCATAAAAATGTGTCTTCACACGAATCTTCCAAGTGAAACAAACAATTTCAATAAAATCCCAAAAAATTGGAATGAAGATATACAAAACCTTGATTTGGCTAAACCAAGGTTTGTAGAAATCTAGGTTTTTTAAATTCCATGAACCAAATGGACCCTTAAGGGCTAGATATTTGTATTACTCTGAATATAAAGATAGGTAAAGTGCCCTCCAATTAATCTCTTTGCATTGAAAATAATATAGGACGACCCAAACTATCCCACAGAACACCATTTCTAGTCTGCTAGAGTCTATCCTAACTCCAAATGTCGCCAAGCATTTAGGCTCAGTACTGCCATCTTTGGCCTCTTTATGTGTGTAGAAAAATCGATTACAATTTGTAGACTTATTAGGGTCAAAATTAGAAAGAATATGTGGCTGGGTGTACACATTAGGATTCACTATTTTCAAATGGGCTTCATATCCCAATTGAAAAATGGGAGGATTTCAAACAAATGCCCAAAATCTCCTTGCCAAAGATTATACAATGAATAAAGAGGTTCTAGGTAAATGATAAGAAGTACAAGCCGACCTGCGATGAAGGAAATTATTTTTGTGCACCCCCAACCATTGATAAGAAGTACAGGCTTGGGTTGCAAAATCTATGAAATGAAATGAAATATTTTTAGTGACATTCATGAGATCAACAGTCTAAGGGACCGAAATAGAGCTCATTAATCAGTCTATTGAAATTTCTCTAGTCTGTCCTTTCTATTATGGATCAATGTAAGTAAGATAGCTCTCTTGTGAAGTCTTGACCCTTCAAAAAGCTCCTTTATGTTGTTCACATGTAGAGTGTCCTTGTATTGGCTACATATATCCTCATATGTAGTGCATTCTTTCACATAATGTCATTCTATTTCTATCACCCCTTCATTGCAAAACCTACAAATTCTGTCCTCCTACTCTTCTTTGGAAACCTTCCATCTACCAAATTTTGCTCCTTAAACGATGTGATCCAGACCTCAATTGGGCGATTAAATTTTTTGCCTTTCCTTTGAACTCTGCTCCTAAATACTCTTTGTCACCATGTTGACATGAAAGATTAAGTTCTTTGACATAGTATGCCTTTTTTCTACCTATCTACTTTGTCTTCATGATAGACTTGATTTTTTTTTATCACCCATTTTTTAATTTCTAAGTTAGTTTCTGGGCATTCTTGGTAGTCAATGTTCCACTTGTTGAGCCATTTGTTATTTTGTTTCTTCCATTTCCTCTTCCGATGGTCTAGCTCCTCATCAACCACCATGCTAGGCTAGTGATGCACATCCATTTTACCCACTTTTTTTAGATAACTCAACAGTTGAATAATTGTAAAGGCCTCCACTAGAAACATGCTTGCTTCTATCAATAGAATCTCATGGGGAACTATTGACATGAGTTTGAGGTGAGTGGTACTAAAATATTTTTGTATTCTTTCTATTTGTCTCCATCTTTGGTTTGATACACTGCTCCCCCATACCTCGCTTCCATAAAGATCAACCAAAATCACCAACAACCCAAAGAAGATTTTTGTAGTCTTTCAATCCCATAGCTCTACTTTCCTACATCTATTCTAAAGAAGGTAAGAGGCCTTCAATCCCCCTTGTATTCTTTTTGATCTGCATGTCTCCCACTTTAGCCGATAATGGAAATCGATCCCTAGGTACTTGTATTCTTCCATAATTTCTAAAACACTGCCCTTAAATATGAAAGTAGAGTATTTCTTTCTTTTTTTCAATGAAAAGATCATGATCTTAGTCTTAGAGGTGTTTTACTTCCATCCCAACCTCCATGCAAAAGGTTTCTAAATTACTCAAATGTTCCCTCAGCCCTTGAGCCATTTTAGTAATGAGGATAAGGTCATCTGCATAGAGAAGCAACCTAATCACTTAATCAACTAGCTGAATTCCTTCTCCATTAGATTTGTTTAGCCATTCCTCCAACTTGTTAATATAAAGGCCAAACAAGGTAGGGGACAAAAAAAAACCTTGTTTTCCCCCACGTTGCTACCAAAGCATTCCGACATGCCCTCTTTGGTTCTTATTTTTGCTTTGACTTGTTCATAAAGCTTATAAACAATAGCCCTACACTCTATTGGGACTTCTAATTCTTCCATTCTATTCCATAGTTTATTCCTAGGAACACTATCAAAAGCTTTCTTAAAGTCAACAAAACAACAAAAAGCCTCCTCTCCCTACTTCTCCCATACTCTCTCAATGAGATATCTTAGAGTAATGCAATAATCAATGGTGGAGTGTTTTGGTCTAAAACCTGCCTATTCTTTAGTTCCTTTTTCCTCTTTTCCCACCCAACCACTGATTCTATGCTCTAACATACTCCTATAAAGTTTTCCCAAAAGAGGATTCATCAGGATGGTGCAATAGTTGGAAGGGTTTTTGATGTCTCTGCTCTTATGGAGAGGGATAACTACACTAGTGGTCCAATAAGTGGGAAAGCAACCTTCTATGACCTTATTAAAGATGTTCTTGATGTACAGAGCCAACAATTGTGCCCCCCACTCTAGGAATTCAACCTGCAACCCATCAATATCATGAGCTTTGCCACTTACTAATCTCTTTATCCCCAGGTTAATGTCTTCATTAGAGAATAATTTGATTGAGCTACTGATTATGGGAATTGAAACTTCACGCTCTGATCTCTCATATAATTTTTTTGTGTATTCCAACCATTGAGAGTCCATAATTTTGTTTTCAACATGTTTTCTACCTAGTTGTAGCTCTCTCCAAAAGCCCTTTAGATTATGCTTTCCTAACATGATCAACCCCTTCCTTCGTTTAATCACATATTCATCTTTTTTGGATTTCATTAGCTGTTTGTATTCTCTTATGGCTGCCTTGTTTTCCTTTCTCTCTTTAAGGTCTTTTTTTGTAGCATTGCAATCTTTGTCATACCATGGATTAGCCAAAAAAGTGCTTGAGATGCTCTTCTTGTTTCTTGTTCTCTTACATCCCTTTAACACTCTCTGAATTAGGGGGATCATTGAATTGTTACTGATGTGTTCTTTCTTATCATTGTACCCATTGAAATTCGTGTATTCATGAATCAAATGGATCCATTGTTTAAGGGCGGTACAAAATAACACTTTATTCTCACTATTTATAAGATTTTTTCCCTCTTTATGTCCTTTTGTGCTGTCATCTTTGACCTAGTCACTTTTTAGCCTTTTAAGTCTCATATTATATTTAATAAAGAAAGACATATGGTCTGAATTTAGTTCCATAGGACATCTCTCAATCCTAAAACCTGCTACCTTGGTTATAGATGGTAGAGAACACACCATATAGTCCACTATGTTTTGTCCATTATATGTTTTATAAGTGATTCTATTTGATTTTGGCCACATCTTCATGCCATTACAAATAACCAACCCATGTAGGCCACATAACCCTAATAACTCATCTCCAAAGTAGGACACATCACCTTTCTTGTCTTGTGAGATCATTTTACTGATATTATCTTCATCCTCTTTTAGCCACAAGGGTTTTTGTCCTTTGTTAAGTCATTACCCATTTGAATAACTTGGTTACTCATAGTCCTAGCATTAAAATCTCCTATAAGGATTGTGTTTCTAGTAGAGCTAAAAGAAAGCACATCTTTCTTTAGTGCTGCAAATGGATCTTCATTGTCTAGATATCTCTTTTCACAGAACTTAGAGCTTTTAGGTGCAAAATAGCACGCTACCAACCATGTGATCTCCTCGTCATCTTCAATCTTTAGCCAGATAAATTGTTTGAGTCCTCTTTCTCAACTTTTATGTTTTTATTCCATGTATCTTTTATCAAGATAACAATCCCTCAATGACCTTTTCCTGTCTTCATTTCTTCATTCCACACATAAAATTTATTGTACCCTTCAAAATCTAGAATTGTACACCCTTCATGTTCATGTGTTTCTATGAGAAAAATAATATCCTATCCTTCAACTATGGGCCCCAACCTTGTTCCTCTTCTCCATGGGTAACCTCTACAATTCCAAATCACCATGTTTAGATACTCTTGTGGGGCCCGAAGTTCCTATTTTTGAGTTGCTAGTTTATCAGAAAACTATGCTTTACTATTTCTCATCCAAGCCCATTTTCCTGTAACCCTTGCTGATTTTATTTTCTCCCACTCCTTTCTCCTTCCCTCTTGTTAATTAATGGTCAAATCCTCATCTAAATAGATTTGAGTGTCTTTGAGTAGTCCCTCGTTCTTCATGATTGCATTTTTGTCCTTTATGTTGCTTAAAGTGACTCTCACATATATGTTTTTCCCCATTCCTATACTTCTGCTTGTTGATGCTCTTCTTCTTTCCTATTTTCTTGTCAAACTTTTCCATTGTTCCTAAGGAAGTCATGTGTCAAAATTTCTATTTTTTCACACTTCTCATAGTCTTTTAAACCTTTGATAATGAGGTTTATTGCCTTCTCTTGTATGTCTTTCTCCTCTTTGATTTATTTCCTTATTTATTTTTTGATGGTTTCCTTTTGTCCCATTGATGATTCATTGACCACTTGGGCCCATGATTTGGCCTCTTTTATTTTATCTTTTAGATCATTTTCCCTTAGAGCCATATCTGCTAGTGCTACTTGGACCTCTTCAATTTTTGTTGTGGTATTTGATTTTGACATTGTTTCTAGGCTGATTTCCACTATTTTTTTCCCATCTCCTAAATCTTGTTTGAGACTGGTTATCTCTTGCTGATAAAACATGTGTTTGGAGCGAGTTCTTGGTTTGTTGTGTAAAGAGAGGAAAAATGAAGTTTTTGAATCAAAAAGAGTTTTTGGACATAATATAGTAAAAAAGAACAAGAAAAATGAAGGAGCATAACAAATATGACTTGGCATTCCTTTTGTTCAAAACTCATCTTTCGTTCACTATTGAGAAGCCCTAGCTCCTCCACAAACCCCCCTTTGCAATCTCTAGTGTTCCTAATGTTCAATCTGTCGGTGTTCCCACTGTTCATTGATTTGGTGTTCTTGTTGTTCCTCCTATAGATTTGCTATTTAAAATTGTTAACTAAAGGCTTGTTCAAATCCTTTGGAGTGACCTTGTCATGTAGGCTTGCGATGAAGACAAAAGCTTGTGAAGAAAACATGTACATCCATCCAATTATAGTGAATCGAGTGGGTGCAATTAAGGTGTACAAATTATTTGACAAGACTTTCATGGCTGCACCTTATGGGCATTGATCCCTTTCCCCTTGGTGACGGCTATCCAACCATATCATTTGATATGGCTACCCATGGCTCCATCAAGAATAGCAGAAACCCATCCATGCCATACCTTAGTTATGCCACCATACCTTTGACATTGATTCCTGCCTTCATGTAATAGTACTAACCTAAATATATACTAGAAATAACACTTTAATGTGTAATAGGTATGCCAAAGATGTATTGAAGATCAATTATGGAAAAATATATGAGGAGTAGAGGAGTAGAGAAAATAACATTACTCTTTGTAAAAATTTGTCTATCTCTCTCTCTCTCTCTCAAACTCTTTCTATAACCCTATCTCCCTCTCTATAAGTATTTACCTCTCTCCATCCTCTATCTAATCATCACATAATATAAATATTCTTCTTAGACTTCTCTAATAGGATATCACTCTCATATCTCTCCTCTCCATATTTATACAAATCTCTCTCCCTTTATTCATTCATTTCTCTCCATCACTCCCTTTCTATACCTTTAAGTATCTTCATCTCTATTTGTATTCCCTCATCTCTCCCTCTATCTCTATCTATATTTTATTTTCATTCTCTCTCTATATATCTCCTCCTCAATATGTCTCTCTATATATCTATTTCTACCTCTATTTTTTATCTATATATCATACTCTCTCTCTCTCTCTCACACACACACACACACACACACACACACACACACACACACACACACACACACACACACACACACAGAGACACAGTCACACATTTTTACCTTTATGTCTCCTCTATTTATATTCCTCCCTACCATCTATCTATATTTCTTTCTCTTCTCTCATAATTTATCCCTTTACTTCTCCACATATCCATGTCCTCAATATCCATATTTCTTCCATATCTCTCCCTCTATTTGTATCTATCCCTCTATCCCTATATATCTCCCTCTCTACCATCTCTTATTTATATATTTCATTTAAATCTATTTTTAAATCTCTTCCTCTCATCTCTATACCCCTCTTCTTCTCAATCTATATCCCCTTACTCTCTCTTGCTCTTCTCTTTACACATCTGTTTATTTTTATCTCCATTCCCCCCTCCCCAAACCATATCATTCTCTCCATCTCTATCTCAAATTACTTGTACCATAGGTGTTTCTTATATGGATTTCTCAAGTTTATTTCCTCGATCAACAGTATACATTCATCCTTAAATATGGATGACCATCGAGTGCATCTTGTTTGTTCAATTTCATAAAATACGAAAAGAATGGAAAAGATCAAGCATGCACTTTTTTCTCTTTTGCTTCCTTCTTGCAAGGTCAATGTGACTTCCAAGCTCTGATTAGGTGTCATTAACAAGCTATTTCTGCAAGTAGATTTCTTGCAACCTTATCAAGCATTGATTCTTTTGAGAAACAAAAAAATCCATGTTTCTACGCAATTTCATTTTTTGAATAAGTGGAGCAATGATTCTTCTTGACTAATAGGCGAGGAGATGGAAGTAATTCACAATATAAGCTTATTCATATGGTTCTAATCCACAAAGGGGCCAATGAAGATATTGATAATTGTGTTTTGCATCGTGAAGATGAGACATGAGAACTTATGGCGATCATATGGGATGCATAAAAAACCAACATTACTACATTGAGTCCCCTAGTTTTTCCCCTTTCTGAGCAACTTCTCTTTCTAGGTACATTCATTGCAAGGAACACTACTACATTTGGACCCATTTTGTAGTGGCAGGCCATCGCAATTGTGATGTCTACCCATCACCCTAGTGACAAAACCATGAATTAGCTCCCATCATAATGGTGATGACTAACATTGTCATAACTTGGAAGAAGGGAGGAATAAGAGTTCATGTTCATGACATTGCAATGGTGATAGTATGCCATTGTAATAAGGATGGTTTAAACTTCTAGTCTGTCATCGCAATTACAAGGTGTATGTGACATTGATGCTATATAAGTGATGGCTATCCATCAAATCTTGCTATCATAGCTACAACATTGTTGCAACAATAGTGCTGTACAAGGAATGACTAGCCATTGAAACAGACTATCGTAATTGTGATGGCTTGTTGAATTATTAAAAAAATATTTCTTTTAGATCATAGTTGCAGCATGGGAAAGTAGTTGTTTCCTTTAATGTTGTGTATGGTCTATTTCCATTATGGGGCCAATTTATGGAGCCTTTATATCTAGCCATTCATTATAATTTGGGGAATGTGCTTCATGCTTGGTATGCAAGTGATTCATGTGCATATGCAATTTTATCACCTTGGAAAACTGTATTTGATCCTACTTGTTGGGAACAACTGATTATTCATTTTATCGTACCTAATCTGATGAAAATTCTACAGGAATTTGTAATCAACCCAACTAATCAGAAACTATACCAATTTAATTGGGGTTATGAATTGGGCATGTGCTATTCCTAGACCAATTTAACTAGGGTTATGGCTTGGGCATGTGATATTCCCATTTATCATATGGTTGGAATGTTGGAGGCAACATTTTTTCCAAAGTGCCTGCAGGTTTTGTATCATTGGATTTGTTCAAGTCCTAATTTTAATGAAGTAACACAATGGTTTCTAGGGTGGAAAAGACTATTTTACCCCGAGCTTCTTGCTAATGAGAGGATAAGACATCAGCTAAATGTAGTCCTTGAAATGATGAATCAAGTTGTAGAGGATACAATTATGGAATGACTTGAGGCTAGAGAGAATGTAAATTAGCTTAGGGTGACAAAGAAATGCCAATTTGAGGCACTTCAAAAATAAAAAGAAGCAACAACATATACTCAACAACAAGCCTTAGCTTCCATAGGTAATGGGATTCACTTAAATAATTCCATGCGTGCACCTTAGGTGAGTTTGAACTAAGTGATTGAAACATATGCACAAGAACATGACATCCAATTTTTCCCTAAAGTGGGATGTACACATGATGGTCTTCAGGTTTATGGCTTTGGAACTGTTAGTATCTATCTAGATTCTATAAAACAATAAGTGGTTGCACAATTTGGAGATAGATGGGTGATTGCATCATTGGAGTAGCTAGTTGAGATGCACCGTGATCAAACTGGAGGAAATCATTGGTAAACCAAGCATATAATGAAGAGGAAAGTTGAAAACTTGAATGTTGAAATGAAATCTATCAAGGATCAAACAACTATGCCAGAGTTACAACACAATGTGAAGTTGATTTTAAACATGGTAGAAGTAGATATTCATAATTGTGATAAGAATTTAAGGCATGAGAGAATCAAATTATGAAAAAAAAAATTTGCTTTTGTGCTATCGCAAGACCAAAGGATAGCCATTACACCAAAAGTTGCTTGTTTTTAGATCATAGTTGTTGCATGGGAAAGCAAGACCAATGGATAGCTAGTCATGGTAGAGGTAGATATTCAAAAGTTTGATCCAAGTACCTAAAGCTATGATTTAATGGACCCTATAATGTATTAAGGAAGAGATTGGTGAGGTAGTGCTTTCATTTGTGGATGATGAAGGAGAATTGATCCTAGAACTTGGAATGGTGTTGGGTGTGAGGGAAAAGAGGTCAAGGAACAAGATTCTTTTGGAGTATCTTGTGAAATGGAAAAATCTTTCACTTGAAGATGCAATGTGGGAAGGAGTGGAGATTTTTGAGCATCCTAGTTTGAAATTACTTGAGGTCAAGCAATTTGGCTAAGTTATCGGTTTGGATTCAGGTACTAATTCGAGTTCAAGATTCACTCAAATTTCTTTGGGTTGGGTTCAGATTCATTTTGGGTTTGCCTCACATACACAAATATTTTTGAAAATTATATATATATATATATATATATATATATATATATATATATATATATATATATATATATATATATATATATATATATATATATATATAATATGTACATAGATGTAGTACATAAGAGTTCATTTATCACTATGCTAATATAAAAGCAACATAGCAAAATACACCACCATGTCAATGTTTAGTTAAAAAACAATAATGTCAACACTGATAATCACCATTAATAATATATGGGCATTAAGCCTCTATGTTTCCATCTAGCTATGTTTTCTACTTCATCTACGAAGGTGCTGATTTTGATCCAGTCCACTATTTCCCATTATTGACCTTTTATGAGCTCCATCCACCCTTCCCTTCATTCTATCATATAATTTATTATCCAACATCTAGAAAGTGCATTGGTCATCTTCATTAAAGTTCATGTCCTCTAGTGTTGAATTGTATTGTAGAGATAAATCCTTTACTAAAATGACCTTCTTATCAAGTTTGTAGAGACGTTGAACATAATTGCTGCTGATTACGAGAAATGAAAAGAACCAATAGATGAAGGAGAATAACAACAGTAAACAAAATGCTAAAATCAAAACACACAAAGGAAGGACTAGTACAATGAGGGTAAGGGAAATCAAAATGTCTCCCCACTTAAATTCACAAATTGAAAAATCTCTCGGATACCAAAATAACAACATAGAAAAATACACCACCATGTCAATATTTTAGTTAAAAAATAATAATGTCAACATTGATAATATATAGGCATAGATGCAAAAAGGATATCATGATTTGGAAGGGTTTCATATACAACTTTTTTGCTGAGAAAGCCTCCATAGCTATCCTTTAGAGCTTATGGAAGGTCCCAATGAAACAAAGTCAACAAAAGAATTTATATTTGCAAACATGATTTGGTTATGGCTTGCATAAATTTATAGAGATTTCTATGTCCATAATAGAAAACAAGATTAATTTTTCCCATGTTTTTGTTGGAATTCTTTAGAATAACTTTCTGTTGGGGGGGGGGGGGGGGGGGGGGTGAATTAGTTATCCAAGGTCTAGATGTACAATTAAAAATTTTCACACCTTAGTGAACCCATAAAAAATTTTCATCATGCATGCATCCATTAGATTATGCACTCACTTAAACTTGTAGGTTACTATCAAATCAATTTGCAAAAATGTAAACATGAAACATAACAGATTCAATAACACATTTGACACAATGATTTAACATGGAAACCCAATTTGAGAAAAACCACTAGTAACATGCTACCCATTCTCACTCTTCTAAAGTGATGACCTATGAAAGGCCAACCCTATTAAAGGTTACAATGTACATTGTTAAATGTGATCCAGTTAAAGGGTTTCAATCACCTTGTTAGGAGTGAGCCTTGCTAGAGGACTTTAGATCATTCACTTGGAATGTCACCCAATTAAAGGATTTACAAATAACTATTAGGTCAACCTTAATCGAAAGGTTTTACCCTAGTCTAATACAATGATTAGAGAGTAATAGTAAGGCTTGATCTGATAATAACTTACAACTTCATTTGTAGATTATAGATCTTTGTTTCAGTCCTCCATTCTCCTTGACTTTCACACTCTTCAGCTCTGATAGCTTGTTCACCCTTCAAACATCCATACCCTTAAGCCTTCTTGCTTTTCTTTCCAATGTAGAATCTTATCTTAGGTCACTAAATGAATCAAATACCCTAGACTCCTTGTCTTCCTTAGGTTCTCGCACATCAACTTTTTCTTTTGACTGACCATCTCTATAAATAGAGAATTAAGATCTTTTTCCATTCATCCTCCATCGTCCATTTTAGGGTTAAGTTAGATTAGGTAGGATTCAATGAATCTACCCCACATTTCATTTCATTCCCTTCTAGAAACTTCTCCTTCAATCCTCTTTAAATTCACCTCAAAATGGTTTATCTTGAATTCTGTGCCACTAGCTCATCAATCTTATCTTCCACACGATTTACACAATCCAAGACAACAAACTTGTTGGCTCAGATTCATTGAATTCTTGATCTTTATCATAATGCCAACACTTGGCATTAACTGGCTTCTGATACTCGACACATACTACATTGCTCAACATCCATTATCAAAACACTTGGCACAAACTAAAGTTTATTGGTGCTTAGTATCAACTAAACTTTACTCAGCTTAAACTGTTTCACTTGACTTATACTGAAATTGACTTTTCTTGGCTCCAACTAATTTTATACTTGGCTTGCACTAAATTTTCTTGGCACCTACTGCCCACTCAGTCAAGCTTGACAAACAAACTTCGTTTAACTTGTTCTTCTAACCTTACTCATTGTAACCAACCTTTGTAACCTTAAGTAGATTATCAATACACTATAATATCACTATCTTAACTAATTCTTGTACTCCCTTACATATCATTACTCAACCTTTCCTCTAGGTGCTATTGTTACCTCATTTGATCAAATCCTCTTCATTAATCAAACACATGATAGTATTTAAATCATATAAGCAATTGTCTTACTAACAAGTAGCAAGTTTGACATTAGTGACAAAACAATGATTGAAACACATTTATCATACTTCTATTTTCAACAATCTCCCTTTTTGGCATTGATGGCAAACCAAACTGACCAAACTTAATCAGTATGACCAACAAAATACCAAAAAGAAAATAATTCCTTGTATTGAAATCTCTCCCTCTATCAGCAACTTTCATCTTCTAAATAGGTTAAAAAATTCTGAACTCATCCTTATGACTCCTTCTTGATCACTTCTTATATCTCTCTCAACGTTATCTCCCTCTTACTAGGTAGATGTAATCAATAGGTACACTTGTGCACTTTATCCCTCTAAGTAGATATTCCATAGTTATGTATCTTCTATATTTGGATTTCTCCCTTTGTGATTTTCTATATCTTAAATCTCTCCCTCTTTGACAACAATGCCAAAGACATGTCATCTTCATATGCATATATGATTATTTTTTAGTTTCTCCCTCTATCACCTTGCTTTTAACTAATTTGTAGTTCCAACTCTTTGATTACTTTAGGCAGCTCCTAAAGTAAGATCCACTGCATCAATATGTAATATATATCAATCAACTTATTTGATGCAGGGCACTCCTCATGCTTCTTAGATAGCCTTTGATAGGGGTATCACCCCTAGCTTACCTCTTAGATACTCATAAGAATCCTTAGGTAATGCTTTTGTGAAGATATCAACATTTTGTTCTTTTGTGTTGACATATTCCATCTTCACCTCTTTATCTTGAACTAATTCTCTCAAGTAATGATACTTGATTGCAATGTGCTTAGTCTTTGTATGCATCACAAGAATATTTGATATATTTATAGCACTTATATTATCACAATAAAATATCTCAATTTTAGTGATTTCCTCCTTCATACCTTTGAGTAGCTATTTGATCCATACAATGTTTGTACAATTTACCGCAACAACAACATATTCAACTTTAGTATTAGATTGAGAAATGTAATTTTGTTTCTTGCTAGTCCATATAACCAGCTTTTTTTCTAAGAAAAATGCTCCTCCACTAGTTCTCTTTCTGTCATCAATATTTCCAACCCAATCAGCATCAGTATAGGCTCTCAATTCAAAATTTTCATTTTTCTTGTAGTATAGACCATACTCCTTTGTTCCTTTCAGATATCTCATTATTCTCTTTACTACCATCAAGTGATTCTCTCTAGGATTAGTAGAGAATCTTGCAACTATTATTATAGATAATGCAATGTTAGGTATGCTATGCACTACATATTGTAATTTACCAATCATAGACCTATATAATGTTTGATTCACCTCACTTGAATCATCATTCTTTGACAATTTATGTCTTGTCACCATAGGTGTACTTACTAGCTTGGAATCTTCCAATCCAAAAGATTTTTAGTATCTCCTTAACATATTTTGACTAAGTAATGTATATACCATACTTTGTCTGATGTACTTGCAAACCCACAAAGAACTTGATCTCTCCAAACATAGACATCTCAAATTCTTGTCTCATTTCTTTTGCAAAAGCATTACATAAAGTATCTTGACCTCCAAATATGATATCATCATCAAAAATTTCAGTTAAACAAATACCTTTTCCTTTCTCTATCTTCAAGTATAGATTGTTGTTATCATCAGTCCTCTCAAATCCAATCTTCATAAGATAATTATGAAGTCTCTCATACAATGCTCTTGTTGCTTGATTTAAACCATAAAGAGCTTTGTGTAGTCTACATACCATGTTTTTGTTGTTAGCATCAACAAATCCTTCTGGCAATTCTATAGATACCTCTTCTTCCAATATACCATTCAAAATTGTAGACTTAACATCCATTTGATAAACTTTGAACTTTGTATGTAGAGTAAGCAAGCAAAGTTCTTACTCCTTCCAATCTTGCAACATGAGTGAACGTTTCTCCATAGCCTATCCCTTCTTCTTGTGCATATCCTTTATAGACTAATCTTGCCTTATTCCTTGTGACTTCACCATTTTCATCTAACTTGTTTCTGTATAACCACTTGGTACCAATCACATTTTTGTCTTTTGGTCTAGGAACTAGAGTCCATGTCTCATTTTTCTCAATTTGTTCAATCTCTTCTTCTAGGGCTTTACTCCAGTCCACATCTTCTAAGGAATCTTTCACTATTTTGAGTTCTTGCATGATCAAAAAACATGTATCATTTCAAAATTTGTTCCTTGTCATTGGTCTAGCATCTTTATCACCAATGATTTGTGTAGTAGGATGATATCTCTTGACATATTTAGACAATCTTGGTTTTGTTATGTTTTCTTCACTTGGTCTTTCAACTTCTGAATCACTATGTACCTCTCTATCAAGTAGTTCAACATCTCTTTCATGTACACTAATCTTAGAATCAAAATGTGCCTCAACTTCATTCTATAACTCGACACCTAAATATAGCTCAGTTCTTGAATGCAACTCACCATTCATAGTATGTGACTCGATAGTCACTAAAACTTGTTGTTGCTTTGGAACTTGATTTACAACATCTTCTTCAGTAGGCATACCTTCATGGAAGTATACAAATAATTTGTATTCTTCTAGTTCCTTCATAGGTTAAGCCTCATATACTTCTATATTTCATCAAATTTTATATTTGCACTTTCCACAACTTTGTTAGTGTTAGTATTTAAACACTTATAAGCTTTACTTCTTGTGGATTGACCAAGAAATATACCTTCTTCACTTTTTGCATCTAGTTTACCATTACTAAATTTTTTAAGAATATAACACTCGCTTCCAAATATCTTAAAATATTTTACATTTGGTGAGTATCCATTCCATAGTTCAAAAGGTGTTGAATGAGTACCTTTCTTGACTTATACATGGTTCAAGGTATAGACAGTTGTACTTACAACTTCTCTTTAGTATTTCAAAGCAACATTTTTCTTCATCATGAGTGTCCTAGCATAGTCCATTATAGACCTATTCCTCCTTTCGACAATTCCATTTTATGGAGGGGTTCTAGGAGCATATGTCTATCTTTTGATTCCTCTGTCATTATAGAACATCTCAATATCATTTGATGTAAATTCTCCTGCTTTGTTAGATCTCAAACATTTTAGACATTTACTTGTCTCTTTCTCAACTCTTGCTAAGTACCACTTAAACATTTGGAAAGCATCAAATTTCTGTTTCAAAAACATAACTGTCATCATTCTAGAATAATCATCAACAAGCAGCATAATGTACTTATATCCTTTGTAGCTTTTCACTTCAATTGGTCCACACAAGTCAGTATGAACAATCTCTAATATTCCTTTAGAGGTACAAGACTTACTCTTAAAACTTGACTTTGTCATTTTTCCTAACTGACATTGTTTGCAAATTATATTGTCAGGCCTTTTCAACATAGGAAAACCTCTGACTCTTTTCATGTTATCGATACTAATGAAGTTGTCAAAATTAACATGACATAACCTCTTGTGCCATAGCCACAAATCATCAAATTCTATAACTAAACAAGTAGTATCCTCTATATCAAGGTAGAATAGATTTCCTCTAGTTTGATCACCTTTTCCAATCAATTTTCCATCAGTATCATATATCTTAGCAATTTTGTTCTCAAACTCAACCTTACATCCCAAATTATTTAGTTGTGACACACTCAACAAGTTATAGTTAAGTCCTTCAACATAATAATCATTGTCACATAAAATCTTTTTTGTGAGCTTGATAGGACGTTTTCCTTTTATCAAACATGGTGCATCATTACCAAACCTTACACTATTTCCATCATAATAATTCAAGGTAATGAACTTACTTTTATCTCTAGTCATGTGATGTGAACACCCACTATCAATGATCCATCTAACATTCTTGTTCACACAAGACACTAGTGCAATTGCCTCATCTTCATCATATTCATTCTTCATTGCAACATACACCACTTCATCATCATGATCTTTAGATCCATATTTTGTTTCCTCTTCAAAAATGTAGCAAGACTTCTTGTCTTTGTCTTTATATTCTTTGCTGTCTTCATCTCTTCTACTTTTGTACTTGTCACCACCTCTGTAATTCTTCTTCTCTAGACATCTAGCAACAATATGACTAACCTCATTGCAATTGAAACACACGATAGGTAAATTACCTTTAAACTTGCCTTTACCTCTATGAAATCTCCTTGCCAGTAGTGCTTCAAGTTGATCTACATATTCCACATCTGTATCATTGTTACTGGACACATATTTTGTCTTTTTCTTCTTCTTCTTCTCATCAGGTTCCTTTAATGACAACTTAGCTTTGAAAGTAGATTTAATATTTTTTAGATTTGTAATTATCAAAATTATATAGCTCAAAAGTAGTGAGCTTGCCTACTAAACCTTTAAGAGTTAGATCATTCCCTAGTATACATCTTAATTCTTGTATTGTAGAAACTCTAATAGCATAGATGCACAACAGTGTTCTCAAAACTTTTCTTAGTACAATATCATCATCTAATTTACTAGTAGCTCCTCTTATTGCATTAACAACATCTTTTATCCTAGAGCAATATTGAGCAATATTTTTACATTCTTGCATTCTCATATCATCAAACTTACCTCTAAGACTTTTAGCTTTGGCTTTTAGAACTTTTTTTTCACCTCCATAGATAGTGTGTAGAGCATTCCACATTTTCTTTGCACTATCACAACCCTTGATATCATCAAACTTGGCATAGCTTAGGGCAAAGGCAATCTCCAACATTACTTGGTTGTGTTCTTTCTTCTTTTTTAAATCTTCAGTTGTTAGGGCTTCAATAGGTTCAACATGCTCAATAGTAATGGTAGATTGTGCATGATCTCCAAGACCTCCTAGGTGTAGCTTCATTGGTCTTTTCCATGTAGGAAAGTTATCTCTATTAAGCTTGGGCACTTCTCTTTTTGACATCTTGATCTTTGTGCTTCTAGTATCTTCAAACTAGTACTCTTAAGCATATGGCTCTGATACCAATTGCTAGAATTCTTTAGAATAACTAAGGGGGGGGGGGGGGGGAGAATTAGTTATCCAAGGTCCAAATGTACAATTAATTTTTTTCATAACTTAGTGAAACAATAAAACATTTTCATCATGCATGCATCCATTAGATTATGTAATCACTTAAACTTGTAGGTTACTGTCAAATCAATTTGCAAAAATGTAAACATAAAACATAATAGATTCAATAACACATTTGACACAATAATTTAACATGGAAACCTAATTTGGGAAAAACCACCAGTGACATGCTACCCATTCTCACTCTTTTGAAGTGATGCCCTGTGAAAGGCCAACCCTATTAAAGGTTACAATGCACACTGTTAAATGTGATCTGACTAAAGGATTTCAATCACCCTATTAGGAGTGAGCCTTGTTAGAGGACTTTAGATTATTCAATTGGAATGTCACCTAGTTAAAGGATTTATAAATGATTGTTAGGTCAACCTTAATCCAAAGGATTTACACTAGATTGATACAATGATTAGAGCGTAACAATAAGGCTTGATCTGATAACAACTTACAACTTCATTTGTAGATTATAGATCTCTATTTGAGTCCTCCATTTTGCTTGGATTTCACACTCTTAAGCTTTGATAGCTTGTTCACCCTTCAAGAATCCATACCCATAAGCCTTCTTGCTTTGCTTTCCAATGCAAACTCTTCTCTTAGGTCATTGAATGAAGAAAATACCCTAGACTCCTTGTCTTCCTTAGGTTCTTGCACATCAGCTTTTGCTTTTGACAAACCATCTCTATAAATAGAGAATTAACGTCTTTTTCCATTCATCCTCCATCATCCATTTTAGGGTTAAGTTAGATTAGTAGGAGTCAATGAATCTACCCCTCATTTAATTTCATTCCCTTCTAGAAAATTCTTCTTCAATCCTCTTTGAATTTACCTCAAAATGGTTTATCTTAAATTCTATGCCACTAGCTCATCAATCTTATCTTCCACACAGTTCACACAATCCAAGAAAACAAACTTGTTGGCTCAGATTCATCAAATTCTTGATCTTTCTCATAATGCTGACACTCAACATTAACTAGCTTCTGATGCTCAACACATACTATATTGCTTGACATCCACTGTCAAAACACTCAGCATAGACTAAAGTTTACTAGGGCTCAATATCAACTAAACTTTACTCAGCTTACACTATTTCATTGGGCTTACATTGAAATTGACTTTTCTCAGCTCCAACTAATTTTCTGGTCGGTTTGCACTAACTTTTCTTGGCACCTACTATCCACTTGATCAAGCTTGGTAGAAAAACTTTGTATAACATGTTCTTCTAACCTTACTTAGTGTAACCAACCTTTGCAACCTTAAGAAGATTATCAATGCACTATAATATCATTGTCTTAACTTATTCTTTTACTCCTTTACATATCATAACTCAACCTTTCCTCTAGGTGCTATTGTTACCTCATTTGATCAAATCCTCTTCATCAATCAAACACAAGATAATACTTAAATCATATAAGCAATTGTTTTACTAGCAAGTAGCAAGTTTGACATCAGTGACAAAACAATGCTTGAAACACATTTATCATACTTTTATCAATCTGTTTTCAATAGTTTTAAGAGTTTATTGATAAGGTTGTTGTAGTAGGCCACTCCAACTTTGTTAATTCCACCTTTGATTGTGCCATCTGTTCTCACCAAAAACAAGAAACTTTATAAAGAAAGACACTACTGATTGCAAGTCACTTTTGTTTAAGGATTAAAAAATTGGCTCACATGGTAATATTCGTGACCAGGATATAGAAAACCTATATGCATCCAAGCCCATGTCCTTCATTAGTTATACATCTTCCTGCAAATCACATAGTCCAAGATAAAAATAGTAAATTTATTAGGAGGCTGAAAACATAAAAAGGTGTAGATTCATGATCTTCCATGGATAGTCCATGGATGATTCCTTGAAACTCCCACATTTTCTTTCATATAAATATTCATTGGGATAATCAACACATGTTCCTCAGAGCTCCCATTTTTTCTTACATATAAATATTCATTTGGGGGTCATTTGAATGGTACCTTCTCTCTAATATAACCCATTTACTTTTTTACGAGTACAATCATTTTAAAATTATTAAAATAAATGATGTGTATCTAGAGATTGTTTGTCTTTCCCATATCACGTCAAATGATGAAATTATACATGAAAAAAGAAACCAAATAATGCAACATTGATAAGTTGGTTATTCTAGAGCATATATCTCTAAGAATTCCTACATCACCCATGAAAAAAATATACTCTAGAACATGTACCTTGTAACACATGTCCTTTGGTGAAGTGGGCTATCTCAACTATCTAGGGGCTGTAAGATTATTAATTGAAAAAATACACCTATTTCAACCTAAAATATGAAGAAAACAATGTTCTTAAATGATATGTGTGACAAAATATTCATATTCATGTGGATACATGTGACAAAATATAACAAAAAAGGTTTCATACTTGCAAAAGTGACATTATTTTCCCATCTTCTGGTGCATGTCATTTTTTTGTCGCATCCAAAATAAGATTTTGCTACTCTGAATCAAGAATGCACATGCAATTGCATTCTATATGCATGGATAATAGGTGGAGCTGAAAAAACACACCACTTTTACATTTATTTAATAGATCTATTAAGTTTTTATAATTATAGACCATCATGAACATTAGAACTCTTTCTGCTATGGTCAAGAGAATGTCCTCAAGAAGCCAACACATAGAAAGTCTTGATTTGCTCGCATGCTGAGGACATTACCCTTGCCTATAAGAGTCAAACTTACAATTCTCGTGATGGTCTATAACTTAAAATACCTAATTAAAGACTTCTAACAAAAATAAAAACCTGTTGCATTTTTTAGCTCCACCTGATGTTGTATGCATATGAATTGAGATTTCATATTGAACTATGGCCTCCTTCTGCATTGCCTAAAACCAAGAGATTCAGACAATTATTTTTCATGCAATCATAGGTTAATGTCGAGCTTCACTTAGTTTCAAGAATAGTTTAATATTCTCTACTAATCAGGGCCAACCAAGTAAAGGCAGAAGCTCTTCTCCCCCCCCCCCAACATCTAAATTCCCCGTTAACATCTAAAATCTTTAAAAAAGGATCAATCTTTAAAGTACCTAGAAGTTGGGATACTCTGAGGGGATGTCCATCTTCATTGATCACGAGAAATTGATCACAATTCTTTAGTGTTCTCATAAATCTAACATGGGTACATCCAAGATTGTTGTCATCACCTCCTACATAAAATGAATCCAATATTACAAAATGCCTCCTAAGAAATAATAGTTCAAGTGAAATAAACATATGCAAAATGAGAGAGAAAAAGAGGAATCTACTTACCAATCGAAGCTGCCACTGCATTTGTGGCCATGCTACGTGTTGCCCAAATTGTAGTCGACATTACCTCTTCGATTTTGTTCCTTGTAGCAAGTGGCGTAGTGAACATAGGATGAACACTAGGAGATGAAAAATAAGATTTTTAGAGCACAAAAAAACAAGATTGTCAGAGCTATTTAAAAAAAAAATTGTTTGAGAAAAACACAAGTGTAGGATAGAACATGCGATGTACTTGAACCACCTGAAGTATCATCATCAGGGGCATGACCCTTTAACCTATTCAACATCCTCTGTAAAAATAATACATATGCATTTTATTTAATGAAATAAATAAAAGAGTATACTATAAAAACCATTGAAATTTTCTTATAATTAAAAGCTACATTAATACTTACTATATAAGTCTCAACTAGTTGCATCAACTTATCCTCTCTATGTTGTATTTGAGAAATCTAAGGTCGAATTGATGCCAATTGAGTTAATGCTCTTGATTATTCCTTTTCAACATCCCACCTTTGCATTTCATCCCTATTCATTACATTTCTCACCCAATGATTGACCCATCTCACCCCTGTAAATATGCTCCATTTATATATCTATCTACCACATCAACACAACTCCCATTTCATATTGATTAATTATTTAGACTATCTTTCTCCCATTGATGAGTTTTGATAGTGGAAGAGAACTAATTATCTTAGTTGTTGATGAGAACCAATAGAAATTATTTTCTAGCTTAGGGACATAAAGAGAAGATATGGATGCAATAAAGGAAATGTCATAATTTGTGTTTCATTTATGCCTCTTAATTTTGATTTTGTTCAAGGGAAGCCTGTCAATGCTAATAGAAAATAATAATGCACTTTCTAAGAGTTTACAATTGTTCAATGAAATTAATATTTTACAAGAAAATGCCCCTGAAGAAATGTCATGTCAAAAGCAAGAACATGGTGTGTACAGAAAGTGCTTTACATGAGAGGTCTGCAAGTGAGGGCATTGACCAATCTTGAAAACTTGAATGCTGAAATGAAATCTATCGAGGATCAAACACCTATGCCAAAGTTACAACACAATGTAAAGTTGATTTTGGATATGGTAGAGGTAGATATTTAGAAGTTTGATTAGAATTTAAGGCACAAGAGAGAGTCCATGACAATATACCAGAAGGACAAGAAGAGACTTTAGAAAGAGGCTGCATGACATAAACAACATCTAGACAACATAGAGGATATTATGGGAGCACTAGATATAATCTAGGAAAGTTTTGTGGTAGATACTATGACATTGGAATCACTTGCAAGTGTCTTTGAGAATTTATAGTCCAACTATTGGGAGGACTTCAAGTTGTGCAATTTGTCATGTATTGCATCTGCATTTGCTTTGCCATTGCTTATAAGAGAATTTCAAGGTTGGGAACCAGTTCAAAATCCTTTGCATGGTTTATAGGTAATGTTGTTATGGCAAAGGCTTATGCAAGGGAATGAGCCTTGTGATTATGACATTTACACAAAAGTGGAACTTACTTCTTCAACTCTTTACACTCAACTCTTCACTGAAGTTATTCTTCTAGTAGTGAGAATAGCTGCTACAAATTCCTAAGAACTAAGGGAACCTAAACCTATCTACATTTTCTAGAGACATCAAAGAAGTTACTACTTGCTTTAGTAATTTATAACATTTTGGATCATATGGTGATTCCCAAATTAAAAGAAACAATATATACTTCGGATCCTCGCAGGGAGACTGTGCCAATACATGCATGGTTACATCCTTGGCTTCCATTCTTGGCCTAGCATATGGAGCCTTTATATCCAACTATTCATTATAAGTTAGGGAATGCGCTTCATGCTTGGCATGCAAGTGATGCATCTACATATGCAATTTTATCACCTTGGAAAATTGTATTTGATCCTGCTAGCTGGGAACAATTGATTGTTCATTTTATCATACCTAATTTGATGATAGTTCTACATGAATTTGTAATCAACCCAACTAATCAGCAACTAGACCAATTTAACTAGTTTATGGCTTGGGCATGTGCTATTTCCATTTATCATATGGTTGCAACGTTGGAGGCAACATTTTTTCCAAAGTGGTAGTAGGTTTTGAATCATTGGCTTTGTTCAAGTCCTGATTTTAATGAAGTAACATTGTGGTTTTTAGGGTGAAAAAGACTAGTTTTCTCCAAGCTTCTTGCTAATGAGAGGATATGAAGTCAACTAAATGTAGCCCTTGAAATGATGAATCAAGCTATAAAGGGTGCAACTGTGGAATTACCTGGGGCTAGAGAGAATGTAAGCTATCTTAGGTTGATGAAGAAACACCAATTTGAGGCACATTAGCAACAACAAGCCTCAACTTCCATGGGTAGTAGGATTCACCTAAATAATTCCATGGGTGCACCTCAATTTAGTTTGAAGGAAGTGATTGAAACATATGCACAAGAACATGAAATCCAACTTTTCCCTAAAATGGGACACACACATGATGTCTTCAGGTATAAATGGCTTTGGAATTGTCAGTATCCATCTAGATTCTATAAAACAACAAGTGCTTGCACAATCTAGAGATAGATGGATAATTGCATCATTGGAGAAGCTAGTTGAGATGCACTATGATTGAATTGGAGGAAATAATTGATAAACCAAATATATAATGAAGAGAAAATTTGAAAACTTGAATGCTGAAATGAAAGCTATTCAAGGATCAAACACCTATGCCAAAGTTACAACACAATGAGAAGTTTATTTTATATATGGTAGAGGTAGCTATTCAAAAGTTTGATCAAAATTTAAGGCACGAGAGAGAGAGAGAGAGAGAGAGAGAGGGAGAGAGAGAGAGAGAGAGAGAGAGAGAGAGAGAGAGAGAGAGAGAGAGAGAGAGAGAGAGAGAGAGAGAGAGAGAGAGAGAGAGAGAGAGAGTTGCAATATACCAAAAGGAGAAGGAGAAGCTTTAGAAAGAGACTGCACGACAAAAACAAAAACTAGACAACATAGAGGATATTATGGGAGCACTAGATAGAATCCAACAAAGTGTTGCGGTAGGTACTATGACATTGGAATCACTTGCAAGTGTCTTTGAGAATTTAAAGTCTAAATATTAGGAGGACTAAAAGTTGTTCAATTTGTCATGCATTGCATCAACGTTTGCTTTTCCATTTCTTATAAGAGTTTTTCAAGGTTGGGAACCACTTCAACATCCTTTACATGGTTTAGAGGTAATTTCATTGTGGTAGAGGCTTTTACAAAGGAATGAACCTCGTGATTATGGCATTTACACAAAAGTAAAACTTGCTTCTTCAACTCCTTACACTCAACTCTTCATTGAAGTTATTCTTCTAATAGTGAGAATAGCTGCTACAAATTCTTGGGAGCCAAGGGACCCTAAACCTATGCAGTAGATACTTGGGATCCTTGCAGGGAGACTGTGCCAATACATGCATGGTTACATCCTTGGCTTCCATTGTTGGGCTAGCATATGGATCCTTTATATCCAACCATTTGTTATAAGTTGGGGAATGTGCTTCATGCCTGGCATGCAAGTGCTGCATCTACAAATGCAATTTTATCACCTTGGAAAACTGTATTTGATCCTGCTAGCTGGGAACAATTGATTGTTCATTTTATTGTACCTAATTTGATGATACTTCGACGAGAATTTTTAATCAACCTAGCTAATAAACAACTAGACCAACTTAATTGGATTATGACATGTTCCTTTCTAAAAATATTTGCTATGATGTGTTTTTTAAAAAATTTCTTGTCAACTCTGCCTATTTTTCCTAGTTTGCATTAGTTTTGTGTAGGATCTTGAGATAAGTCACTTAGCACGAGCTGAGTGAGTTTTATTGTTATATTATTTGGATTCTAGAATATGTATGCAATTGGATCAATTTTTCTATTGTTGTAAGATGTAATAAGCACCTTAAAAAAGATCTCTCTGTATACATACACACATACATACATAGACACACATACATGTGTATGTATGTATGTATATATACATACACATATATATATGTATATATATACATATACATATGTATAAATATACATACATATATATATATATATACATATATATATATATATATATATATACACACACACACACATATATAGACACACATATATATATGTATACATAGTATATATACATATGTATATGTATGTGTATATATGCATATATGTGTGTGTGTATTTATGTATACATGTGTGTATGTATATGTACATATGTATGTATATATTATATGTATGTATGTATGCATGCATGTATGTATTTAAATTAAATTAAATTAAATTAAATTTTACATCATATTTATGAAATCTCATAATATTAATTTAAAATATAAAAGAAAAATGATATTCTACTTTCCTTCTAAAATTCAATCTTTATATGCACTTGTAAAAAAATCAACCTGACTTCAATTTACATAAGCTTATCCATTTCATTTTCTCCACAACTTAAGTAGAAAGAAGGGAAATCATGACATTATTGTGAAGGCCTTAATTCATGTTTGAATATGTTCAACCACCATTCCACATAAAAAAAATTACCTTAAAAAATTTGAGATATAAAATAAATGGTAGGATGATCGTCTAGCATCCTAGCTTCGAAGTCATCAATCTTTTGGAGGGAAAAGTTCTAAAAATGCGGTCTTGGCATTTATGAGGAATTCTAATTTTTTGATGTAAATAATTATGTTCTCTATGTTGATGAATAATTTCTAGAGAGGATGAGTCACAGGTCTAGATGGATAAAGTTAGTTGTAATGAATTTATATTGTTATACACTTGTGAGATTCTAGGACTGAATCATAGTAAGATTTAAATAAGATTAGCTAGAGAGATTTTAGTATCTAAAAAAAATATGTTTTTTTTTATAAATTAGTTATATTTAGTCATTTTAAGCCTAAGTAGGAGAGGCATAGAGAGGTTGAGTAATAATATGATGCAGAGAAAGTGATGAAAAATGGAAGGAAAAAAAAAAGAAAAAGGGCTATTGTTTACTAAGATCTTATTTTGGAAGCTTTCTCATATTGTAAGAAGTTAGAGTTCTCTCATCTTGGATAATTTGTAAGGATTTTCAAGTATTAATGTAAGCTTTGTAAATTTTTTTCTCCTCTTTTTATCTCCATGTTGTTATGTTTTTGGTTACGAGTTGTTATGTTTCTATGTTTTAAGAGCTCCAAATTATTGTTATGAATATGCTTTAAGATGAATAATAGATGAAACCATTTGAAGGAATAATATGCAAATATAAAATTAACTACATAACCTATAAAATATTTGAGTGAGTTGTATGTGGAGATATATTCCTTTGGGTGTGCCAGTGCAGAAGTAGAATATTCAAAGCATTGATATTTTGATGAGAATAAATATAAGTCACTAGACTATTGAAGATGAGGTATTTGGGTTTAGTTACAAGTTTTTTAGTCATGTGGTTGTACCTTTATTGTGATGATATTGAGATTCTATTGGTTTTGGATTAATGAAGCTTGTTTTACTCATAAATTGATTTAGAATCCACCATAAGATGTGTTAGTATAAATAACAAATAGAAGTGCCGCTTGTGTTTCAAATATGTAGTTAAGTGTTTTTTATTCTTCTATAGGATTAGATCTAATTAAATAAATGACTAAATGTTTTGGAGGTTATACTTATAATCAATTTAAAATTATTTAACACGAAGTATAGATTTGGGGAAAATGACTAAATTCTAGTAGCAAGAACAACCCACGTACATTTTGACCCCATCTTTTGGTATTAAAATGGGTATTCTCTTTGGATCAAAATTGTTAGTTGGGGGATTTTTATTTGAAACTTTTAGCAATTTATAATCTTAAATATGGAAGGTAAAATGTTACTATTCTTATTATGTCAAGATCTTTACAAAATCAAGCTGACTACTAATGTATTGTAAATATGTCAAAGAGAAGGATCTTATGCCAAATGATTTTGGTAGAGCACTAGTACTTTGGAACTATGCATGGTGGGGGGGAGGAAATGGAGGAAGTGTTACTTGTGTTCATAACATTATGTATTACTTATAGAAACAATAAAATAAAAAGTTCTTTTGCTAGAACAAATCCCTTCTTGGATATTCCTGTACTACTATTTCCAGAAAGCCAAAACCAAATTTCATCCAAGTTATTTCCAGATACTAACAAATTCCATTGCCTCTTATTGTAGTGATTATCTAGTTCGTAAAGATATTTGATAGAGATTGCATCAAGCTTAGTAAAACTTTAATTTTATATGATTCAAAGAGGCAGTGTTTGATGAAGCTTAGTAAATTGATATACAAGAAAATGCAATTGGTCACACCTTTTTCTATTACAATTGTTAGAGATGATGGAAACACAAACACTATGTTATTGAGCTATAGATAACACTTACTCCTCTTCCACTCTAAGGCAATGAAGAGAAAGGGAACAAAGATCACAAAGCATTACTTTCTTAGATGTTTGGTAGCTCCTACTATGAAATATCTAGATCCTTTGAAGGTATCTGAAAGCCTGATCAACATAAGAACAACCAAACAATCTTGGTGACTCAAGTTTGATGCTATTCATAAAAACTATACAAATTAATCCCAAAATCCTGTTGTGGACAACTTCATTAACCTTAGCTATTATTTTAATTAGTGAATGAATAATTAATTCTTAAGGGTTTGAGTAAACATAACTGAAATAAAAGGTTGAAAGCTATCTCCAAACGCTATAGTTTTACTTTAAGTCGACCAAACACATGAAATCCTACTGGCACCACGAATTGACAAAAACTTTGCTAGAAACCCTATTAAAGAGCTACAACTAGGGCCTTTGACACTGACCACATATTTACAGTACACATAAATCCTAAATGATTACATCAATATTAGAATACAAATCTTTACATAAACAAAACTATAACTAAAAATATTTGCCAACAATCATGAGATTTGTAATGAAAAGTCCACTTTGTTCTTTACTATTATGAATTTTGTAGATAATTATACAAAGTTGGGAATCTAGACTATTGAGAAGTTAATTGAAGTTAATAAGTTTTCTATTTACAAAATCTAGAAACCCTAGGAACACTCTTTAAAGAGCTGAGCCATTGAAAATTTTCACAAAACTGTTCAAAGTGTATATCTACAATATTCTTGCAATTACAAATGCCTATCATAAACTATTTTTGTAATGCCCCACCAATTGATCCAAAAGAACTAAACTAAATTTTTACTAAGTTTTCCAAACATAAAAAAAAAAAGGAATAACACGTACAAAAATTATAAAGTAGAGAAGCAATAACATAGAATTATACATAAGCAAACATAATAGATTACATTCCTTAAGGATCCCAAGACATTGAGTCACATTTAAATTTAATTAATACTAAGTAAAATAAATAACACATCCACATAAAATAATAATTACAAGTCTAGTCCATTTAAATAATATACATGTGTCCTGAATGCCACTTGGCATAAATTTAGAATGCATAATCATCTACTGTACATGTCATAAGGTATGAAAGGCTGAAATAATATACATTTATAAAAATAGATTGCATCATCCCTTTCAGATCCATGAAACAAAATACAATACAATAAGTAAAATCATGCACCATATAGATACAACCATCCATCATAATACAAAAAGATAGAATGAAAGGAAATACAGAACAAGGAACTCCAACCACGACATCAAAAGACAGATTTCAATGGTAAAAGTAAAAGGCACTGCCACCCAACCTCATGGTAGCCTAAAAAATTCCACTCCCACAATGCTAAGGAGATAGTCTCAAGTCCCGAATAGGATATAAATCCCAAAAATAAAAAGTAATATCTAAGTCAAGGAAAAATCTAAAGGTAATCTAACTCAAAGGTTCCAAGATAAATCGACATCTAGACCTAGACGCAAACAAAGACATGTAGGAAATCTATACTACTAGTCGGCAAGTGTCATTGCACGTACTGACTCTAGGGTTACCCAGCTAGTCTTTTAATCCTTTTCCCCCCTAGTGACTCTATGCGGTGCTATTATCCTTTCATACTGACAAGGCATACTAACGATGAATGGTCGCAACCAAGCATCCTCTCTACTCCCATCCTAGTCTGTACTAGCACTCGATGCATGGGCGAGGAAAAAAAAGATTCTTATTAGGTTCATTTTACTCTCATTTAGTGTAGTATTTTCACTTATTAACTACTTACAATGGGTTACCTTGGCAGACACTTTGGGCCCTGACCTCCATTGCAAGCCACTTCCCAACTTAACATACAAATTACCTACCTTAGGTTCATAAAAGTACAAATCAATGAATCATAATTTTTGTTAGGATTAACATTAGAGAGAAATAATAGTTACATGCAAATATAACCAATACCAAAAAATAGTAGATCACATAAAAGAGAACACAAGACACCAAGATTTAACATGGTTCACCCAATCCCTCGACTACATCCACCAACATCAAGTCCAATATTATTATAACAATCTGATTACAATATATAATCCCTTATAGCTCAATACTGCCACAAGAAGCTACAATATCACCATTCATTATGAAATCCCTAACCCTAAGCCTTTTTATGCTAGCTTTTGCCGCTTACAAAATTAGCGCTAGAATAATAGAAAAATAGTAGTTGATGCCTTTTACAATATAAGGGTATTTTTGGCTTCAGGGACATTTCCCCCCAAAAACCCCCATAGGGGCATTGCCTCTCGACCCCACCCTATACAACAATAGGGAGCACACCTGGGGCACTGCCCTATGACTGTCTTGGGGGTGCTACCCATTTACCTTGTAGAAATAAGATGGGGAGAAAACCACATCGAATAAACCTCTAAGTCTAATTAGGCTCCACATCACAACAATCTCCCACTTGGAGACTGATCAGACTCCACAACAATAACCTCCCACTTGGAGATTGATCATAGCACTGCTAAAATTGTAGCTCGCACTGGAATATCAAACCACCTTGGACTCTATTGTTATTTTATTCCTATTCAATATAGAAGACCAACCAAAGTTGAATAGGAATTCAACTTCTCGCTTGTCACTACCTTTGTAAACATATCAACTAGATTGTTAGATGTATGTATCTTATCCAACTTTAATTGTCCATCATCCAAAATTTATCGAATGAAATGGTACCACAATTGAATGTGTTTTGTCTTTGAATGCAGAGCTAAATTCTTTGCAACATGAATGGCACTCCAACTATTTTTAAACAAATAATTATCCCTTTGAGGGTGTCCCAATTCTTCTAAGAAGAACTAAAGCCATATCATCTCCTTGGCTGCCTTTGTAGTAGCAACATACTCTACCTTTGGAGTGGATAAAGCATTAACCTTCTGTAATCAAGAAACCTAGCTCATAGCTACCCCACCAATAGTAAATACATAACCTATAGTACTCCGCCTAGTATATATATCCCTTGCCAAATCTGAGTCAACATAGCCATGTAAATTAGTAGTAGAGCCCCCAAAATGTAGAAACTTATTGGTTATTCCTCTCAAATATTTGAGAATCCATTTAACTACATTCCAATGCTCAAGCCCTAGATGACTCATATACCTACTAATGACTCCCACTGCATGTGCAATATATAGCCTAGTACATACCATAACATACATCAAGCTTCCTACAACTGAAGCATAAGGCACCTTAGACATCGTATCCTCCTCTTCTTGTGTCTTGGGACACATCTCCTTAGTTAACTTCAAATGACCAGGTAAGGTGTGCTGAAAGCTTTAGCATTCTCGATAGAGAAACATTGCAACACCTTCTCAAGATAATCAACATGAGATAGCATCAATTTCCTGTTCTTCCTATCTTTGCAAATCTTCATACCAAGGATTTGTTTTACTGCCCCCAAATCCTTCATAGCAAATGCATGTGCTAACTGGCATTTCAACCCCTTAATATGATCCATGTTAGACCCAACGACAAGCATATCATCAACATATAAACATAAAATAATGTAGCTGTCATCATCCAACCTCTTAAAATAAACACAATGATCTGAATGAGACCTACTATATCTATGCTTATGCATGAAACTGTCAAATTTTAGATACCATTGCCGAGGTGCTTGCTTCAAGAAATATAAACTTTTCTTCAATTTGCACACTAAGTTCTCCTTAACTTTGACCTCAAAACCCTATGGCTAAGCCATATATATCTCTTCATCCAAATCACCATGAAGGAATGCTATTGTAACATCAAGCTACTCTAAATGCAAATCTTCAATAGCCACAATACTTAAAACAATGCAAATAGAAGTCATTTTAACAACAGAGAGAATATCTCATCAAAATCAATGCCTTTTTTTATGTGCAAATCCTTTTACAACTAACCTAGCTTTAAATATTTTCTTACCTTCATCCTCCTCTTTCAACCTATAAACCCACTTATTCTGTAAAGCCTTTTTACCTACAAGAAACTTGCATAAATCCCATGTCTTATTTTTTTAGCAAAGAGTCCATTTCTTCTTTCATTGCAGACTCCCACTGAATCTTTGTATCCACCTGCGCAACTTCATCATAACATTTAGGTTCACCAACATGAGAAAGTAAAATAGAATGCAAGGAAGGAGAAAATCTTTCTAGAGGTCTACTCATCCTTGTTGACCATCTAATAGTCACTGGGGTGTGTGGTATTTGTTGTTGCGATTGTTACACATCATGAGAAATTTCTGGAACATCAACTTTTGGAGTATCATTCAACACTACATAATCATTTTCTTTCTTCTCATGTTGCTGCAACAGATCTTTGTACAAAACTTTCTCATTGAATATGACATCCCTGCTTCTTACAATTTTACGATTTTCAAAATCCCAAAGCCTATAACCAAATTCATTAATACCATATCCAAAAAATACACATTTCTTTGACTTAGCTTCCAACTTGGTTCTATTTTCAGAATCTATATGAGCAAATACTTCACAACCAAAGGTTTTGAGAAGAGAATAACTCACCTTCTTACTAGTCCATGCTTCCTCTAGAATAACACAACCCAAAGAAGTAGAGGGACCTCTATTAATCAAATATACAATAGTATTAATAGCCTCTACCCACATGTGTAAAGGGCAACCCTGCATGCAACCTCATGCTTCTTACACACTCCATTATAGTTCTGTCCATGCATTCAACCACTCCCACTAGTACATTTGACCCCAATTTTTGACCAAAAATTTTGACCATCTAATAAATTGGGGTCAATTTGGTCGAAATGTGCAAGGCAACATATACTTTTTGTTAAATGTGAGCCTGTGTTGGTCAAAATTTTGACCAACACAGGCTCATACTATTTCAAAATTGAAAAAAGTGTTTTTTGCTGCCCTAATCTCATTGTTACATGAGCCAAAAGACAGCTCGTGCACTCAACCATTTTCTACATTGCATTTTGTAGCTAGGAGTACACGCCAAAAGGGTTTTATAGCTTCAGCACCAATAGGGTTTGACATCTTGGGTTCTTTGGTGCTTGATTGTAGCAGAGGAGAGCTCGTGAATGCTTCAAAGTTGATCCATTGAAAGAGATTTTAGAAAGAAGGTGGCATGAAAGGATTAAATACTAGCTAGAAATGTTGAAGAGTCTCCTTCCCAGTGTTACAAAGGCGACTTGAAGTTTTGTTTTATAGATTGAAATTTGATTAATCATAATACATTTGATTGAAGTTTTGTTTTATAGATGTGGTATCCATTTGATTAATTCATTCAAGAATGAAAAGAAAATGAGATAATGGGTGATCAAGAAAAGTTCATCATACAAGACTAACTAGCAGTTTTGAGTACAATAGCAAGATGTGTGGTATGAAAATGAATAAGCTCATCATATTAAGCATCAGGCCTAGAAGGGATCAACTATTGCCAATAATATGATTCCTTACCATTATCCAAAATCAAAGGAACTATGAGAAATCACTCCAAAATCAGGATTTCATAGATTCTATCATTGATCATCTCCACAATATTTGTGTCTCTCATCATCATGATTATCTAACTAATTTATTTCATTCATGAACAAATCAATTCTTATCAAAATCAAGTAATGCAAATTTGTCCTTCCTCTTAAAGGATGAGTAACTTTGAACCTTACCAAGATCCAACTCTTGATACCTCCATTTAATGTGAATGCAAAACATATCCTAGTTCAAATTAGCAGCTTGATATAATATCAGAGTAGCCCTGCAAAGATATGGATTTCAAATTAGACTCCTAATAAAGTTGAAAGTTTCATACACCAAAAATATTCCTATTTAAAGTTGTCCATGATAATCCTACATTAAAATTGCTTAATGGACAAGCAATCTTGTAAAGGCAGACTGTTATGCTTTGCTAAACTGGGATTGGCAGCCCTTAACAAACGTTGAAAATAGAAGATTACAGTCCTTGTTAATAATATATCTGAATGTTGAAGTGAAATATATGTTAAATGAAGAAGCAATTATCATAAGGAAGCTATGGATAGATGAGGAAGGATCATCATATAAGGAGGAAAAATTATATTAAGTTTGAAGAAGTACATAAATCATCAACGTTTTAAAGATCCAACTACCCTTGCATCATGGAGAAAATGTCTTAAACTAACCTATATTTATGGTTGACCACTTTCATCAAGGAAAATATAAGTACTCTCTATTGCTGGGAGCCTTCTTATGCCATGCTTGCCTTGATTTGTTCTATAAATTATAAACAATGAACAAAAACAACAAATCAGGCAGCAATCAATATTAATATATATATCAGTGATTTTGATAAAGGATTATAACTTATAATCATAGGAGTAAAGAGATGGCTAAATTTTATTACTTTGAAATTAAAATAAAAATCAATACTGAGGGGGCAACAACTTATTAAAGATTGTACCTATGTCTGAAAAAGAGTCAACTTCCAAAGATGTCTGCTTTCAAGGAGATATTAAGATATATATGGGAGAAGACCACAATGGGAAAAGGATCAAGGAAAGAAATCTAATAAGCATTGGTGCTAATAAGAGCATAACAATTCATAACATCGATCAAAATCAAAATCAGAAACCAATATTTATTGTAGGCAATAGCACTCTCATTCATTTGTGGTGTGGATGGATATATCTTTAATATTTTCTTGATGTATTCCACATAAGAATAATTGAACCTGGTATTCCAATGCAATATGTGATGTACTGGTGGGTGATATTTCTTGTACGAATACTTCGCAGTATACAACAATGCCTCATAGGACTCACCTCAACTTGCATGCACTTGCCACGTGTACGAGACACCCATATATGTACAGAGTGGTGACACTCTCCACTTTGCACACATATGATTCACATTGTACAGAATGGATCACTATACAATGACTTCAACTACTATTCCGCTAAGTCTTTTACAATAGTTTAAGAGGAGATATAAGATAGAACCAATACTTAGTATGGTGAAACAATTGCACAATTCCTCAGCTATTAATATAGGCAATAATATGTGTACAAAAGAAATATATTTGATGCATAACATCATATATAGTTAGATATAAGCAAAAATGTTGAATTTATAGCTTATTCACTAAATGGTAACAATCAATCATAGCAAGGTGGGAGGAAATAGAAGGGGGTAAACTAACACAGGGTTTAGTAGCTACCTCGTCTCATGAAGGATGGATAGAAGGTCACTTGAGGTTCAAGAGGGATAGTATATCTGCTCTTGAGTCTAGGGTAGATGATCATTTCAAGCACCCTATCATGTCTCTATATCCAAGCCTTATTGTGGTTAAACACATAATAAGTTATATATGTTATATGATTAAGATGATTATAAATATATTTTCTTGGACCCTAGAACTAATTTTTTTTATATATAAATTGTATCTTCAATAATCGTCTAGCATGATTGCAAGATTTCGACAAGGATATATCCTACTTTTACATTCTTTACAATAAGTCATATCTCGAACTATAATATATTTCTTGTTTTTATTGAATTTGTGATTAAGGGTAATCCCAAAAGAAGACATCACAATTGGCATCAAAGATTTGATCCTACTAGCGTACAAGGTAAACCTATAACAATAAGATGTATTCTATTCAAAGAGATTTGAAGGGCTAAGCAAGGGATCTATAAGCTCTCCCAAAAATAGAATCAAGTAGGCCAATATTGCACTTCTGTGCATGTGTGTGCCTTTCAAATGTGTGTTCCATCCCTTGCATATTTTTATAATTTTGCATGGTTAATGCCTTGTGGCCTTCATATAGCATGGTAACCCAAAAGTTTATCCTTCCTAAGCCGAAAGGCAGTCCACTTGTCCCCCTTTGGCCTCATGGGGACTCCCCAATCACAACCATGAGCTGGTCCACTTAGAGGGTGACCACATTACCATTCTTTCAAAGGAAACTACCTCATTTTACTGACCTTTATTGATATGGTAATTAGAAACATAACATCTTTACATATTTTTTATATTAAGTCATTATACCATCAATACACCTATCATTGCTAAATCAGATAGTTATAAAACGCATATAGGATCATTGATATACAGATGCAGATAAGTCTATAGAAATGTCTACAATCTACATATAAAATTACCCATTATAATTTATGTTTCTAAAATGTAGACAAAGACCAAATAAGAATACCCAATAATCTAAATCATATGGTCTTCTTGTCTTTTATATTTCTTTATTCACTTAGGATGATTGAATGATTACTATAGACTGATTGAATTAGTTGAAGAATTGATTGCAAGTCTGTTTGATTCCCAACCGATGTTTGATGAATGATAGAATGATTTCCTTTGATTTGAAAATTTGATAGTTAGTGAATGATGACTAAATGAATGTTGTAATTCATGAATTGAGGAGTGATGATTGGTAAATGATCATAAATTTTTTTTCTTCTTTTCTATATTATTCGTGGAAGTTTCAACACCTGTCATAAAAATTGAATCACCACTTTAGATTAATATGTTATTCCCCAACTTTATCTCCCTTGGATGCCCTCCTCAAACAAAACCTATTCTTTATATCTTACAATGTAAGAGTCACTTCTCTTCACCACATGTGCCACTTGCATTGGTCACAGCCTTTCACAATTACCACCCTTCAAATAAGGTCAAACTCTTCATCATTGTTGACCAAATGAAGATACTTCCTTACTATCTTCCCCTCCCTTCTTCCATCAATCCTTCCTTAATTCCTATGCTCCCTTTATGCATATCAGAACTATCTTATATCTTAGGCTAGAATTTACTATGGTTATCTTATGATTATCTAGTCTTCCATGCCTTCAGAAGAAGTATTTCCCCCCTATTTATATCTTCATGATGGGAGAGTCAAAACCTTTCATTATTACAACTCTTCATCCTTTATGCCCTTTGAAAGAGTCACAACCTTTCATAGCTACCCCCTTATGAAAGAGTCACAACCTTTCTCAATTACCACCTTTTGGGAGAGACACGACCTTTCCCTTTGAAGGAGTCACTTTCCTATTCTTTCTTCTCCATTAATTATCTCTTGATTCAACTTCAAACTTTGTCATCTCTTTATACTTCTCTATTAAGTTTGCATCGACTTTCCTTTTCAATTTGTGTCAGCATATTCCTTTATATCTGTACATATTCCTTCTTTATGTTTGAATATACTGTCTATAGGTATTATGTATATGAGAGACTTTAATAGATCCTAGCCATGTAAGCACATGTATTCCTTGCTGGTGGCAATATTAGTTCAAATGCTCGACAAGTATTAATCATTACCCATGAACTTATTTTTCCTACTTTTTTGCAGGTGGGTACCTATCCCATTCTCGGATTGATGTTTTTATATATTTTATTTGGGGGTTACAAAGCATCATTCATGGGGTTGTGTCCCTTTGTTAGGATATCCATAAGTATATTTTCCACTTTAGGGTTAGAATTGGTTACAACATGTCAGCCCAAAAAAAGTCGATAAAATAGCCGCAAAAAAAATTTCTTGGGGCTTGGCCCATCCTTGAACTCCGCCGAGGAATTATGGAGAGTGTACAAGATTTCCCTGATCAATCATCAAAATCTAACATATTCTATATGTTGTAGTGGAACAAACCTCACATCAATACATAGATACCAAGCTTTTGGATCTCTTGGATGATCTTGAAAATAAGCTTACAATAGAAATTGGGGGCATAAGTGCATTCCATGTAATCGAGAGGATGAAATTATTTGGTGTGGGGCCAAACCTGGTCAATACAAGATAGAAGAGGAGCAGGAAAGAGCAACGAAATGGCCCTAATTTTATGTTTGGATCAATCAGCTCTCCCTAATGCTCGTACATTCTAATGGATGGTGATACATAAAAAGGTGCTTAACCATGGATAGGCTGAATAATGTGGGCATTCATGGTCCCTCCTAGTGTGTCTTATGTAAAAGGGATGTGGAGCCAGCTGATCACTTATTTTTAAATTGAGTTCACTAATGAGTGTTGGAACTGGCTCCAAAGTACATTTATATGGATGGAGCCTAGACCTAGATGCCTATTACAGTTCTTACAAGGATGGTCTAATGTGTAGAAATGTAATGTGGGCTTCCATTTGGACCATTGCTCCTTCTCACTCATTTGGAATAACTAGAAGGAACAAAACCATAGAATTTTTAAGAGAAAGAGATGTCTTGGGAGGCTCTGATTACCAAAATTATTTAGGAAATTGTAGAGATGGCCAGTACTGGAATTGAAATCAAGGACACCAAGTTCTCCAAGTGAGAAGAATGGATTCAGAAGGAGTGGGTATATTTAAATTGGGCTGCATTTCTGCTGTCCAAAAACATGATTCATCATATGCAGGTAGTATGGTGCTACCCCAAATTCCACAGATGGAAATTGAACATTGATGTAGTAGCTAAAGGGAATTTGGGATATGGAGGCACTGGATGTATCATTTAGAATTGGAATGATGAGTGTGAATGACCATCCTCAAAAAGATTAGGTGTAGTTTCCAATAATGAAGTTGAATTTGAGGATTTCATACTGGGCTTAAGATTGTGCCGAGATAAAGGTAGTCAAGTTGTTGACATAGAGGGAGATTCACAAATTTGTATCCGAGCAATGATCTATGGTTCAATTCATAATTGGAAGCTAAGTAATTAGGTCCAAATTGCTAGGGATATTCTTTTGGAGTTTGAAGTTGTTACTTTAAAGCACATATAAAGAGGCTAATAAGGTTGCATATCTGCATGCTATTGTTGGGGTTTGTCAAGAGGAATCAATAGTTTTAGGTTCGGATATTCTAGACTGCAAGGAATATTGCTGCTTGAAACATAGTAGAAGCTTCATGGTAACAATGGGCAATTTTTGTAGATTGTAGTGGTAGCCATATACCCTGGTCTATCATTTCTCCCATAGCTATATGTGGTAAGATTGTTGCAGATTCCAAATATGCGTCGAGGCATCCAATCTATTAATTGATTCCAGTTTTGGTGATGATTCAAGCTGAAATCTATCTTTGGCTGAATTTTGTGTCAAATTGGGTGCCAAAATAGGTCTGGCAAAGTTTATCAAGTGTTACAAATGAACTTGAATGTGCTATAAAGAGATGATAGAGTAACATTGCAATCCAGAGAGTGTGGTGTTTGTGGAGTGCTGTGAGGATGTAAGAAGATGGTGCACCAATTCCATTTTGAGCTGCATGTGTAGGGAAGAATTGCTCTTGGCCCAATGTAATATATTATTTAATACCACTCAAATAGTGTGGGGAAGATTCAAGAACTTGTTCGAGTTTTCCTGGGAGGAAATAGTCATTGGTGTGATGGTTTTTCCTCTATTTACTAACTGATGTCATTGATTTGAAAGAGAGCATCATTGAGAAGATTGATGGTTTGGTTCAAGATTTTGCAAGTGCGATCACTGATCTGTATGAGAGGAGTTCCATCTACATTCTGGGTATTTACTTTAACAATGATCTCTACATGACGGATGAGATGGGCTCTGATTTTGAGTGCCTGGCTTCTACTAAAGAGTGGGCTACAATTGAAAAGAAGAACTTCATTGTTAATGCTTGGGGGTATATTGGATATGAGTGATCAATAATAATTTTGCCCCTTTAAAGGCTGTTAGATTTGGTGGATAATTGGTTGTCTGTTGCAAATGGTGTTAGAATGGTGGAGATCGGCAAAAAATTGGTAGGAATATACAATGTTTTCACAAATTATTGATCATGTCTTGGGATCTAATAGATTTAGTTGTGTTTGATCTCTGATAGATTTAGAATTTTAGAGGGCTTTTTAGGAATCTACAATTTGGCACTATGTGCAGATGTATCAGATGCTATCCCCTTTTTGATAGCACTCATCAAATTTTATTTAAAAAAAATTATTAATCATAAATTTGAGATTTTATCTTAATATGTTGTTAAATATAAAATATTATAATTTGTTGAGAGATATATTGATTATGAAGCTTGAAGAGAACTAAGATTTCCTATAGACGCATTATTATTTTCATGATTCCAGTTATCTACAATCATGTGATTACGAACATAAAATCTTTAAGTTTTTAAAAATCTCCCAGCATATTTTACATAGTTTTTTAAATATGTAAACTATGCTAGTAGTAGTATCTATAGAACAACAGAAAGCGATGAAGAAAGAAAACTAAGGAGATTGTATCCAGGTCACAAGCTCTACGAGTCAAACTCACCTTAGATTGGATATTTGTCTCCCACCAAGTTGCTTCTTATATTTTAGAGCATAGATGCACACCTGCATTAAGTTGTACAGTGGCTTAACCTTGCTGCTATCTATCATTTCTAATCTAAACATCTAAGGTCGTGCATACAAACAACTGCTACAGGAGCTTCAAAATTTTAGTTGATATGGCTGCATAGTGTCATCTCACTTGTCATTTCCTTCTATCTAAACAAGAAAATTTTCTTTCTTCATCCTATACCTTTGTTTAGAACAAATAATTGGTATTCTAGACAAAATAGTGTGAGAGCAACATATCATTAACAAGAGGGTTACATGAAAATCTTGCACTGTAGAGGCCAGTAAAGCTAATATCTTAACAAGTCAAAAAATTTTAAAAACCTATATTCTTCCAAAAACAATAATTTCTGACAAGGCACCTGCTAAGATAGTGGGCATGCAGTAAGAAAAATCATTGTTGATAAGAAAAGAATGATCTCTTTGAAGAATATTCAACTTACACAGCAAGACTGAAGAAAAAGCATCCATTAAAGTTTGTGTTCCATCTTTTTATCCAAAAAAATTGAATAGCAGATAGCCTTGTCTTACACCACAACCCTTTGTAATTTCCTCCATCGTAAGTGTCTTCCCTTATTTTAAAGGATGAAAATTTTACTTCTTCATGTGTAGATGCTTAAACAACATTCATCTCATTCCAAACTTCATGCTTCTAGAAGTATTGCCGCTCCTTAAGCAATCTCATAAAATTGTGAAAACACACATACCCAACTAGAAATGTAATAATAAAGGTATAGAAAGGTGTGACGCATGGATACCTAAAGCATCCCCTAACAGAAAAAGATGAGCCTGATTCCTAACATATGTAGTCCTACCCAAGAACTTGTCTTAAATACATTACATTTAAACTGTCACAACCCACATATTTTTGACTTAAATCAAAGCTAAATAAACATAACTATATATGGTCCTAGTCATGCAAGTGACATGCATTCATAAAAGCACTCGCACTCACATACTCCCGTATTGATATAGAGAAAAATAAAATAATAATCAGTTTTATAGTAATTGCATACATTTTAACATCAAGACAAAAAAATACTTAAAAAAAGACAGATTAGAGACAAGCCAAAAAACATTGACCTGAATATCTTAGCAGATGGAGTTCCAGAGCATCAAAGGTACCCAAATACTCTTCCTAGCAACCGACTATCCCAGCACGAATAGATTTTCAGTAGTTCGACAAACTCTTATAAATTACATCCAACAAACTCAAATGAAATGCTTGTCCAGGGTCTTATTCCATCCAATGCATGGATGCTATGACATTTTTTTGTACAAAACTAGATATTGTAAATTCAACTTAACTCATAATACATGCAATATGCCTAAAATCCAAGGTGCAACTCAAATCTGATCCAGTATTTATTCTGCAAGATTAACATGTATTGCTGGAAAAATATTGAAACTACTACCATACATCAACCTACAAGTTAAGGTTGCCCATATTTTAACCTACTACACATGCTTTTAGAGCTGCTAAGTTCAACTACTTGGGTTTGTACATACCAAAAATCAACTTTCTTCCTATTAACAATAAGCCATTACACATGCTCTATGATCACCTTCCTGCAACCCACTAAAAAATTCTACATCGTAGAGTTATGTGAAGGATTCTCAGTTCTCTCTTGTAAGATATTTCCTATTAAACAGTTATACCCATCACTGGTTTGGTTTATTATAGAAGCCCCACACCAACTTTACATGCAATGCCTCATTCATAATTCTACTACCTCTTAGTCGAGAATCCCCACTTTCTTTTGGCATGCATACCTTATCACATGCTAAGAGTGGGCCTTTTTTATTTTCATTATTTCCATTGCATAGAAATATTCTTATCCTCTTCTCAATTTTGTTTAACATTTCATAGGAATCCAATTGCAAAATGTAGAGTATATTAGAATGGCCGATACAATTGACCTAAGAAGCATAAGCTAAACCTAAAAAGGTTAACCATCTTGATTTCCATCCTTCCATGGTTTTGGTATACTTGTCAACCAACTGGTTCCATAACTGAGTTCTGTTAGCCCCAACAAAAAGAGGAACACTAGTAATTTGCTAGGAAGCCTACCCCTTCTTACACCAAAAACATCTATTATCACCCTCCACAAGTTTTCCCTAATATTGAAGAAAAAGGTATCAGATTTGGCCCAATTTATATCTTGACCCAATGCATCCCTATAAGCATTGAGAATTGATTTCATCACTCTTTCTTCCCTCATTGATGTTTCCCCAACAAAAAATGTGTTATCTACAAATTGGGAGTGGGTTGCTAAGGCCATATCCTCAACTATTCTTTGGGTCTCTCATCTGCCAAGCTCTCTATATTTAGTGGCATTCCTATCCAATGCCTCTTCTAGAAAAATGAATATGATCATGAAAATGGGGTCCGCTTTTCGTAGCCCTCTAGGTGTTGGGAAGAATCCATGTGGCCTCCCATTCACCAAGAGGGACATCCTATAACCTCCTATCATAATTTTAGTCTAGTCAATCCACTTTTTGCTAAATTCAAACTTCTCCAAAACCTTGTAAAGAATAGGTCCATCCACCTTGTCATAAGCTTTCCCAATGCACAATTTCAATATCATGGAGATTTTTCTTAAGGAGATGGAGTGAATCATCTCATGGGCCATGTGATGACCCATAAATACTTCTCCTTCCCAAAGTGAATCCACTTTGTTCATGGGAGATGAGTTTATCTAGGACAATCCTCAATATGTTGGCTACTATCTTAGAGATAATTTTGTAAGTTGTGTTGCATAATGATATATGCCAAAAGTTGTCAATTATTATTTTTGCATTTTCTTTTCTATGGATCAATGTTAACCTTTGATTAGACATGCAATAAAAAAAAAGTTGAATTACAAGGAAATAGTTGATTGAAAACCAAATCAGAGTAAAGCTTGCTTTTAGAATATTCTAGTTTTTTGAATTTTGGTTCTGCATTTCTGATGGAAATGAGAGATGCATTGGATTATAAGTAGTCTAGAAACATTACAAAGCATCAAAGTTCTGATATTTTTATGTGTTTTGTGAAAATTACTTTTAGTAATGTAGTTTTGGTATGCTGGGGCTTGTTTATCATTATTTATAGAAGTATAAATTTATGTACAATTGTATGAATCAAAAGAAATTTCCCATCACTATGGTAATCTACTCTTGAATTTTATATGAGGTTTTAAATAAGATTGATTGATGATGTCAGGATATTTGCTAAAGAAAAGTGCAAAAACAAATGGTTGGAGTCGGCAGCGGTTTGTTTTGAATGAGAAATCTGGAAAGGTTTGTTGCATTTGATGTGTACAATAGAATTGTAATTTGTTCAATTTGATTTTGTTCTATTCAAGATTCACAATGTGCTTCATTCCTCAATTTATGGAATTTTCAAACATGTGAGGTCTCAATTTGAAATAAATTTGTAGAGAGTTCTTGGTAATATTTTGGCATTCTATGTGTAATATATTAATTGTTAAAACAACCCGATAAGGGCCAAAGGAGAAAAGAAATTTCTTTGCCATTTGGGAAAGAAAAAACAATTTTATTCATTAAACAATCATATGATTTTTCTATTAGATCATATTTTTGTTCTGGATTGGGCTATTCTCTCTATAAAAAGAATCTTGAACCTATTTGACGACTCTGATTAATAGAAGATTCTCTCTTTTAGATGAAAATAATTAACATACATTGTCTTAAATCCACATTTTGCAAACATCTATGCCTTCTAGAAATTATAGGATCATTTTAGTTACATTTGAAAACATTAATCAAGAAAAGCCATACATGCAGATATAAACATTAATCACAACATGTCCAATTTATTTGCAGATATATTTTCCTGTGAAGAAAGACCAGGCCTAACAATATGAATGCTGAACAAAATGAGACAATGGCTACATTGTGGACTTAGTTTCGAAGAAAACCTAATAAATATTATTGTCCTTGCAGAAAGTGTAAAGGCTTAAAGACTCAAAGAATTCTAATCACAACAGCCTAGAGTCATTGTACGCAACATGGTCATGTTGAAGGGGGCCACGATTTTCGTCCATTGCTAAATGTGGATTTCCTACTGGAGGAACATGGAGGTGTGAATATCCAAGTTGAGGATAACACTAACATGGAAGAAGACGATAATGTGCCAGAGGACATGATTGAAGAAGATGGTATTGGGGCAAGTGATGAAGAGGCTCACAATGATGGTACTAGCGAATTTGATAATGATGATGAAGATGGTCTTGATATACCTTTACTTGAGAAGGCACACAAGCCATTATACGAAGGCTCCCAAACAACTCTACTCTCAGCTATAGTGTTGTTGGTGAACTTAAAGGTTGTTAATGGTATATCCAATGTAGCAATGTCACGTATGCTAAGGTATGTCATTTTTGTCATCTTCAATATTAGCATACAATTATTATTCATTATATTAACAATGCATATATGTTGTTGTAGGTTGATTAGTGAGTTTTTGTTACCACCATTAAACATTTTGCCTTGTTTGAACCGAGAATTATCTAACATTATGGATCAGATTGGAATGAAGTATCAAACAATACATGCATGTCCCAGTGATCACATTCTATATCATAAACAACATGAATTCGCAACAGAATGCCCTAATTGTCATAGTAGTAGATATCGGTCAGATCAAATAACAAAAAAAGTTCCTCACAAAGTTCTTCGGTGCATTCCCATTATTCCACGTCTTCAACGATTATTTAGGTGTGCTAGCTTGGCACAATTTATGGATTACCATGCACGCAATAGAAGTCAGGATGACATTATGCGAATGCCTACCGATGGTTCTACATTTAAAGAGATAGAAGAAACATGGTCACACTTTAAAGAAGAACCTCATAATCTAAAGGTTTCATTGGCAGCGGACGGTGTCAATCCATATGGAGAAATGAGATCTGTTTACTCAGTGTGGCCTATTTTTGTTATTAACAATAACATTCCTCCTTGGATTTCCATAAAGAGGGAGCACATAATGTTGTCAATGATTGTGCCAGGTATTGTTTTTAATTTTATAGTTATCTAAATTAATTTATAAATAGTGCATGAAAATGGTCACAATAATAATGTAATGTTTATGTTCATTCAATTGCTAGGTAAATACCAAGTTAAAGATATGAATGTGTATATTGAGCCCCTAATTGACGAGTTGTTGAAGTTATGGAATGGCATCACTATGTATGACATCTCTAGACCGATAGGACATTGACAATTTCAATTCCATGCAATGCTTGTATGGACAATACATGATGCCCCTGGGCTAACTCATTTTTGTGGTATGTTATATTGTTAATATCACATATTTTTGGTCTGTTATAGTGCTTACACATTACTATCAAATGTTTAATTTACGCATGATAATTGTACATGATCCACTTCTACATGATCTTTTAGGCCTTTAGACAAAGGGAAAATTCACATGTCTAGTTTGTGGTCCGAAGATGAAATCTCATCATTTGAGAACTTTAAGAAAGCAAGTGTTTGATGAGTTTAGACACTTTCTCCACAATAATCATAGGTATCAAATTGCTAAAAAACATCTTTTCAATGGGAAAGAAGAGACATCATCAAGGCCACGAAGAATGACACCTCATTTATGGAAGTTGGAATATGATCGACTAAATTGTCAAGGTAATATCCAATTTGTCATCCAAAGTTTAAAATTTGTATTTTGATATTGTCTTATATTTACTAATGTTGTAATTGATGCTTGTGAAGGTCATCAAGGAATCAATGACTAACTTCCTAGAGGAATGAAAAATTATCCTACTCAATTTAGTAGGTTACTGTACTACAAGGATCTCCCAATTGTGCATTTGTTTGATGCTATGCATATTGGAAAGAATTTAACAAAGACATTATGGAAAATTTTGGATGGAAGGCATGATAGAGAACAAATTGCCAAAATTTGTACTGACATTCATGAATCCAATCATGCACTAAAAGCTTCCATTGAATCAAATAGCAATGGAGACTGCATAAATACAAGTGTCCTTCCTTGGTTATTAACGGAGCAACAAAGTGATGCATTAAAAGAAGTCATAAAAAAAACAAAATTTCCAACAGGATTTGCTGCAAATATAAGCACTCTTCTATCAAAGAAAGGTGATTTTGGGCCAGGGTTGAAAACACATGATTGGCATACCTTCGTCGAGGTAAGTCATGTTCTCTATTTACATTATATTTGTAAGATTGAATGTACTACCTATTGCATTATTTAATAATATATTGAAATGATCATTTTTAATGATTGCAGTTCATCCTACCTCTCCCTTCCACAATAGTTTAACAATAGTATTAAACAAGTTATATATGATCTTGGAAAATACACAAGGTTAGAAGTGTTTTTTCTTAGATTTGTAGCTTTTTCTCTTAAATCTATTGTATAATTTTATTTGAAATCTTGTTTATGTGGTTTTGCATGTTGAATCTCTTTTAGGTGGTTATCATCTAAAGAAATTGACAAAAAAGATATAAAATATTGGAAGAGAAAAATTCCACAGCTTATGTGTGAAATGCAAAAGTGTTTACCTCTAACCTTTTTCAATGCTCAAGAACACTACCTCATACATCAAGTTGAGGAGATTGAATTGTGTGGACCTGTAAAAGCTAGATCAATGTGGATGGTTGAGAGACACTTAAAATTTATGAAGGGCTTGGTTCGACAAAGAGCACCTCTTGAGGGTTCTATGATAGAGGGATATATGATATACTAGACCATGGTGTACATTACTGAATATCTTCCAAAGTTTGCAGTAGATATCCATGTAGATCGCATTTGGGATCCCAACTCTAATGATAAATTCAAAGGGGAGTACCTGATGGGGAAAGGTAGATTGAGGAGGGTGAGAGGTAATTATAAGTGTTTTTTTTGTAGTTTAATAAGTAATATTCATCATCAATATATATATATATATATATATATATATATATATATATATATATATATATATATATATATATATATATATATATATATATATATATATATATATATATATATATATATATATATATATATATATATATATATATATATATATATATATATAAGTTGTTTCTAACTAGTGTAATTGTCTTCTTTATAGTTGGTCATGAGTGGGATACACTACACTTGTATATTGCAAATAATCTTGATTGGATGACGGTATGGATTGAATACTCTCAAGAAAATGGTTGCTCATTAACATGGGATGGTATTGTATTGTTGGTAAAAGAAGCTCATCGTAATGGAGATCCCAATGTTACACAAATGGTACTTGATCTAATATATGGCTTAAGAGATACAAAGGTACACATGAGATTACTAATAATCACACATAAGTTTAATATCAACTCACAAATCGATGCAAATAATCTTGACATGTTTGAATAATTGCAGGTCAAACACCACAAATCTATGTACTACCATGGCTATAAATTCTGCACAAAAAAGTTAGATGAAACAAAAAAAATGTGTGATTCTAGGATAAGTGTTTTCTTTGCGGTCACCAATATTTCATCTAGAACTGACATACATCCTCAACAATCTAAAAATTGATACTATGGAATTTTGGATGATATACTTGAGTACGACTTTAATTCATTCAAAATAGTTCTATTTGTCATCAAATGGTTCAGGTTACGACTGAATCGAAATGATCCTGATAGGACTGTTATTGAACATGATAGTGGATTTACTATGATTAATACAAGGTCATTTGAGCTAGTCGGAGATGAGCCCTATGTTCTTCCAAGCCAATGCGAGCAAGTGTTTTATTTTGGTGTTCCACACAAACCAGGTTGGTCATTTGTTGTTAGACATGACCCAAGAGGAAGACTGATAAAGTATAATGTGATCGAAAAAGAAGAAATTGAAGAAGCAAAAGAGGAAGTAAATGATTATCAAGAACAACAGTTACCCAGTGATGAAGATGAAGAAGATGGTGATGATTTTGGTCATGTTGACGATAATGGTGATAATGATGATGATGATGCTAATGACGATCATGATCATGGTGATGATCATGGCGATGATGGTCATGATGATGATGGTGATGAAGATGATGATGACAATGAAGATGGTGGTGGTGACGACGACGATCAAAGTGACAAGTATGATGATGGTGATGATGACATAGATGAAGATCATAATGATCAATGAAATGTCTAGCTAGGATCAATGTCAACTATGATGGGGTCTTGTATGACCAAACTTTTCTTTCTAAACCATATGTGCACATATAAACATAAAGTAGAACATGTCAAATATTTTTTTAGATATACACATTAGTTACACTAAATTTTTAACTTAAGAAAAATGATTTACATATACAATCTACTTTATTATTAATAATTTTTTTTGGTAAGTCTATTACTTTAATATTGCTACTAATTTCTAAGACTTACTAATTTTTTTCACAGGGCAATATGGATGCACCATCTCAGACACCTTCAATAGAGGTAAACATTAAATATTGTAAATTTTAATGTTAATATAGAAACAAATGTCGTATTATTATGTTCTTTTCTTTATGGCTTTGGAGAAATTTTGATGAAATTTTACTGATATCTGATGTCACAAATGATAGGAAAAAGATAGAATGACCGCTAATCAAATGCGATCTAAAATACGAGCTTCATATCTACATAACATTGCCCTTAGTACTGACCCTGTGTTCATCACCTAGAAAATCAAGAAAAGATACACTGATGAACTTGTTAACATGATCATTGAGGGTGATAAAAGTGTGGAGAAAGAGACACTGAGAATAGAATTGGGCCGTAGAATCCAATCTTTGTAGGTAAGCAGTAATTTGACTAAAGCAATAATAGAAGTTCAATATATATGAATATTTTATACTATCTTATGGATCATGATATCTACTTTTATGTGTACTTGTATAGACATTTGTGCCATTTGTGACATCACATGGTGAACATGGCGATGGTCATTGCACACAACCTTTGTGTAAGTAGCACTTTGTTTTTTTTCATCAACATTATAACACTTACTTTTTTTTTTTGGTGGACATTTCTAGCTAGTATCCCATTTGATCTTTATCCATTGAAAATGTCTTTGCTAACAATATTGTATTCTTTAGCTCATGATGAAGTGTAGACTCCTTCTTCGATTGCTGGTCCACTATTTCCTAGTGCATTGTCGGCAACAAGGGCCATGCAAACATCCTCATCTATGCCCACTAGAACTGGTAAAACCTTGTTTTTCTATATTTTGTAATGTATTTGTACAAGTTGATGAATAACAAAGTAGCATATCAGTGCTTAAATGATGTCTACAGAAGCCTGCATACACACAAGCACATGCATACACACACCACACATACATACATACATACATATATATACACCCACACATAGAGATACATTTCAGTTTTGTCCTGTATACCTTTTCCTCATGACTTCTCATTTGCACTTTCGACATTTTTGGGCTCATGACCCTTGACTGTTTCTCCCTGTAATATGTTGGTACCGTTTGTTCCTATCTCTAGCTATTAGTTTCACATGCTACATTTAATCTCTACATGACTTCTCATTTTATAATTTAGTTGCTAACTTTGTGTTCAAATTACCAGTAAGAATAAAGCCTTGTTATTACTGTGAATTCAATTTGAGTTATAATGAGGTTACTAAAGCTCTTGAACTTTGAATGCCATCAATGGCGAGTAAGCTTCCTCATAGATAATGTACTATTTTTCTCTCTTCAATTCCTACATGGAGTTCCCTCAAAGACACTACCATGCCTACCTAGGATGTGAAATAAGTATTGTTGAGCAACTTTATAATCATAGGTAACAAAGATAAGGGGTAGACGATGGTTACACATAGAAACCTATTAAGTAAATTCAAAATATAAGGTCTAGAAATATGAGTGCACTGATAAAAAAATGGAGTTCTAAATTTTGTGGACTGGTGAAAGTTGTTGAGTGGGGGACAAAGAATCTTGCCACATGTTGAAATTGAAAGTCAATTTCTTTAATAATAATAGATTTTGAAACCAATTGCACCCACAAAGAAAAATGATGATCCTTTTCAGGTTAGTGGAGGAAACAATGAAAATGAAACTCTGAGGATGTTTCCCTTATCAAGACTTTTTTCGTGTGGGCCTTCTGTACTACGTAGGCAAGATTTTGTCACTGGCTATCCAGCCACGAAAAAAAGTGCCCAAGATTTTAGCATGGGAATGGTTCAATTTTGTTATTCAAAAATTAGTTTTTTTATAAGATAAAAGATGTAGATAGTTGAATTTTGATATTGAAATTTGACTTGTTCTAGAATTTATTTCTTATTTAGTAATTGATGAGTAAAAGGGGCTTCATTGAAGTGTATTGGGATGACTTCATAGGAAGGTTTGATTTTTCATTCATGTGAAGACCTTGCTTAGATGCAATGATTGCTATATGTTCCATTCATGAGAGATGAATTCTTGTGAACTAACTACTCATAAAATCCTTATAAACTATTACAAAATCTGATTGTTAAAAATATCTCATTTGATCACTATTTGAGAAATTTCTACTCTATTTAAATATTTATTAAAAGATTAAATAAAAATCATTTTGCATATATTTTTACTCAACCTACTATTTAAGACTTTTAAATATATGCATTTATGAAAATAAAATTGTGCTACTTTTTGAATTAATGTTTCAGATTCACATGGAATTTTTTTTTCTAAATTTTGAATCCAAAAGTAAACTGAAACATCATTTAAAAAATATATTTTAATTTTTTCTTCTATGTTTCTCTAGGATGTATGTGCATAGATACTTTTATATTCTTGAACTCTCACTGTGATAACAGACCATGGACCATTGAAAGCTATCCTAAACATAGATGATAACAAATCACACATTATCTTATCATAAACATAAACAACAATATATCATGAATTCTAAAAATATGGTATCTTTAATACACTTACTTTGTATTTAGTTTTTTGAAAAATTGATGTATTTTTGGTCAATTGATTGAGTAGACTTTGCCGAAGTTGCTGCCTAATTCTTACAAATTTATTATTATTAATTTAACATTTCTACTATATATAAGTTCACTAAAGAATAAAACCCCTATCACACCATGCATGTGAATATAGCTTTCTCTCTTCAATTCCTACATGGAGTTCCCTCAAAGACACTACCATGCTAACCTAGGATATGAAACAAGTATTTTTGATCAACTTTATAATCATAGGTAACAAAGATAAGTGGTAGACGATGGTTAGACATAGAAACCTGTTAAGTAAATTCAAAATATAAGGTCTAGAAATATGGTTCAGGTGTTTCCTACATTCCCTTTCATCCAAACTGTAAGTGCTTGGGGCTCCTATCTTGGCCTCGGACAACTTTACCTTGGCTTTGATACCAGGGTAAAATTTTCTATGTACCAACTAGGAGTCAAATTGAGGACCACCAGGTTGATGCTGAGATGATCTACCACTAAGCTACACGCCCTTTTGGTGACCAATCCATCTATGGTCACTAGAGACTAAATCTATAATTTCCACTAGACTTCTAATGGCTTTCACAATCCAACATAGGATACTAGGAATTAGCACAAGTCCCTTTACCCACACTGGGTATACTCAACTACTGAGCCCAAATGGGCAATCCACTTCAAAAACTTCACCCACTGACACAAGCAATGGTGACAAAAAATAGGACATGCATTCCAACCATAATCCACTATTAGTTTGGAATCCACCAAACCCACAGCACACCTTTTCACTTCTAGGCCTACAATCCTTGTAGCTTTTCCAATCTGATTTCTTGTATTTTCACCAACTATCCCTCAATGGCACAGGGACTTATCCACCACTCCAAGCACCTCTTTAGGCACTTACTAAGGATCTAGAATTTTCTTGGGAAAATCTTGCTCTAGCACCCCTAAACTACTTCTTGGTACCTAGGCCTAGTTGATCAAGTTAGGCTAGGGCTTCAAGGAAGAATGGACAAGGTGGGTTCCCAAGACCCCAATTACTTATGGAAATCCTTAACACATCAATTTGAAACTAGATTCAACACTTGCACTGGTCAATAGTGCTTCCCAATATGATTGTCACCATTCCACTTGCAAAAACCAGTCAAGCACATGGTCTTGCTTGACCTAGGGCCAGCTAGGAAAATACTTGCTCTTCTCACCATGCCTCCAACTCCTGGAATCATGTTCCTAGGTCCTTTAACTTGCATAAATAGTTCAACTGTTTATGCAAATGATGCATATATGTTACTTGATCAATGCTATTACTTTGATAATTGTGTGCAGGAGCATGCTTGTGTTTTTGGTTTGCTTCTCTTGGTGTTGAATACATTCCAATTATCTTTGAATGTTAAGAAGTCTAGTATTACACACTTTTCAATATTGATCAAATCATGTTGCAATTTTTTTAAACCACTATTTCTTTTATTTATGGAGCATTAATTAGCTGCTTGTTTTTAAACTAGCTAGACAAATCAAGGGTCTGGTTAGCTAAGCTAAGTAATGTGATAGTATGCAATAGTAAGATTTTCAAATATTAATTCATCTTTTGTGGTTTATGATAATTTGGATGTTCTATAAGGTTAGCCAATTCTATTTAAGCAACCTTGCGGACTTTTTTTTTGAGTTACACAATATAATTAATTAGTCGATAGGCTTCTCCTGCAAGCTTGCTTGCATATGGATAGGGGGCACCCTGTCTCACGCCCAAAATTAGCAAAAATCTAGTTTCTTGCTACGGAAGTGGAAATCAAACAAGCAGTTAACCATGTTCAAGCAGGTTCTATAGCTTTCCTGCCACTTTCCTAGCCTCACGTCTTATGTCAATTCTTGCAAAACTCTTCCACAATTTTTTACTGTCTGCCTCATGTTGCCATGATTACATCTCTGCTAGTTTTAGAAATTCTTCATAAAAGGAGTAAATAAGAGTTGATTTTAGCACATCCATACAAATCTTTGAGAGAATAGAATTGCAGAAAAAAAATATCTTGACATGGATTATTATTTTCATGCACGACATCATATATTTCTTGCTGATAGGTATAGTAAATTTAGAAGTGCTTGATGCTTGGGCTTTTCTATTGTCATGGGGGTTGCATATGTGCCATGATGTTTTCTCCTAAGTGGCAGATTCACCTATGTAGAACTGAAAGCATAAACTATTTTTTGTTCCCTAATTTTTGGAATTTCTTGTTACACTCATGTTGCTCTTTAGTTAGCACAAATAATCTATATTAAGAAATGTGATTGAGCACTGTAGAGTCTAAACAAAGTCAGTGCACTTATTGGCTCAAATAACCCATATTAAGAAATGTGATAGACCACTGTAGAGTGTAGGCAAAAGTTACAGTGCACTTGAAGGCTCTAATAGAGCTAATTACTTGTAGAAACTTGAAAGATTATAGTGACGATAAGAAAACATAGCTTCACCCTTCTGCACAGTTTCCTCTCATTTGTGTTTCTCTAGGATAGTTCTTATTTTATCTCTCCTATGCGCATTCTGATTCATTTGCTTGCTTGTTTCCATGCCATGCCATTTCTCCATCATTGGGAGGACTTAAGAAAACATGAGAATGATATATAAAGATGATTATAAGAATAGTACTTGATAAGTAAGAGATAATTTCCACAACAAGTCAAATTGTGATATTGCTATCAGGATTTAATTGTGTGATTTTTGAGTCAAACTCATTGACCCATGTTTCATGAGTAGTGAGTAGAATAGTACTTGTTCATAAAAGTAATAAGAAGCATAACTAGTTCTCACATTAGTTGAGGAAACAATCTTGTGGACCAGACAAATCACATTTTGATCCTAGCACAGAATAGGGTTAGATATATTATATGCAGAGACTACAAGCATATATATGAGCATTTGTGCAATGACCTGATGAATATATGATCTATAGATGCCAGTCATAGTTTCGTAAGAAGTATTGAGTTGCATTGTTAAATTGTCATTTCAATCAACACAAGGAAACTTAAATCTGTAGTGTTGAATCATACAATGGAATAATTGCCAATCACTCTTCCCCTTCGAATGTACAAAAAATTCAAATCTTGAAATATTTCAACTATTAAGACTTAATTGGAAAAAAAAGTAATATCTATGCCAACTAGTATAAATAGAATGGCCAGAGTGCAGAAAAGATAATATGCCATAAAACTCATAGTTTTTATAATGAAGAATATTCATACTGCAATTAGTTGGGCTTGCCTTTAACATCCAAAGTCCAACATCTAGAAAATATTGTAATAAAAAGCATGCTATCAGATACATTCTTTCCTTTGCAGTGGTTCTTGTAAGAAAGGGGTATAACAATTTTAAGTGACAAATAACAGTAGTGCCCAACCATTTTTCGAAAGCAAATTAGTGCGAAAACCAAGTTTACAAAATATGCTTGAATTCTAGATGAATCTACTTTTTCACTCAAGGATTTGATTGCTTCTTTTGTAGCTTTGCATTTACAAGATTCTGTTGCAGCAAAAGATAGGGCTTCTTGTGCCTTCTTTGCATGCTAATTTTTAAGATCTTGAAGCTGCATGGCTTTACTAGGCACTGATAATGAAATGAGGCCAATGCTCCAAGCCCCTTATTGAATTACAAAGTGTTATGGAACAGAGTTACATTTTTATATAATGAAAATGTTATTGAATAATTGAAGTACCTGCCTTTACAGCTTGAGGACTTCTTCACTCAAGACTTGATTTGTCTTCTTAAGGTTTTCAACCAGACCTCTGTTAGAAGAAAGGGCTCCCATTGTTGGAGTTGGTGTAGTTGGTGTTGCAAAACAAAGTGTTGGACTAGATCTCCTTGAGAGTGGTGATATTGATTGTAAGTTGTTTGTTGACTATGGAATTGAAATAGCCACTTTTGTTAGTGTTTGTTGTGAATCAAGTAAGTTTGAGATAATAATATCCTTTAGCTATAGCAAAGGAGGTACTTGGGATGAAGATTCCAGCTCTATACCACACTTGTCACCTTGGTTCTTTACTTCCAGAGTTGTAAATTGTTTCTTTGAACCTTTTCTTTTTGATTTTTTTGGTTTATCTCATATATCATTTAAATGCCTAGTAAGCATGTTTTGGTTGTTATTATAAGATACCATTGCCAGTTCTGATGCTTTTTTCAATTTGGAAAAACAAGAATCACATAAATAGTGTGGTTTATTTGGATTTAGTGCCAGTGCAACCTTCATGATCTTTCTAGAACTACATGAATGGTAGTGAACTAAACCACAATTATAGCATTGGTCACTAGACTTCTAATGGCTTTCACAGTCCAACATAGGATACTAGGACTTAACACAAGTCCCTTTACCCACACCGGGTATACACAACTACTAAGCCCAAATGGGTAATCCACTTCAAAAACTTCACCCATTGACACAAGTAATGGTGACAGAAAATAGGACATGTAGTCCAACCACAATCCACTATTAGTTTGGAATCCACCAAAACCACAACACACCTTTTCACTTCTAGGCCTACAATCCTTGTAGCCTTTCCAATATGATTTCTTGTATTTTCACCAACTATCCCTCAATGGAACAGGGACTTCTCCACCACTCCAAGCACCTCTTTAGGCACTTACTAAGGATCCAAAAGTTTCTTAGGAAAATCTTGCTCCAGCACCCCCAAACTACTTCTTGGTACCTAGGCCTAGTTGATCAAGTTAGGCTAGGGCTTCAAGGAAGAATGGACAAGGTGGGTTCCCAAGACCTCAATTACTTATGGAAATCCTTAACACATCAATTTGCAACTAGATTCAGCACTTGCACTGGTCAATAGTGCTTCCCAATATGATTGTCACCATTCTACTTGCAAAAACCAATCAAGCACATGGTCTTGCTTGACCTAGGGCTAGCTAGGAAAAATACTTGCCCTTATCACCACACCTCCAACTCTTGGAATCATGTTCCTAGGTCCCTTAACTTTCATATCCCTGAGTTTCAGAGGTTGCCACCAGTGGATTTGCAAGTTAGGGCTGCATTTGTACAAGGCCGTAGAAAATAGGGCTGTTCAGACCCCTCGTTACTAAAATGTTGATAACTTGTAAAACCCAACTCAATTTATGTCAAATCAAAGATAAAAAACTTATGAACACACCCTTAAAAATAATCCACACACTTAGCAATCATAACAGTACTATACAGAACCATACAACCCACTGTAATAGCAAAATTACGAGTAAATCAGAGGTTTTTTATTCATTTTCTCCAAGCATCGACTACAACCTGATCTCCCTCGCCTTTTGAGATCACACATGATATATATAGAGGCCTATAGGACCATTGGATAAACCAAGTAGTTGTTCTCCAACTTAAAACAAACAATAACAACTTTTAAACAATACCGAACAACATTTTTAAAAGTTGTCAGCAACGTTTTTATGCAACTTTTTGCATTTTTGCAAATCCGACTACCTAATGAACTCAACAAGTTAAAAAACCATAAAATTGGCCTATATTGACTCAAACACCCTATTCTAAGGCCTCTTGGTCCCATTGAGCAAAGTGCTAATGGACCTTACATACATGAGCCTTTATTACAAAACATGGGCCACCTAATAAAGTATGGACCAAACCTTTATTCCAACACCCTAACTACTTGAATTCTCCCTTTCATGGAGTGGCATGGTGTCCTGCATCATAGGTACTCATTCTCTTGCCTCATAGATACTTGTTCCCCTGCCTCATTAGTTAGGTTTCCTGCACCACAACCGCTTCATGGAAACAAATCCCACACTATCTAGTCTAATATCAGACATCATGTTTTGGACAATGTACTAGCTATTGGCCACATGGTGTTTTGAAGTACCAACTATTGCATCATGGTGTTGTGCAACTGCCATTGCTTCTTCTAAAGAATAGGTGTTAGGCTGTCTCTTATTTTTACCCACTAGAAACTCTAACTGCTTTGCTGCTTGTAGAGATTACTTTACAAATATATTCACAAAATGAAGGCACATTGTCTAGAATGAATGATTTTCCAAAAAATGTGATCTTATTAATAAGATAAATGGAAAGCAAATCCTGAATTAAATCCTTAATGGAATGTGAGGAAAAAAAAATTTTGCTAGTCAATTTCTTCAATTTGATTATATCCATAATTATGCTTTAATTCATTTGGTGTCTGCTTTAATTGTCACGATGTTTCAGTTGGTGGACCAGCAGAGAGCAGTACTGCTGAAGCTGATCCATTTCCTGGAGCAGTTCACGTGATTAGTACTAGTTCATATGAAGGGATATTATTACTGAATAAGAAAACTATGTTTCCATTAAAAGAATGAAAGCTTCTAGGTGCTTTAAATTTGTTTTTATTTAAAGTATAAATTTAATTTATTTTTATATTACTCATTTTGGACTGATAAATCCTTTATGTTTTTGTAGGTAATAATGTTTTCTTTGAACATCTTTTTCATATGACATTGAGACTATTCGGACCCACCATACGTAAAAGGTACGTAGTTTCATATCATTGCTACATAATTTTTATTTTCTTCCATTTATTGTAATATATTAAAGTTATTGATCTAACAATCTATTCATTTTTAAAAAGGTGGAATTTACAAGCTGTGGAATTAAAAAATCAGCTCATTGCATCTTTTGATGAGAAATTTGAAAAAAACATTTTTGACAATGGCCTACTTCTCAAAAGAGCATCAAAGCATATAAAGACTGTGAGGGATCAATATAGAAGGGCTCTTAAGGATAACCCAAAGTACAACCGTCCTCCTATGATTCCACCAATGGAGTGGAATGAAATAGTCAAAGATGCAAAAGAGAAAAGGCTATGTGAAGATAGAGATAATGAAGTAGCACAAGGCAAAAAGAGGTATGTCATGATAGTATTAAGTACATTGTAATCATGCACTAATTATTCATATTTGTAAATTTATAATCTAACATGTTTGAAATTGTTCATAGATTGTAAGACACATCCGTGGCTACAAAAGCAAGACTAGAAAAGTTTGGCCAACACAAACTTGGCTCTGGTGGCTATATGAATCTCTAGTCTCGACTTGTAAGTAGGAGCAATGATATGAAATAATTTTTTTTAATATAATGTTGCAAAAAATTTTGTTTAGTGAAACCATACATACAAAATTGATGATATTAAGAAAAAAATACAGGGCACAGAATTCAATGTGGAGGTCACAGATGAAGATAGAAAACTTGCCTTGAAGGAAGGCTATAAAGTCCTAGTTGCACGCCTACGCGAAGAATCTGTAAGCCTTGCCCAAGAATCCAGTTCACCAAATGATATCTCACAGGTAAATTGGTTAGATGAATAGTAAATGAAATTGAATAGTTGATCCTTTTCTTTTTTGGTATTAGTTTTGAACATAAATTGACTACATAACAATGTGCATAACATTTTATTGCAGCCTTCATATCCTACCACAGAACCTGCTCATGATGAAGGCCATAATGTGCATTATAGTGGTGGAGGTATTAATTTGCTATTGGAAATTAATTATGCAATTATGAATACAATTTAACATCTTCAATTGCAATTAGACATGTATCCTTTTTTTGAATATTTCAGAGCATGTTGAACATCATGCCGAAGGAGTGGAACATGTTCCAAGTGTTCAACATGTTGATGTGGTGGCGGATCAAAATGTTAATGTACATGATGTGGCATTGTCAGGTAAGAAAAATGCATGTTATGTTGTACTAGTACTTAATTATAGACTGGTAACAGTTAAAAAAAGAAAAAGAGTATGCCAATTTATCCCATTCACTTGTTCTTGCAACAAAGCCCCCTTTAGTGCAGTGGCCTCCTGCTCCTACAAAGAGAAGGAGCCATCATAATTTGACATTACATGTGCTAGAAGAGGAGGAGAATGATGCAGATATGGATGCTCCTATGAGCGCTTTTCTTAAGAAAGCTCAGAAAAACAAAAAGAAGAAATGATGTTTTAAAAATCTTCTTTGATAAATCTTGTTGGATAATGAAAGAACTTTGCTTAAGTAATTATGTATGAATGATGCGTATTAATACTGATTTTTATTTTATGTTAATGAATATTGTTATGTCTTAATGAAGTCTTGATTAGTATTTGGCATTAATGAATTTTATATCATATTAATTAATGTTATGTGATTGTATTGATTGAATGTTATAGTTCATAAATGGATGAATGAATGAATGAAGTATGTAATTAGATGATAATGGGTACTTTAGATTGATGTTAGGGGGAGGGGGGTGAGGCCAGATGAGCTTCCACCTTCATCTAGTTGGCCTTGTTAAGTAGATAATATTATAGTATTCTTGAAACCAAGTGAAGCTCAAACTAACATAAAATGGACACTTCGCATGTGGTAGGTCTAAAATGATCCACGACTACTACTGCCCATAACATGAATTTGTGAAATACATTCTAATATCACCAATTCCAACACTCTATTCGAAGCATAGGAGTGGCCTATAGTCTTAGCATGAATTTTGAGTAATGCCTTAGTCCAAATTGCCTCAGAAGTGGTTGGAAGAAGCCTGTACGAGTCTGAGATTATGAACTCTCCCCGCCTTGGCCAAGAAGAACTTGCCAACTCTCTAGTATTAGGGCAAACTACAGAGTGGTGTGGCTGGTCTGCAACCAACCAATAAGTTCACAATTAAAGGAATGGGCCTTCCTTCACCAAGGATTTCCAAGCAACGATCTCAAGTGTACCAATTTGATCAATGCTCCAATCCTTATTGAGAATCTTGTCCCAATCAATCTCTAGATGAAACAGGGACACAAAGTGACTAGTCAAATGGTGAATAACACCTAAATGTCTAAAACTTTCATCCTTATATCTTCTAAGGTCACTCCAATGAATCCCAACTAGTTCCATTACTTCTTGTTGAGAAATCCCAACATTGACACCCAACCGAGATTGATCCCCAAGACCAATGCATCACATGAAGAAACTACATTCCCAAGCGCCATAACAAGTGCAATGCACTCTTAGCCTATGATGTAGAGGTGGTGTGTGGTATCCATCTTCTTCATATCAGATAGAAAACCCATTCATTTAGCAACAACTCTTTACTCCAATGTCCCCTCAAGGACTTACCTTCCAGGCTACCCCAAGTGCACTTATAGTTTCCCAAAAACCATAACTTCTTCCAAGGCTTCAACCTTCATTATTCCTTTGTGAATCATCTCCTCATGTCCTTTCCACCATGTTCCATCCATCCATTCATTTTGTACAACTAATCTCTTACCCAACATTCATATCTAGCCTTAAAGCTAGTAGCCCTCACCAGTCACTAATTTGGATTTCTCTCCAATAGTTCCCAAACAACTAGGGAAATTAAAACCTGATTAAGATACCCTTTTGGGATCTATACATCCTCCCTAAGTTTCAATATCAACTCTTTTGGACCATACCCAAGATCTGATACCCCTAGCCTATCCACACTAGGCCTAATTCTCTAATTTTACACAGCAACCCACAACTCCACTCAACCCTATGATTCCAATGGGTGAAACAGTCCTTCTAGGGGTTGAAAAATAATAAATTTTCAAAATTTTAAGGTTCTACCTTTACACAACACATTTTCCACCAAACCCTTGGTTTTGGGGTCACTAATCTAGGGCCTATTCAACAGGACCTCTAACCATATCACCAGAACAAATTAATTGCATAAACACTTCATAACTGATCCCCCCATACACATTTGATCACCAAACATCTTCAATCTTGAAGTAAATTACTTTTAATATGACTAGTGTCTATCCAGGGCTTGTTCTTAGTCAGCAACCAACTATCATTGTAGTTCTTCAAGAATATTCCTTCAATAAAATTTTATCATCATTGAGAGAGACAGTTGGGTCTACTAAATGTTTGTAGGTTTCAAGGGCCTGCTGAAGGAGTTCTAAAGTTTGAAGGAAGGAAAATTAATTAAGAGTAGTTTAAAACACTTCCCCACCCCGCCCCCAAAGTTGCCGTGTTGAGAGGAGGTATTATTTAGTAGTATGATTATCAAGTGAACCCTGAATTTAATGCAATCTTCAAGTATTTACTCTTTTACATCTCTATATCTTATGCTGCAATACATCTTGTCATAACTAGCATTTTAAGTGCCATATGTATAGTATACACAACCTTGTCCCCACCACCACCCTCTGTCATCCCCAAATGAAGACCCCTCAGTCCTCTTGTCCCGAAAACTTGTCCCCCATTCTACTATCACCTGTCTCTCAGGGCAGTGTAACTATGAGTTTTTGATATTATGTTTTGCATTGCAATTGTTAGATTGAGTCAATGGAATGTTAGCAAATGAATTGCATCTGTCAGTAAACATTATTCAAGGCTTTATGTAGCCCCAGATTTTTCAAAGGTTGGACTATTGTTTATTATTTTCAATGCATAATTGAATTTCAATCTTTTCTTAAACATGCCAAGCTTCATTTTGGTTGTGTTTTTGACCTCTTTATCTCTATCTCATGTTTGCAGTTAGTTGTCAATTGGTTAAAAGAAGAGCTCAACATCTCTTATAATATGCCAATTAGGTATTTTGCATTTACACTTTTTCATGCTATGAACTTGGTAAACTTTTTTATTAGCCTTATTTCAAGTTGTAGTATTCTGATTCAATTTGCATGCACATTAAATATTTAGAGTATGGAAAGTGGGAACTAATAGATATGGTGTTGTTTTAAGTTGTTAGAAGACTAAATTCTTGGAGTGCCTTTATGTTTTGGTGAGAACCAGAGTTGGCCTAGAGGATTTGATTTTGTTTTGTATGATTTACATTATCTTAGTTAGCATTGAAAGTGCTAGGTCTTTTTGCAGCCCGACCTTGCATGTGAGCATATTTGTTTAAGCTGATTAAATGACTGAATAATAAGGACTAAGGACTTGATGTAGTCAATGTATAATAATCTGATCACTGAATCTTGTTTTAGAATCTCCTTCAAATATAATCTTCTAGTCTTACTAACAGATCAGACTCTTTATAATGTTTTATGGAAATAATTGTTCAGATATCTATGGATGGAACTATTAGCTACTGACTCTTTCTCTGATATTTACTTGTATACTTGTAGTGGTGGCAGTTTATATCTCTAATGTCCTTGCTCTATATATATTTGAAGAATAAGGGACTATTCACTCATGATTTGATTATAAGAGAATACTTCTAAACCAAAATTAGTTGATGACACTTATTGGGGAAATGTTGATCTTGATTAATATATTATATCCACATGCGAATGAATGTCTTGATACTCATACTCAATGTAAGGTATTCATCTTTGTTTTTGATACCTTGATAAATAATAAGTTACAAGTCTTTCCAATACTATGGGGTAGCTAGTCCTAATTGATGCAAAGGATAGAGTGGTGAACCAATAAATAACCCAAAATGAGCAAGATTGTAGCAATGTGTCAAGTGACCCTTCTAGGTCTTGATGGTCAAATCCTGCAAATGGTCAACTCCAGGAGGTTTTAAAGCTTCAATAGGTTTTTTTTGGTCTATCTAACATGTACCAAGCATCACCATTAAGTTTCAACACCTTTTAAACAAAAATGCACAATGCACCCAAATATTGTCAATGCAACTTTTCAATTCTGTGACAGCAGAAAGATAAATAGGTGAATAAATTTTGTTTTTCCCAAAAGAATCCTTGAATAAATGGATTTTTTAGATACCCTTTATCCTTGTCCAAAACATATGTAAAATTGAGATACACTTCCTTTGGAAAATATCAATGAAATTTTCATGTTTCCCCTATTTTCAACAATGTAAGAGTGATGTAATTACAAAGCAACCAATAGGAATACTTAATATCTTGACTCCAAACTTTATAGAGGCTCATAAAATGTCACCAATTAGAGGATTTCCCAACTAATTTTAGTCTAAGAGCTTTCTAACCCCAAAAGCCCTAATTTGCCATCTTGAAACCCTTTTATCTAGGGCTTGCTAGATCTCCCATGTGCCAAACTTCTTGGACCAATTAAAGGTGTAAAAATCAATGTTTCAACATTGTGAACATGATTCAAAACTTAAACACTACCCTCATTAAGGTGAATCCTTTGCTGTAGGTCTGTACCCTTCAATTTACACTTTCTTTTCACAAGTCTTTGCTTGGTGGCCACCAAATCTTCAAATTAGTTGTTCATCATAGAGTTAAAAATCATTTTACATGTCAGATAAATGTCATTCCATGAAGAAATAGTGAACATTTCATGGAATGAGCATGTTTTATTGGAAAAAAACTTCAAAATTGCTTTAAAATAGCCTGCTACAGCCAATAGTATGAGTTTTTGATGAACAAAACTTCAAATATTGAAGTAAAACGAAGTAAGGAATCTTAAAACATGTCTACCAAGATGTTACCAATCATTCCAACATGAAATAATAATCCCAAAACCAAGAAAAAATCAATTTACTCTTGAAATAAAGTACTTTTTATTGCAAATTCTATGACAGTCCATACTATATTAAGGTACAGGCCATACCAACACACACACACACACACACACACACACACACACACACACACACACACACACACACACACACACACACACACACACACACATATGTTCATGAGTTAGTTCTCAACCTCCTTAACTAACTCCAATTCATTTCACTACCTATCCCTTTATAAAATTCAAATTTGAAGGTTTACCTCCAAAATGGCTCTTATAGCCGTTACATACAAAATTTGAATTTTGAAAAGCAAAAAACTATATCTAAAGGGACTTATTGGCTGTTTTAACTTATGAAATGACTTGAGGTTGTTATGACATAATACTAGACCCTAACTAATGACTTCTCTACCTCAAACAACCACTAGATCCCATTCCAAGGATCAATTACAATTCTTCAACATTGGAATCAGCCAATACATCATACAAAACCATATCCTTTCGTGCTTTCAAAAGCCATGATTGGCTGTCGAATTGACCAATTGATATCATGAGATGCTCCATGATCTCTTTGATGACCTGGATCTCCAATGTGTCTAAGAAGAGCATATGATGCCCTTGCATCAAATTCACCACCTTGAAAGTTGTTCTTGTCCCAAGAACATTGTCGCGCATGGATGGTCTCTATTACTCCATATTTCTGCATATGCTACTTAGGAATGAAATCTCCTATTGTAAAATCCCCTCTCTTCTTGTTACCTGCATGCAAAACACTCAAATATTTATTAGAAATCTTAATTTCTGCCCTTGGGGCAGTCACCATAGTTGTTTCAACTATGTCTTTGTCTGCTTGGACAGTCTTTATTTCAGTCCCTTTGAGACTGTACTTCTACTGTCTCCCGACATGCTGCTATACCCTCTTTTCATTGTACATGTGATTGTATGTGCTTGTAACATATTTTTAAATATATTTGAATTATGTAGGAATAGTTTTTATCGTGCCAGTTACATGTCTATCTGCAGATGTGGGTCATGTTATGCAGCATAAATAAATTTGGATGAAAGTTTAATGTTTTTACCAGGATCAAGAGAAAATAAGAAAATTTGTCATTGTAATATTTATAAGACTCTTTTCTATTACAAATTTGTATTGCTATTCTATTTCTTCTAGATAGAATAGCTAGGCTGTATTACATATATTAGAAGAGAAAAGAAAAAACTCAACACAGATGTAGTCTACTAGAGTGTGAACTTAATGCACAAGTCTTCTTGTCTTTTCTTAGCTCAATTTCACATGGGTCATGAGATGATACACTGGTTAGTCAAGTAAAGAAGCATTCATGAACAATACAATATACGTATGGTATCTGAGAATCACATGTAAAAGTGAACAATGTGGACTATACTGCCTTCAAATGGGGATCAGTTAAGGGAAACTACACCATTTTTGAATGGGGAATCAATAAAGGGAAACTGATTTTGTCTTCACAAGAGTTTAAAATTATGCAGGGCTTACTCTAGCAGCAGGGTAAAGTGCATGAACTATTTAACTTTCATAGTTATTGTATGAGATCAAATATTTGTCTAGGAGACTATGGCCTATAAATGATCATATCTTGGAAAATGTTTAAAGGTTTTTAACATTCATATATTTTAGATTATGAAATGAAGTATAACACACAAAATGACCATATAAAATAGTAATGTACAAGGATATGTGATAATTTCTCTTTGATATTCAACAACCCATAGTCAAGAATCCCCCATGAATGCAAAGATCATTTCCAATGGGTTTCCATTATTATAGTTTTAAACTACCTTTGTTGCATAGTCTTACTTTTAACTTTAGAGCGAAAGAAACTCAGAGAACTAAGAAAGAATTGGTATTTTAGTCCTGAATGAAGAAAATTGCCAGTCAATGACATTTTAGTGCATCTATAAAAAATACATATGACATGATTCCAATGATGTCGCATGATTTTTTTGATAGGTTTTCTTATTTTGATAGCTTTTAAATTAAATATCTGAGTCATTAGATGTGTACTTTTTTACATGATTATTTTTTTTGCTTTATAAAATTTAATCTTCCATTGTTAAAATAAACAAGAAAAAATGGATGCAACTTTGGAAGTGGCAAAAACATTCAATGAGAAGATCTCAAAATATTGTCAAGTCACGTTGGAGTCTTGTGCATATGCTGCCCATGGGCAATGTTCTCAAGGTGCTTGTTGATCAGCTTGAACTTGGCAAGATAAAATACTATATGATGTATATCCATATTTCTCGCATTTAGGTTTAAGTTTTAATTATCTTGTAAACTATTTTCCTCCCATCAGGTACAAAGTCTTTTAGGACTGCGCTAAACACCTCGAGAAGGGTGAAAGTCATAAGGTACCAGCTGTAATTGGAATTGCATTAGTTGCAATGGCTGAAGAACTAGGACTTGAAATGGCCATTCATTCTTTGGAGCATCTCCTGCAGTATGGAGAGCAGAATATTAGAAGAGCAGTCCCATTGGCTCTAGGCCTATTGTCAATATCAAATCCAAAAGTAATGTTCATTGTTTTGTCCTTCCGTTTGCTTAAATACTCAATTCTTGGCCCCTCAATTTGCTTGATTATTTATGTGATAGAAGTTTATTGTTGAAATCTAACATGTAAACATCTATATTAGGTCAATGTGATGGATACTTTGAGTAGGCTTAGTCATGATACCGATTCAGAAGTTGCTATTGTGAGTGGTATTTGTTATAATATTTCTTTGTAATCTTTCTAGGATTAATTGGTGCTAGAACAAATAATGCCTAAATAGTTGGCATGCTATGAAATCTATCAATCTATTATTACAAAGATCCCAACCTTCTATTCTATGTATGCTATATTGCCAATTATTAATGTTGATGCTGCACTTTTATTTTCTAAGTTTAACAATGTCTAACAAATCTTAATTTAGGAAATCTGACATAAATAGATATATTGTAGGTCCGCATTGCTCAAGGTTTGGTTCATTTAGGAAAAGGGTTGTAGTAGTTGGACCAAGGGCTCGCTGTACGGAAGGCAACACCATTCCTGTTAGCTTGAAGGAAGGTGATCATGTTCTTCTACCTAAATATGGTGGTAGTGAAATCAAACTAGGAGACAAAGAGTAAGTTTGCATCATTGAATCTTTACTTTCTTATGGTTTTGAAGCATGATTTGTGTAATGAATGCATTGGTCTTATATAAAAATTATACTATATAAGAAAAGCTCCAAGAAATGACATTGAATTTGTAGATTATCCCATGTGTAGATTTCTCTAATGCAGATTGTCATCTTTTTTTGTCAATATTGGAATTAGGTATCACTTGTATCGGGAGGATGACATTCTTGGAATTTTGCAGGATTGAATTTGGCTACAGATAAGGTCTGCAATTTTGAATTTAGTAGTTAGGATGAATTGTTGCATCAAGGAAAGCTAATTAAGATTTGGAGTTTGAGAACAATGTAGATGATTGATTGTTTTGTTTTCATAGTATTTTTTTAAGCAACCTAAACAACCCATGGCATCTCATTTCTTTTTGTTTTCTCTCAGTTCATATGACTTCAACTTTTTTTCATTGTTGTAATTTTACACCCAAGTCAAGAATGCTAGGCAATCTGAGGGCACAGAATGGGACCTAGAGTAGCTATTTTTGAATTTTAGTGAGTTCTAGAATTGACTATCTAAACAAGTCACAGGGGATTGAGCTTGTGAGACCATTGTAGAGGTCATAGGGGCCGTCAAAGTGTGATTTAAGCTTATGGTTAACCCCAGAAGGATAGACCTGTAAATTACCATTGGAATTGGGATCTAAGTCATAGATCACCTTTTGCTGGAGTTCTCACCCATACATAAGTTTTTGCTTAGTATATTTATGTAAGCTCTTGTGGCGATGTTTGCTTTCTCTAGTTCTTTTGATTCTAGATTTTATTTATACTTAGAATAATTCTAGTCATGTCTATCATTAATGTAAATTTGTAAGCAATGAACTTTTCAATGGACCATCCATTATAGTTTGTCAATCATGCATCACATTAAGTAGCTAGCACTTATCATGGTAGTTTTGCTAACTGTTAAAGTGTTAAAACAAAGTGCACAATCATATCATATTTGTTATGTTAAACCAGAAGTAGGAAAGAATTGTTGTACTGAATAGTGAGCATGAACAATAGCAATACATATCCATCCAAGCTTAAAAGACTATGGGTGACCATCTTCTTGAACCTTGCTATTTGGACGACTGTTAGAATTTGGAAATCAATAAATTTTGGTGTTCTTGGGCAGCTCGTTTCAGGGATCTTAACACCTTGCTCATAGCCACCGGTATTCTACCACACCTCAGCTTCTTCAAAAGCATTTAGAAATTCTCTTTTATTTCTTGTACCAGAGTCCCAGGTCATGTTTTTTTAAAAGAAAAAGATGATGCATTGTGGCTATCCAACTACATGCATACCTTGATAAAATCATCCACATATTTCTTTTATCTTGGTCTTCACCATGTTTCTTAATGCAACCTTCAGTAATTAAGCTTCTATAGGGCTGGAACTGCAAGAATTTGTCCTACTTGTATTGCTTATGTTCACATGACTATCCTGCACCATGTTGCAAGAATATTTTCTCTTGCCATAGTGTATAGCCTCCACAAAAATGCCACATTCCTTTGTTTCATTAATTCTGCTTGATGAGATTAATATAAACTTTGCTAAAGTTTCTCTGAAGGAAAAGATATAGGTTGCCTTGAGCATTTTCCAGCGCTCAAAAAATGCTATTTTGGAGGTTGTTGATGTTGTTAGGCGTGCTCTAGGACAATCTCAAATTGAAGATGATATGAAAAGAACAAAATCTTTAGCAACATCAAGCAATCAAATGATTTGGACTGGATATGCAAATTGTAGAATCTTAACATATGGTTGTTCAAATTTTGTATCTCCTAAATGATTTCCTTTTAGCATATAACTTGTTGTGCATAGTTGCCAAGTTTTCTTATTGTATCGGGCATATTAATGAAGAAGCATATTAGTTACTATCGGTGTTTACGATAGTTTGATTAGTTACTGTTGATATTTTTTAGGCATTCTATAAAATAGTTCACATGCCTTGCATATGATATGCCACTTTGCATGCATCCTGCACTCTCTGATCCAGCTGATGATGGATTACGGAGAGTGATCTGAAATGATGATGCTAAAAAACACACAATCAAATCCAAAATGAACTTGCATTACAAATGGATTGTGGAAATCTGATATTGTTGATTTTGCATGCATGTCTACCAAGACAATCACAACTTAAACATATATAAAATATGTTTAAGTTGTGATTGTCTTGGTAGACATGCATGCAAAATCAACAATATCAGATTTCCACAATCCATTTGTAATGCAAGTTCATTTTGGATTTGATTGTGTGTTTTTTAGCGTCATTGTTTCAGATCACTCTCCATAATCCATCATCAACCAGATGACAGAGTGCAGGATGCATGTAAAATTTCATATCATACACAAGGCATGTGAACTTTTTTATAGAATGCCTGAAAAAAATTAACACCCAGGCATTGGTAGGAATTTCTACCTTCATTGGTCAAAATTTCTACCTTTATTGGTCAAAATTTTTGACCTTCATTGGTCGAATTTTCCACCTTCAATGGTCAAAATTTTTGACCTTCATTGGTCGAAATATCTACCTTTCTTGGTCAACATTTTCTACCTTCAATGGTTAAAATTTCTACCTTCCTTGGTCAACATTTTCTACCTTCAATGGTCAAAATTTCTACCTTTCTTGGTCAACATTTTCTACCTTCAATGGTCGAAATTTCTACCTTCAATGGTCAAAATTTCCACCTTTCTTGCTCAACATTTTCTACCTTCAATGGTCAAAATTTATACCTTCATTGGTCAAAATTTTGACCAATTCTAGGCATAACTTGCACCATGGCTATGGAAGAGTTTTGACCAACCAGTAGGTTGGTCAAAATTTCGATCGAAAAATTTTTGACCAATGAGTTGGTTGAAGTTGGTTGAAGTTTGGTCAAAAAATGGGTCAAAATTTTGACCAATAATGGTCAAAAAATGGTCTCAGATGTAGTAGTGTCCATTTTCCTATGGAGTCCTTGGAATAGTTTTCTGTCTACGAATACCATTACTGGAGCAATAATCTTCAAATTCATGACTGCAATACTCACCACCATTATCAGATCTAAGACATTTTAATTTCTTTCCAGTCTCATTTTCAACCAAGCATTTCCATTTCTTAAAAGTTTGAAATACATCAAATTTCTATCTATGAAAATAAACCCATACTTTTCTAGTTGCATCATCAATAAATGTAACATAATAATGAGAGCCACAAAGGGAAGATACTTGAGCCAGTCCCCATACATTTGTATGCACAAGCTCTAATTTCTCTCTTTTATTTTCGTTCCCAGTCTTCACAAAACTCACTCTCTTTTGTTTTCTATACACACAACTTTCACATAAATCCATATTAACACATTTCAGACCTGATAACTTTCTTTGAATGAAGCACTTTCATACCTTTCTCACTCATGTGCCCAAGTTTGTAGTGCCACAATGCTATATTAGAATCTATAGTAGCTATTTTTTCTCCCTGCTCTATTAGAAATGCTTTAGAATAACCTAGAGGGGGGGGGGGGGGGGGGGGTGAATCAGTTATTAAAGGTTCAAATTTTCTATTCAAAATTTTTCGCTAAGAGTGGTGAGCCCATTCAACCATTCATTCATCCAAGCTTTAACTTTCTTATTCAACAAGTTATTGTAAATCAACATGCAAACATAACACATAAAAGATCAACACATAACATAGTGATTTACGTGGAAACCCAATTTGGGAAAAACCACTAGTAACATGCTACTCAATTCTCACTCTTCTGAAGTGATGCCCTATGAAAGGCCTACCCTGTTAAAAGCTTACAACACACTGTTAAATGTGACCTTGTTAGAGGATTTAACCACCTTGTTAGAAGTGGGCCTTGTTAGAGGACTTTAGAATATTCACTTGGAATGTCATCCTATTAAAGGATTTACAAATGGCTATTAGGTGAACCTAAGTCCATAGGATTTTCCTTCTATTGTAACTGATACAATTGCTACAAAGTAACAATTAGGGATTTTTACCTAATTACAGCATACAACTTAACTTACAGATCTCAGATCACTCTTCATCTCTTCTTATTGCCTGGCCTTCAATCTGTACAAGTCTATGAGCTTTCCCTTCTTTCAAGCTTAGTCTCCTTGAGTCTCCATGCTCAATGTACCAGTGCAATCATGTCTTCTTGACCACCCATAGAAGCAGATCCTCTATGCTATGTTCTTCTCCTAGATGTCTTCTCCTTGACACCCTTCAAATCGCTTCACAACTTGGCACTTCAGCAGCATCAGCATCAACATTAGCAGCATTTTCTTCCTAGTCTATGACTCCTTAAATAGAAGTCTGGAACTTCCTTTCCTGCTCGATTCTTCCATTCTTTAATTTCAATTTTTATGGATTAGGTAGGATTCATTGTATCTAACCCATATTTTATTTCCTCTAGAAACTTCTTGAATAATCCTTTTGAATTCGCCCAAAAATAGTTTACATAGAATTTCGTGTCACTAGCTCATCATCCTTATCCTTTAACTAGTTCAAAAAATTCAAGGCAACAACTTTGTCAGGTCAGATTTGATGAATCTTTGTTATTTAAAATAATGCAGCAGCTTGACACTATTGAAATCCTGGTGCTCGACACATACTATATTACTCGGCATCAACTAAGATTTTTTGATGCTCCGTACATGATACTTTTCTCAGCACTTGAACTTCATTTGGCACCTGAAGATCACTCGGCACACCTAGATTTTCCTTTTGCTTGGATCCAGCTAAGAATTTGCTCGGCTTCAACTAGCTTGCTTGGCACCCACTAATGAACTTAGTTTAAGCTTTGCAGTCAACCTTGTTACAACTTATTCCTCTAATGTTTTTAACTATGACCAACCTCTATATCTTTGAGTATGTTATCAATACATCATTTAACCATTGTCTTAATTGATCCTTGTACTTCATTACAATATCATAACTCAACCTTTTCCTTAGGTACTCTTGTTACATCTTGTTGATCAAATCCACTTCATCATTCAACTAAGTGATAGTACTTGGATTTCATAAGAAAATGCCATTCCTACAAATAGTAGGTTTGACATCAATGACAAAAAAATGATTGAAAAAATTCTTTCAACAATAATTTCCCTCTTTAATCTTCAATCTTTTTCTCACAATGATCTTTTCAATCAGATTTCCAACATGCTCAACTGCAACAACTGTTCTTAAACATTCATTTTTTTATGAAATAATTAAAGTAGAAGGAACAATATGACCTGTACAAAGATATAAAGTGACTACTTTCACACCTTTTGCTACTACAAGGAAACCTTTTGAGATCTTCCAATTTTTATCATTAAAAGTAACTATGCAACCCTCATCACCAAATTGCCTTGCTGAAATTAAATTCCTCAGCCTTGGAACATGTCTTACCTCATGTAGTAGCCAATGATTCCCATTCTGCAACTTAATCTTAACTTTTCCCTTTCCAACAATCTGACAAGGTTCATTACCCCAAAATAAACAAGCTCAAAATCCCCTTGGACATAATCAATAAAATAATCTCTATGAGGTGTGGCATGAAATGAAGCACCAGAACCTAAAACCCATGAATCGCCAACACTTTCTAAAGATAGAAGCAACGCATCCTCTTCGGATTTGTTACTTACCACATTTTCCTCCTTGTCTCCATCTTGCTTTTCTCCTTCATTTTTATTTTGAGTCCAACAATCTTTCCTCTTATGCTCTATTTTACCATAGTACTAGCAGTTGTTTGGTCCTCTTGATTGAGACCTCTTCTCCTTTGACTTTCCTCTTGATTTCTCACAATTTCTAGAATTATTTCATCTTTCAATCATTCTGCCTCTACTTTGTGCATTCAAAGCACTTCTTGATGTAGATCCACCTGAGGATTTCCTACGAGTTTCTTCACTCAAAATAACACTAATCACATCATCATATTTTAGGGTACTAGATTGAGGAACAAAATTACTCACAACCATTACCAAGCCATTCTAGCTTTCAAGCAAAGAACAAAAAATCAAGAGAGCCCTAATTTCTTTATCAAAATTGATACCCATAGAAGATAACTAACTAGTAACATTATTAAACTCATTTAAATGATCTACAATAGATCCACCTTTTGCTATTTTCATAATAAATAAATGCTTCATGAGAAATATCTTATTTCAAGCGGAGGGCTTTTCATACAATTTCTTTAGGGATTCCATCAACTCTTCCATCATCTTCACTTTTGTAATATTAAATGCCACCAATGGTGCTAGACATAATTGAATGCTTCCAAGTGCCTTTCTATCTAAAAGATTCTAGTTGTCATTTGACATAGATGCTTGATTCTTGGTTTTTCCTTCCAACAACTTCCATAAATCCTTTTGATAAAGATAATCTTCCATTTGCATCTTCCATAACTAAAAGTTCTCCCCATTAAAATTGTCAACCCTCAGCTTACCCTCATCTGCCATTGCTCCCACTCAACCATGAGACCTTCCTGCAAAGGCTCACTTTAAAAAATAAAATGACAACCATCTGGCTTTGACACCACTTGTTAGGATTAACCTCAAATAGAAATAACAGTTACATGCAAATATAACAAATACCAGAAAATAGTAGATCACATAAAAGAGAATACAAGACACCAAGATTTGACGTGGTTCACCCAATCCCTGGGCTACGTCCACCAACAACAAGTCCAATATTATTATGATCCAATGATTATAACTTGATTACAATCTGTAATCCCTTACAGCTCAATACTACCGCAAGAAGCTACAATATCACCATTTATTATCAAATCCCTAACCCTAAGCCTTTTTATACAAGCTTTTGTTGCTTACAAAATTAGGGCTAGAATAATAGAAAAATAGTAGCCGATGCCTTTTACAAGAACCCTACATGGGTGTTGCCCCTTAAGCCCTATAGAAATAAGATGGGGAGAAAACCACGTCGAATAAACCTTAGAGTTATCATTAGGCTCCACATCACAACAATTTTCACCTTAGTCCTATACAAGTGATTGGAAAGCATCAAAAGATAATTTATAATAACACCTCAGTCCTTTACAAGCAATTGGAAAGCATCCCAAAAATAGCTGATCAAAGACTCAAAGGTTAAGTTAAATATGTCATACCATTCATCTCGTTATCACACAAGAACACTAAAAAACAATAATAAACAATAAATCCAAACTCATCATAGAGTATACTAGGCACATTACCATGGTTGAGTTAAAAAGATCAAGATCAAATCATCCTCATGACATCACAAAAACAAAACTCATGAACCTCTGGTAAACATCCTAAGATAGGTCAACACTCTAGTCAACCCAAACCCAAAACATAAGACAACATACATATAACAATGCAGTTTCATAGTTTGGTTTGATTTTGAAGACACATAGTCTAAGTTAGCAGTAAGGTTTACATTTTTGTTTCAATGTATGTTTTCAAGTACATAAGATCTACATTTTAACCCTTACTATTTAATCCATTTCTTGTATTTGAACAAAGTGCACAATTACTCTTATCTTATGAAATTTTAAAGTTCACAGTTAAATATCATTAGATGATTTTAAAATATTTATCTTTAATAAATTATTATAATAATAATTGACCATTAATAAAATTCACTACGATATTATTGCCAATCAAAATTATTATATAATTATATTAAAAAAATAACTTAAATGTTATTAAATAATACTTCATTATTAATTAGTATCTTATTTAAACTAAAATTAATTAAATTAAATTAAAAATTATTTATAACAAACTACATGTTAAAATTAATCTAAACTTTACCTAATTAATAAGTAATAATAAAATTATTAAAATTATTAATAATTAAAAATTAAAATTTAATAACAAAAAAAAAACAATCTTTATACAAACCACACTATGACTTTTAATATAGTCATAGGTGGGTCCGCTGACATGGCAACTTTGTTGTCGTGATAGTAGAGTACTGCCATGATAGTACCTCTGCTAGCATGGCAGCAGGGCCTACTGTGCGACTCTTTTAAAAAGGCCGCCACTCGGATGGGGGAAAGGGAGGTGGGGGTTTGGTGGCCCCACCTCCTTCCCTAATTTATATATTATAATTTTTTAAAAATTTATTTCAATATAAATTGTTTTTAAAACAATCCCACACACACACACACACACACACACACACACACACACACACACACACACACACACACACACACACACACACACACACACACACACACACACACATATTTTTATAAAAGTTCTAATAGTATTCTGATAGGGAAAATACATCAAACTAATCGAATTTTCAATCTAAAATTTTCATTTCTTTTCAAAACCCTTCCTAATTTAATTAACAACTTTAAATCTACAGAATGAGGGTTGTACTAATTTTCAATCCTCACATAGACAAAAGAAATCAATATGAATACCAGTAAACTCAAAATGAAATATTGAGAGATTTCTCAAAATGAAGTTTGGAAAAACACTTCAACAAGCATGATGAAGACATGAAATTCAAAGAAACATAATTCATTGGGTGAATAAAACATGAGGCTCTACCTGGTTCTGATGCTAATTTGCAATCACTTGAAGATTGTGAGAGAATTCTCTTCTCTCAAAACCTTTTCTCTAAAAAATCCCTTTTGCAAAATTCCCGGTCCATGGAAAATGAACTCTAAATTGCTGATAAAGAGTTCTCCCCTAAATTTGGGGCACTGATTGTGCGATCACCTGAGGGAACTCCTTGATCACAACCCTTTAACTCTTTATTTACTTATCTTTTATGTTTTCATGTGTGCTTTTTGCAATATAAAATATCTTTATTAAATTTATTTGCTTTCTCTTTTTAAAATAATTTATTATATTTTAATTTCATGCATAAGCTTTATGCAATTTAATTAAAATAACATTTATTAAATAATTGCTTACTCTCTCTTATTAATTTTTGAAGCATTTTTAATATAATATTTATTAACTTAAGTAATAATAATATTTAGCATTTATTTAAAAATGATCTCCTAAATATATTATTATTAAATTAAATAAATATTATTACTCTCTCAAATTAGAACTATAATTTTCTCTTCAAATTTAATTCTTTTTATTTAATTTATTTCCAATTAATTAAATATAATTAAATATTGAAATTATCTGAATAATTTTCCATTAAATTAAATCATTAATTAATCTTTAAATTTGACTTAATTAACAAAAAAATCACCAAAGACCTAAAAGACGAAATATGAAGACCCATCATAAAATACCACGTACAAGATCAAACTTAAGGGTTATAATCATGAATTTATGTCATACGACGAATTTAGAAGGGTAATCATCTTAGATACTTGTCCTAATTTTCTAGGATAGTTAGTTTAAAGGTTAGGATTTGGACTCAAGAATTTATCTCCCCTCTCTTACCATTGAGATATTGCGATAGGGTATGCTCATCCTGGCAATTCCCAGAAGTTGATACCGAGTACTTGCAATCTGCATAAAATCCACGCATGTACAAACACATATATTCTAAACTAAATAGGCAATGGTAGGAAGTGGTACATCATGTAGATCCTGACTAGCAGGTGGGTACGACTCCCTTCCTTAACCACATTGGAAATGTCATACATAAAGAAAACATACATGCACACCATACACATGCAGTATGGGGTAAGTATCCATAAGAAAATACGTATAAATAATCCATCTAACTGACATCATCAAATAACTAAAATCAGTGTAATTAATCATCATCAAGGTATAATCATGCATACATGAAGTAACTAGTACCAAAGTAGTCTCATCATATAATCAACTGAGTATGAAAATAATATCCAATAATCTAGAAAATAGTGCTACTAATCATCAAGCGTAAACATAAATTGGCCTAAAAGAGTTTGGCAATAAAATCAAAAAAGTTAACTAGGGATAGGCACTACAATTTTAGTATGCTGCTCAACTATGTTAGCCACACTCATGGTTCTTGGATTTTTCACAACTTTAATGTAACATGCTTGTTATGACTATTTGATTTGGAGGATAAAATAATATTTATGATGTAGCTATTGATGTGAATCTAGTTTATTATGCTACATTTTTGTGCCATTTTTAGATATGAATATTCCTAAGTGATCTTTGTCAAAATGGTCCCAATGCCCTCCATCCTGAACAATATCATTGACCTCCAAGTTTTTGAAGATGATTGACACATCCTTTGTTTTCTAGCTAGCTAACATAGGGGTGTTTGAATATTATATTAAGGTTAGGATGACACCAAGAAAAATGACGTTGAGGATGGAATCCTCAATCTCCCTACCAATAACATCCCCAAGGGAATGGTGGCTCTAGAAAAAATCTTTGACTTAGGACCTCAAGTGAAAGAAAAGCTTCTATAATCACCTACTGGGGGATATATAAAGAGATGCATGTTTAGAAGGAAAAGAAAAGAACATTTACATTGGTACCTCTTCTCCCCTTGAAGAAAATAGTAGAGCAAAGGCATGAAGATCACAAGGGCACGACACAACAATGAAATAAAAAAGGAAGGACATGAAGATCACAAGGGCACAAAAACAAAATGTTGAGATCACAAGGGTATGCTGACAAAATACAAAGATCACAAGGGCATGAAAATGAAATCCTAGATCTCTACTGATCTCCACCAACATTTAGAGCTCTCCACCCTCGTTTGGAGCTCTCCACACTCTTTCGCACACAAATCTCCATAATCGATCAAATCAAATGGGGAAAGATTAATGTTGTGTTTTCTTTTCTTTTTTGTTTATAATCATGCAGACATTGTAATTACAATGCCAACATTGGTATATTGATGATGTCAGATACACTTACAAAAAAAAACATAAAAATCACAAACAAATCATAGCGCCATCACAATTTGACCCCAAATGTTGTAGTGGAAGGTTTTTTAGATGAAGAAGGTTAAGCTTTATATACTTGACTTCAAGCTCACATTTTATCATTTATGTATTCATGCTGGTGGTTGGGATGTTCTAGATGAGTTATAGGTGAACTTGGGCCAGTGGGTGGGCTATTCAAGGATGACTATGCATCAGTGGGGGAATACTTACAATAGTCCTTTTTAATATGAGTTTTCTTATACTGAGGCCAAGTAAAGGGTGTGGAAAGGGGATTGGCTATGGAATATTGCTTTTGGGTAAGGATTTACATGTAACCATGCAGTCTAGAAGGCTCTCACAAAGGTCCCTACTAAGTCAGTGAAGAATTCCTAGTTTGATTGTTTTCTCATCTAGTTCATTGGATAAGAAGCTCTGAAACTCTCATTTTTAGGTATGAGAATTTTGATATCATTTTCTCGCACCACAATGGTTTGTTCTTCATCAACAATAGCAACAAGAAATATATGTTTCTTTCAAATTCTTTCCTTTGCTGCTTGGTAGTAATACATTATAATGCAAAATAGTCATATACGATAAATTAAAAATTATTAAATTTGAGACAATATTTACTATGTTATATTTTACATTTTAAAATTGTCTATTTAAGAATTAGTTTGTAGCTTTTGTGATATAAAATGTTTGAAATTATATTTGATTATATGGAGGTGTATGATGTTTAGAATAATATTTTTCTTTTGGTTGGTTTAAAAAATAATTTAGAAGTAATTTTATTTAGAAAATTTAAAGAAATATAAATTCTTACGTATATAGCTGATTTTTATTACATGTTGTTACATGAAGGGTAGTTAGGTTAGTTATTTTAGTAAATTTGTTTCATAATTGAAATTTTATTTTAGCGGTTAGCTTTAATAAATTTATTTTTGATAAATTTGATGGGTTCTTTTTTAAATATAATTATTTCTTCTAGAAATAATAAATCTAGTTGTTATAAATCTCTAAATTACTTATTTACTTTAGTTTATTTCTTATTGTGAAAAAGTACAATACAAATTATTTTAAAAAATATTTAAATATAAACAAATTATTATACTTTAGTCCTTTATAAAGCTTTCTCTAGGTTTTGGGTTTACAAAAATTGTTTCCTACCTTGATAAAGAGGCAACATTTAATTTCACAATGGTAAATAAACTATCGATAATTGGATACTCTGGTGAGCTTCAGAGTCAGAGACAATGACGAAAGGAAAGAGAAGAAAGTCGTTAATGACATAAATAACAATGAGAGTTGTATATTAGAGTCTAATGCGAAACAAATGATAAGTGGAGCTTTTAGTGGTGTGTTGTGGAGTGGTTGGAGATTTCATATTTTAAGGCTTGTACAGTTATGTGGTGATGGGTTCGAGTAGGTGGGGAGAGATAAATATAGATAGATAGGGATATAGAAAAGAAGGGATACACATATATAAAGAGACGTATTGATAGTGAGGTATAGAGTTAGGTATCTAAGGAGACTTTGAGAGGGATATAAATAGATAGAGAGATAAACAAATAGAGATGATGATAAGAAGTGATATAAACATGGAGGTAGAGATATATAGTAGATAGAAGGAGAGAGAGAGAGAGAGAGAGAGAGAGAGAGAGAGAGAGAGAGAGAGAGAGAGAGAGAGAGAGAGGTGTGATTGGTAGAGATAATGAAGTATACTTAGAATAAATATAGTATGCATATGCATATGTAAATGTATATGTATATATATATGTATGTGTATATGTATATATATATATGTATATGTATATGTATCTGTATATGTATATATATGTATATGTAGATGTATATGTACATATACATATATATATATATATACATATACATATATATATACATATACACATACATATATATATACACACACATGCATATATATATACATATACATATACATATATATATATATGTATATGTATATATATATATATATATATGTATATATCTATATATACATATAATACATATATAGAAATATACATATATATACATATGTATATAGGTATATATGTATATATGTATATATGTATATATATATGTATACATATATACATATATACATATATACCTATATATATATATGGATAAGGGATGGAAAAAGGTAAGGAAATAGAAAAAAGGGAGGGAGATAGAAAGGACACATATGTAGGGAGACGGGGTAAGGAGAGGTAAGGATACATATATATACATATATACATATATATATATACATACATATATACATGTATATACATATATATATACATATATATATATATATACATATATATATATATACATATATATATATATATATACACACGTATATGCATAGATATATACATGTATATGTATACATATATATATACATATATATACATATATACATATATACATATATACACATATATACATATATATATACATATATATATATATATATATATATATATATGTATATATGTATATATATGTATATATATATGGATAAGGGATGGAAAAAGGTAAGGAAATAGAAAAAAGGGAGGGAGATAGAAAGGACACATATGTAGGGAGACAGGGTAAGGAGGTGTAAGGATATAGAGACAAAGGAGGTAGATAGAAATGATAGATATGTAGGAGGAGGGGGTGACAAGAGGTAAGGAGATAGAGACAAGGGAGGGAGATAAAAATGATGAAAATTTAGGGAGAGGATTGAGTATGAACTAAAACATTATTTGATACAAATAAAATCCAAATAGCTAAAGGAAAAGCCCACTTTAATTAATACTATATCTAGAAACAATTTGTAGAGGAGACATAAGGAAAAAATGAGTGTGTGTGTGTGTGTGTGTGTGAGAGAGAGAGAGAGAGAGAGAGAGAGAGAGAGAGAGAGAGAGAGAGAGAGAGAGAGGAAAATGAGAGGGAGCGAGTGAGGATGGAAACTAAAAAAGAAGAATAGACAATCATACACACACACAGATATATATTTGTGTGTGTGTGTGTGTGTATCGAGAGATCGAGAGAGAGAGTGAGAGAGACTGAGAGAGAGGTATTTTTATAGATGAATATAGAGTGAGGATGGATAGAGAGATTGAGATAGACTGAGAGGTAAAGATAGAAAGAGAACTATGGAGATAGAAAGGGATACATAGAGATACATAGAGAAGAAGAGATATATATGAGGAGATATAGATGGTGAGATAGATTGATAGAGAAATAACAAGGATAAATGAAGGGAGATTAGAAAATAGAGAGGGGGATATATATAGAGGGAAAGAGGAGAGATAATGAGATAAAAATTAAGAGAGAGGAATGGAGGGAGATGGGTAGAGAAAGAGGGATATGAAGAGAGAGAGGATGGGAAAGAGATAGGGAGATATAAGGAATAGAAAGAGGGTGAGGTGTAGAGGGAAGAGTAAGAGAGATAGAGAGTAAGGAGATAGAGAAAGGTATGTAGATGGAGATTGAGAAGAAGAGGGATATGGAGGGGGAAGAGGAAGATAAAAATAGAGTGATGAGATGGGAGAAAAATAGATAAAGAAATAGAGAAAGATCGATAGAGAGATGAGATACAGAGAAGATGAGAGGGTAAAACACATAAAGGGATAATACTTAGTTGAGTTTCCATATATCTCTATGACGTACCCAATTCACACTAAGGTGTGATTACTAGTACATATATTTTTCTTTATGTCAAGAATAACATATCAAATAAGGCAAGAGCCTAGAACACAATGGTAAATTGTGAGCCTCTTATCTAGGAGGTCTTGGGTTTAAATTTAATTTAACTTAATAAATAATAAATAATCAAAACACATAATAATAATCTAATCTTGGCTTTGGCTTCTAATCGATCAAAAAAACAAAAAAACATATCAAATAATTATATATTTAATTTAAAACAAATTATTTTTGGAAATCATTTAAATTTATGAGTTTAAGCTTTCTAGATACCATTTTTTTTATCTACATAATATTTTAAATGTCATTTGTAATAGTGGTTTGGCCTTAATGAAAATATACTTCGATGATACTTTATAAAGAACCTCTCAAAATTTATTTTCTCATCAAATTTACAAGTTTATTTCAAGGAAAACCATTCTTCTCAAGAGGAGCTTTGGTTCACAGATAAAATTCAATCATTGTTTAAAGTGAATATTGTTATGATTCATTAATAATTAAATGGTATGAATATAAAATCTAGATGAAAGAAAGTGAATGACATGAACATGACAAGGAAGATATTCACATATTCAACATATGGTTATCATAATATAGGACTACTCTATACTCTTTTAACAAGAAATTGATTACTAACAATAATTATAATCTAGAGTATAGTATTTTTTTAGGGGCTTGTGTATGATCTTGGAATGCACATACCATATTCCTTAGTTATAGTTTAATTGAAATATTTCTTTATAATGCCTAATAATTTAATTTTACATACATACATACATACATACATACATTCATTTATACACAAAATAATAATATATCCTAATTTGAAATCTTGCAACCAAATTTCAAAGTTTACATACATATAAATATATATACACATACACTCATCTACACACACACACACACACACACACACACACACACACAAACACACACACAGACACATATATATACACACACATATACACACATAAATATATACACACATACATATATACATATGTATATATAAATACATATATGTATATACATATGTATAGATATGTATACATATGTATATACATGTGTGTGTGATTTTAAAATGATGCATTCTTGTACAACATATTGATGCACAAAATAATAATATATCCTAATTTGAAATCCTCCAACCAAATTTCAAAGTTCTCTTACTAGATATCATGAGTAAACATAATTATATCTCATAGATTGAGCTAGATAAATACTCCAATTTGAATGAAATATAATAAATGGAGGGAGAAATAATTTACCAAATCATTAATGTCAAAGTGTAAAAGTAAAAACTTTATTTTAAGTGGTATGAATATAAAAAACTAGTTACAATCAAATGAATGAAAAGGAAAGGAAAGGAAATGTGCTAAATTGACAAATGGTTATAGCAATATTAGACTACTTCATTGTCCTTCAAGAAGGCACCTAGTTACTCACAATAATTGTAATTTGAAACAAACTATTTTTTTAAAGAGTTTTGGTGCTTGAGCTTTGAATGCACCTAACATATTCCTCAGAAAGTTATAATAATACTTCTCTATATCACATAATACTTTAAGAATTGATATCCTATCATTTTCATATAGTACATAATTGTATAACATAATTACATACAAAATAATTATATTCAGCTACTTGAAATCCTATAACCAAATATTACAATTCTATAAATAGTCATTATATACTGAACTCGATCAATACTCTTATTTGAAAAATATATAATGCATAAAGGAAGAAATAATTTACCAAAGAATTAATGTGAAAGTGTTATAGAAAATCTTTAATTAAATGGTATGAATATAAAAATTGGTTGTAAGCAAGTGAATGATAAGGAAAGGAAAGAAAAGACATTTTCAGTGTTAACAGATAGATTAGTAATATGGGATTACTCCATAGTCTTTTTAGAAGTCACCTAATTGTCAACAATAATTGTAATTTGAAATATAATGATTTTTCTAAAGATGCATGTTTAAGCTTAGAATTCACCTACCACATTCACCAAACAATTAGAATTTAATCAAAATGTTTCTCTATCTCATCTAATAAGTCAATAACTGGTATATATTATTTTCATATGATATAATCTTTTACAATTAATTTATATACAAGATAATCATATTCAACTGTTTGAAATCATACAATCAAATATCAAAATTTTCTTGCTGAACAACATTAGCAATAAATTAATTATAACTTACAATTCTTTTCCATGACGTCATAAGACATGCAACTAATCTTGTCTAGGCCCTCTTCTAATACGAGATTATTACAATTTTTCACAGCCATAATCTGCAACCTTGTGATTAGATACATTCTCTAAGACCTCATTTTTCAAGGCATCTGATTTAGGCAACGTCCAATCATGGCGCGAACTGTTCTAGGCAACGTCCAATGCTTCAATATTCTACACGAATGTCTGCAAGACCATATTGATAAAAAAAATTCTCCCGTGTGCTTTCAATGGTAGTCATAGCCATTTTAAAATCTCCATTAAACAAAGATAACAAGAATATTAGAAAGGTGATTTGATAGACCCACCACTTACATACACTTTGAAGCTTCCAAAGCCTTACATTTTCATTTCCTGCTAGACTTACACGTCCCATCGCATTCCATGAATGACATTTCTCAGAGGTATTTTGTCAAATAGTTCGCACCGTTGTCTGGGATGCCACTTTATGGTTAAACAATTCTCATGCTATTCCTTTTCTGCCAATACAATCCATGGAATCTTATTTGAGGAATTATGTCCAACAAATCAGATGCTTCTATACCCTCTACTTGTGGTTTTTTGTTGAACCATGTGACATTGATATGTTTGAGATGACATTTTTATGGAAGGATTAATCAGGGAGTTTTCTTCAAGTGCCTTCTCCTAAATATTTGAAGTCTCCTCAATGTATCTTGCGCTCTTCTCAACTTCATCGGAAACATCTCCTTACAAAAATTTTCTATACAAATAATGTTATGTTCACATATGCACCATGGTATCTACACTTAGAAATATTTTATTATTTTCTGTTGATGTGTGTCCAAGTTTACTACAATGATGACATGTAGGTTTGCCTTTGGATTTAACATTCCTTTGTTCTCCACTCTTTGATAATTCTCCTTCTTCTGTAGATGAAGAGTGCTTGTTGTATCCTAGTCTAGAGGTGTCTTTTGTTTTAGGTGATCTCATCAATTCTTAAATGCCTCAACTCACTTCTCAGTTGCTCATTTTGTGACCTTAGGTTTGTGATCTCCAAGTCCTTTCTATTTGCTTCCTGATTAGCAACTATCAATTGATTTATCATATCTAGCTGATTATTTGTAAGGTCTTGTACTTCAAATGATCTGTCTTTAAGTCTTATTACCATTTGTCTTTTGTCTTCTTTAGTCATGACTTTGTCTTCTTCAACCTTCCTCTCTTGTTCTATTACTTCACATAGTAATACTGATTGGGTTTCCTATTCTATCTTGAGATCTTTTACTTTTTTGCTTAGGGCACTGTTCTTTTCTAGTAGTTCTATTACTACTTCACTAGTGACACCGATCTTTCCATTTTCAAGTAGTCCTTCTATGTCAACTTCCCTGTATTGAGTATCATTTTGCTAAATTACTACCTCTTTCCTTTTTGTCAATGATTTCCTTGACTCTTCTCTAGCACCTTCAAGTTGTTGCAATATGATCTACATTTCAACCATCTAGTTCTCAATGATTTTTCCCAACATGTAGGAAACAAGATACTAAGAGGGGGGCGAATCAATATCTTAAACTTTAACTTCAAAACCAAATTATTGAATTCACACCTAATTAATCTCATATCTCATATAACATTAAAACTATAATGCTGAAACATAAATGAAACACATCACATCCATGAAAAATTCAACACATAACACAAATGATTTGGTAACCCAGAAACACTTCAATGTGAAGGTAAAATTTGGGTGGGGATGAAACCCAAAAATCTTCCTATTGCAACAATAAAGTTAACCTATCAAGCTTGCAATGTTTGATCATAATCTATGATCTACACTGTGAGGGGTTTTCCCTGTTAAAGGATTTCACACTTACAATTAAGTAAGGAATCTGATAGGAGGTTTACATAGACCTGTTAGGATCACTCGGTTAAGAGATTTTCCCTGATTCAAAAGTTGATTTAGTAGCTGACCCTTAGTTTGCTCTACAAGCTGATTTTGGATCTCCTCTATACAATCTTTGATCTTGATCTCTTGATTTAATCTCCTTTTAGTCCTTCACTGCTTCAATTGCCCTTGTTTGAACTGATTCCAAACTTAGTCTTCCTTGCTTTGTTCTATCCTTTTCCTCACTTCTTCTCATCACATACACGCTCGCATACCCATACATTTTTTTATTCTAGGGTTAGAATCCTCCTTAAATAGATGTTCTGTGAAAGTTATAGATCTTAATCCATGGTTTACAATTCATCATCTTTTGTCATTTCTATCTGATTTTCTAATTGGTTGAATTGCATTCTTTAGGATCATTACCTTCTATGATGACGTGTAATCTCCATCTTAAGTGTCTCTACAAATATTAAATCTCATATGGAAGTCGGCCAAAATGATTTACATATTTGTTTGTGCAATTACATATTCATATGACAACACTGAACTACTCAGCATCTGAATGTGCTGACGCTCGGTCATTGTTCACATTCATACTGGCACTTGACTTCTATATGTATGTGTTTCTTTATTTTCTTGACAATGACCATCTCTGCAATTTACTCAGTTTTTACTAAAATAACTCGACTTGTATATATGATTAGTCTCCACTAGGGTGCTTGACAATCACTAACTTGTTTGACATCAAATGCAAAATAAACAAGTCCTTTGTTATGCTCAGCCTTTACTAGATGACTCGGTCGCAATGATGACCATTCATGCTTGCCTAGTAAATGATTAAGTGTTTGGATGCTAATAGACAACATAGGCTTAGAGATCAACATGCATGGTATGCCTGGGTGTGTATTTAGTTAACAAAATACTACTTTCCAGATTATTTGTACTAACCCCTTGTCAAGGTAGTTATTTTAGAAGGTTTTGGGTTTTGGGTTTTGTTTTATTTTACATTGGCAAGTTGAAAGATAACAAGCAACTCGCTTTTGGGGTTGGATTTTTGATCAGTTATCTTCTATAGTAAATGGATTCATTTATTGCAGTCTCATTGTAATCATTAATATTTTGTAAAACACATTATGGCATTGTAATAGGAGGTTTCCATGCAATAATTATTTGTAAAAGAAGGTATGCCTTCTTCAAGACCCAATTCAAGCAACTGCACCTATATAGGACTTAGGTACTAGGAAACACCAAGGGTTTTCTTAACCCCTTTCCTTTTCCCCTAGTGCCTACACTTGAATGGAGCATTGTAAATATTTTTGATATTAATAAAATAAACAGTTGCCTTTTATTAATAAAAAAATAAAAAATAATATATTAATAAATTCAAGTGAGAAATATCAATATATTATTAAATCAATTATTTGAAATTAAAGTTTTTAAGGATTAATTTACCTAAGTTCTTGTAATAGAATTATGAACAACTTTTTTTAGTTCATTTTCTTTTGATGGAAAAAATAATAATACAATCAAACTTAGTAATGGCATGCAAATATAGACAACATATTAACTTGTTATTAACAAAACATGATATAAAATAAGGATAAAGAAGACATATCAATCTTTAAAATATAATATGGATAGTTAATAAATTTATTAAATCAAGCAATAATAAGTTTATTAATAGTTGAATATTGTAAAACAATTAATTAATAAATATGAAAAATATTCAAAGTTATTTTTGTTTTCACATTTATAAAAAAATTTAAATTGTATAGCAAATTTTCCTTTTAAATATAATTTGTACTTATATTTAAAATTTTGTATCTTTTAAAATTACGTCAAATATTTTTATTCTTAAGTTAAATTAGATTTATAAATATTTTAATTTTAATTTTATATAAATATAAATGTCTTTTCATGATAAAAAATTAAGATCACACTTATTTATTTATAATTAAAATGACTTATGATTATTAAATTAGATTATATTTTATTTATTTAAAGCTATTTTTAATACTTATATAATCATCTAATGAAAACATCTTATTCAAATAAAATATATTTAATCATCTTATTTCTTTAAAAAATCTAAAGTTATTTTTTTATAGATGTTATTTTACAAAATTATATATATATATAATTCTAAAGTTTTACCAATTGAATATATAATTTAAAATAATAATTTATATAAAAAAGATAATTAAGAACTTCAATTTTGTTAAAACGAATATTATAAATTTTTAATATTTTTAAACAAATTATTTAAAATTAAATTAAACATTAGTTATTAAATATTAAAATAAAAAAATTGTTAACTCTTCATTTTTACTTGAAGAGGATGTATTTTTTTAAAGTTTAAAAAAGAGAGATTATAATGTCAATTGTCCAATTTTTTTGGTAAATAATGAAATAAAAATAAGTTACTTCTTAATTTTACATGATGAGTTTTGAGATGCATTTTTTCTGATGGTATAAGTGTAAAACCTGCACCTGTTATTAGGAGGCATAGGGTACCGGTAGGAAACATATACGTAGGGGCAAGGGGCTAGGTACAAATAAGTTACACCGTAGCTAGTGCACACTTTATGAGTGTAAGCTCAACTCACACATGTAAGCTATCTCACAAAATGACTCAAAGACATGTCATATGGAATATAATTTATGCCACATCATGTGTGAATACAAATTAATTTGGGGAAAAGCCTTTGGAACCTTTCATTGGCTGGCGTAAAAGTCCCATATTATATCATACCCCTCATTAATGTGCTGCAATCCCAATAAATGTGCAACTGCACTTTCATTCAAAGTATACACCTATATTTTTACTAGGTATGTCTACTCATTCTGTATTGTTTTGGTAGGAGAGTTATATATTATTCTTGTAAACTTTTATAAGATGATCTGAAAACCATTTATTGATAGTTGTTTTCAGGTGTTAGACAACTTCCAGTTGCAAGAAAGTTCAAAGGATAAGTCTATCCACTAATTAGAATGGATACACCCAAACATATACTTTTTAAGGAGTTATATGATATTTTTCCTTGTATATCTTGCCACAATTTTTTTAGATATCCCTTAGAATTGGGATAAAAAATAATTTCAAGGCAAGAAGACAACAAGTGAGGATAGAAGGAAAAAAGGTAACAAAAGAAGACAACATGAAAGTACAAAAAAGTAAACATCCTTAGTAGTAATTCTACCCAGTTGAAAGATTTTTAATTTTAATTTTTAATATATAAATTCTTCACATGCCTAAAGTTTGGGAAAGTAAATGGTTGGTTTTTATCTAAAGAAAAGGACGAAATGCAAACACACGACTATAGCAACCATAGACCAATAAAATTAGAGAAAAAATACTTTCTCTTAAATTTTAGAAAATGTCATCAAAACTAAATGTCTATTGTTGAAAAAAGGTGAGAAAAATAAAGTAATTTGAATGGCTCATACTTGAATGGATGTATCTTGTAGTTTTCCTTAGTCTTGCACATGTTGATTATCAATTGCTCGTGTAGCCATCCACTTAGGTTAAGTGGATAGTTGGTGTGGATGATATGACATGCACCATATGTTTCTCCACTAGGTACACTATCCTCCCTACTAGAGTAATAGATTATGTATGCTATCATCAATTTTGCAAACTTCATTTCTTCATCGATGACACATTCTCATCAATCCTTTTTTTTCTCCAATGGCTTTGGTAGATTTATCGAGTCGAATCTTCTGTATTGTCATCTTTGTTAGAGTAATTAGATATTTTCTAATCAACTCTAGTTTCCTTAAACTAAACTTTAGGCATCTAATAATTAATTCTTTTATAATTATTATGATGCAACCTAGGTTAGACCTTTTTAGGGTTTTGATTTCCTTTATGAGGACGATCTCTCTTTGTAATTATTAATTCATTTACTTTTGATTATAGAAATCATCTTTTTGCTCATAAAAAATGTCTCATCTATGGATATGGCAATTTCAGCCTCCATAGCTTTTTGCTTCTCTCTTCTATGACAGGTTGATGCACGAGCATCCTAGGTGTAAGAGCAATCTTGCATCACCTAAAAATATTTTCTTTTTAGTCTTTTCTATTTTAATAAGGACTACTAGACAAGGTGGTTACTATTTCTGGGAACTTCCTATTTTTAGTAAGTTTTTCATACAAGCTTGAAATGTTCTTATTTTCTACATGAAGGTTCATTTTAGAGTTATAAGCCTACCATACAAATCTCATTGATCCAGCTTAAGTATCAGAGAAATTATTATGGATTTTTAGTGGAAAAATTTGTAGAAAAATCTCCAGGCTCATCATTGGAGGCCTTAGAGTGTCTGGATGAGGTCCAAAAACTCGATGGAAGGGTGCTTGAGCCATTCTGAGCCTATAGATCAAGAGTTTCCATTTTCGAAAAGTGGTTATAATATCCAATCAGAGCAATGGTTCGAGAGTTATGACCTTCCAAAGTTGGGCTACTCAAAATTCTTAAAATAAATGTCAAAGATGTATTTGATCAACTCTATATGTGTTGCTAGGGTCTTTTGGCCCTAGGTATTAAGTTTGAGCATCTAGAACCTTCCCAAGCAACATAAATTTTCCTATTTAAGAAAGGCCCAAACATTCTCTAGGACAACTCTAGGTGGTAGTTTGCAGCTTAGTCTTGTAGATTACTATAATGAAGGTGCCCATGTGGGTTAGCATATTGTACTTGTGAATTCTTTAATTCCACATTTGTGGTGCAAATAAGAAGTCCATATTTTATTCTCGCATTTGTTGTTGTTCCTTTATTTCTGTTATGGTTTTATGGTATTAAGGGGAGCATCCTTCATCAAGTGGTATAAGAGCTAGAGTTCTTGAGTGTGTGGATAGATTGTCGATTATGAGGTAGTTCGCACTAGGACCATGGTTTGGGTTGAGTATGTAGACAAATCGTCGATTGTGAGGCAATTTGCACTAGGGTTTTAGAGAAAGTGCAAAAAATGCCTCCATAAAGAGAGTGTGGTGAAAGAGATGTAGGTGTTACACCTAAGGGTTTTAGAGCTCTCTAAAGAGAAATGCAAGCATTGGAAGAAAAAATGTGCAGAGAAATAAATCTTGTCATAAGAGATGAAAGTGAGGATGAGGACAAAGAAGAAGAAAATGCCAAACCAGAGGTAGTTATAAACCCAGAGGAAGAGAGACTTTTTAAGACCATCTCCAAGATTGGAAAAAGACCTAAGTTTGAGGTTCCCACAGTTTCAAAAAATCTTAACCCAAAGGAGCTGATTAATTAGATCAATGAATTGGAGGAGTGCTTTGAGTATGAAGATATTGAGGATCCTGATAGGGTCAAGTTTTTGAATATGAAACTGAAGGGACATGCCAAGATTTGGTGGTAGGAGGTTTAGTTGGAGTGAAATAGAAAGGGAAGGAACAAAATCACTAGATGGGATAAGATGATAGCTAAACTAAAGCGACAATTCATTCTTGTGGATTATGAGCTTGATTTTTTGAAGAAAATGCAAGGGTTGAAGCAAGTGGGAAAATTTGTTCAAGAGTATACTAAAGAGTTCTACCAAGTTCTCATTAGAACTAGCCATACAGAAGCTAATAAGGAGAAAGTGGCCTGTTGTCTTAATGGGTTAAGGCCAAGTATTCAGGACGAGCTGAGTCTGATTTGAATGAATAGTATTAAGGAGGCATACCAATTTTCTATAAGAGTTGAGGAGAAACTGAGCAAGAATTTTGACAACAAGAATAGTGAAAGAGGTTGTGGTGGAAGATTTAGTGGACGATCTTATGGAGGTTGCAATGATGATCAAAAGAACAAGGATGAGGCTGGAAGTAGCAGTCACAACTAGAGGGGAAATGATTATAAAAATTTCCATGAATAGAACAATAGAGATCAGAGAGGAAGAGGCAGACAACAAGGATCTCGAAGAGGAGGCTTCTATAGGAAATGTTTTCATTGCGGAGAAGAAGGGCATAGAGCATTTGAATGTTCCCAGTGCCAAGGAAGGACAAATAGAAGATCAAAAGGCCAGACTAGAGTTGCACATGTTGATGAAGATGCCAGATCATCACATTCTAAAGATGCTAACAGAGGCAAAGTCCTAGTTAACAAAAGAGTCCTGCTAAATGGTGAGAATGAACCTGATCAAAGAAGGAGTTTTTTTTGCACCAAGTGTAGATGTGAAGATAAGTATTGTGATGTGATCATTGATGGTAGAAGTACTAATAATTTGGTGTCAGAAATGATGGTCACAAAGTTGAAGTTGAAGAGGTAAGAACACCTGCATCCATTTTGTATTGCTTGGGTGCAAGATGACCACAAGGTCGTGGTCAATGAGAAATGCCCAGTGAAGTTCAGGATTGGAAGCTACTAGGATGAAGTACTATGTGGTATCATACCTATGGACATATGTCATATGTTTCTAGGTAGGGCATGTCAATTCGACATATATGCTATACATGATGGGTGAGAAAATACCTACACTCTGACCAAGGATAGAGTGAAGCATAAGTTGAACCCATTGAAGGAGAAAGAAGAAAAGGTATGTAGTGCTACCAGAATATGTTTTGTTGATGGAAAAGAGTTTCTCAAAGGGATGAAGCATGATCATATGTGTTTTGTTGTAATTCCTAAAGATAGTAAAGAAGAAGTAGAGGAGGTACCTACAAAAGTTGTAGATATGTTCGGAGAGTTTTCTGATATTGTGTCAAATAATGTACCTGATGGATTACCCTTCGTGAGGAAGATTAGCCACGAGATGGATTTCATTCTAGGAGCTAGTTTGCTAAACATGGCAGTGCACAAAATGACATCAAAAAAAAGTGGAGAGTTGAATAGACAAGTTCATGAGTTGTTGTAGAAGGGGTTGATTCGAGAGAGTCTAAGTCCATGTGTTGTACTAGCCATATTAGCACCAAAGAAGAATGGAGAATGGAGGATGTGCATAGATTCTCATGCTATCAACAAGATTACAATCAAGTAAAAATTTCCATTGCCAAGGATGGATTATATTATAAACTATTTGAGTGGGTCTTAGTATTTCACAAAGATAGATCTGAAGAGTGGATACCATCAGATTTGCATTAGAAAAGGAGATGAGTGGAAGACTACTTTCAAAACAAGGGAAAGATTGTACAAGTGGTTAGTCATGCCTTTTGGGCTAACCAATGCACCAAGCACTTTCATGAGGCTCATGAATGAGGTACTGAAGGAATTTCTAGGTTAAGTTTGTAATTTTTTACCTAGATAATATTTTGATCTTTAGTAAGACATTAGAAGAGCATTTGATGCATATTCGCAAAGTGTTTGATAAGTTGAGGGAGGAAAATTTCCTGATAAACCTAAAGAAGTATAGTTTTGTAAAGAAGGAGTTGGTGTATTTGGGATTTGTAGTATCAATAGAAGGTCTAAAAATGGACCCAGAGAAAGTGAAGGCTATCCTTGAATGGCCTACTCCAAGGAGTGTGATAGAGGTAAGCTCTTTTCATGGACCGGCTAGTTTTTACAGAAAGTTCCTAAGAGGTTTTAGCAACATTTGTGGACCCTTGATTGAAACAATGAGAGGCCATAGGAAAGAATTTAAGTGGACTATAGGATCAAATAAGAGTTTAATCTATTGAAATAGAAAGTTACTAAGTAACCTATTTTATCACTTCCTAATTTTAACAATGTGTTTCAAGTAGACTATGATGCTAGTGGTACTGCAATAGGAGCTGGTTTGAGCCAAGATGGTAGACCTGTTGCTTATTTTAGTGGGAAATTGAATGATGCAAAAAGAAAATATTCTATTTATGATCAATAATTTTATGCTATAGTTCATGCATTAAAGAAGTGGAGACACTATCTTCTTCCTAAGGAGTTTTTTTTGTATACTGATCATCAAGCTTTGCAATATTTGAATAGTCAGGAAAAATTAAACCAAAGGCATTTGAAGTGGGTTGAGTTTTTGTAGAGTTATACATTTTTTTTTGAAACATAGAAGTGGGAAGTCTAAAAAAGTTGCAGATGCTCTTAGTAGAAGACAAATTTTGTTGACAGAAATGTAGATTGAGGTGGTTGGGTTCAAGGAACTCAATACTTTGTAATTAGATGATCCTGATTTTGGTGAAGCATGGAAGGCAAAGTGGTTGGATTTCATGATCTAGGATAGTATGTTGTTCAAAGGAAGTCAGTTGTGCATTCCTAGAAGTTCAATGAGAGAGAATTTCATCAAGGAGAAGCATAATGGAGGATTTGTTGGACATTTTGGTAGAGATAAAACCATAGCTTTTGTTGTTGAGAATTATTACTAGACATAGTTGCAACAAGATGTGAAGAAGTTTCTAGAGAGTTATAGAGTATGTTAGATGGCGAAAGGAGTGAAGAAAAATATAGGGTTGTATCAACCATTACCTATAACAGAGAAACCATGGGATGATGTCAACATGGATTTTGTTCCTAGATTACTGAGGACTCAGTGTGGGCATGATTCTATTTTTGTGGTGGTTGATAGGTTTTCAAAGATGGCACATTATTTTCCTTGCATGAAGATTAGTGATGTTGTTCATGTGGCAAAGTTGTTTTTCAGAGAAGTGGTGAGATTACATGGTCTGCTAAAGAGTATAGTTTTAGATCGAGATACCAAATTTGTTGGATATTTCTAACGTACATTATGGAAGAATTTGAAGATAGATCTGAATTTTAGTTCATCGCATCATCCACAAATTGATGGACATAAAAAAGTTGTGAATTGTAGTTTGGGAAATTTATTGAGATGTTTGGTTGGAGACAAGCTAAAAGGATGGGATCTAATTTTACCACAGGAAAAATTTGCATATAATAATTTTGTCAACAAGAGTATTGGTAAATCACCATTCCAAATTGTATATGGGAGTAGTCCTAGAAATGCTTCTGAATTGTGGTAGTTGGATAAAGGGGAGATAAGTAGTGCTGAAGTAGAAGAATTTGTTGAATATATGAAGAACATCCATGAGGAGGTGAGGAAGCATATCATTAAGATGAATACACAGTATAAATCTAAGGAAGATGTGAAAAGGAGGTATGTAGAATTTTATATTGGACATGAAGTCATGATTCATTTGAGAAAGGAGTGTTTTCCAGTGGGTACATATAATAAGTTGAAGATGAAGAAGTTTGGACCATGCAAGATAGTGAAAAGGCATGATTCTGGAAATGCATATGAAATGGAGTTTCCTGCTGAATTTAATATTTAACTAGTATTTAATATTGAAGATTTGAAAAATTATTATGAAGGAGGTGGTGGAGATGAAGTTACAAAAGCCCAGTGGAGTATTCCAACAACTAGTTCGACTATAAAGGAGATTGAGGAGATACTAGATAGTCATGTCAGCAAAACTACAAGGAACATAACTTATGAGGAATACCTGGTCAAATGGAAAGGAAGGGTAGTAGAGGATTCATCATGGCTAGTAAGGAAGGAGGTTAACTATCTTGGTTTTCTTTTGAACACCTGAGATGTGACAGGGTCACTTCTCAAATTACCCCGGGTGTTTGATGTAGGAGCATCTTGGGTGTAAGAGCAATCTTGCATCACCCAAAAATATTTTCTTTTTAGTCTTTTCTATTTTAATAAGGACTAGTAGACAGGGTGGTTACTATTTTTAGGAACGTGCTATTTTTAGTAAGTTTTTCATACTAGCTCAGAATGTAATTATTTTCTACATGAAGGTTCATTTGAGTTATAAGCTTACCATAAAAAGCTCATTGCTCCAGCTTAAGTATCAGAGAAATTATTGCAAATTTTTGATGGAAAAATTTGTAGAAAAATATTCAGGCTCACCATTGGAGGCCTTAGAGTGCCTGAATGAGGTCCAAAAACTGAATGGAAGAGTGCTTACGCCATTCCAAGCTTGTAGATCAGGAGTTGGCATTTCTAAAAAGTGGTTATAATAACCAATTGAAGCAATGGTTTGAGAGTTATGGACTTCCAAAGTTGGGCTACTTGAAATTCCTAAAATAAATGTCAAAGATGTATTTGGCAACCTCTATATGTATTATTAGGGTCTATCAATGCTAGGTATTAAGTTTGAGCATCTAGAACCTTCCAAGGAGACATAAAATTGCCTATTTAAGAAAGGCCCAAACATTGTCCAGGATAAGTTTGGTTGGTAGTTCATAGCTTAGTCTTGCAGAATATTGTAATGAAGGTGCCCATGTGGGTTAACATATTGTACTTGTGAATTCTGTAATTCTACATTTGCGGTGCAAATAAAAACATATCTTGTTCTAGCATTTGTTGTTGTTTCTTTGTTTCTGTTACGGGTTTATGGTATTAAGGGGAGCATCCTTCATCATAGGTTTTTGCATATAGGTGATTCTTGAGAGCTATGGGGTTGATCTTTTATCAACTTCAACATGGTATTATAGCTCCAAATATTCATGCCCCTATTCTATTCTTTAGATATTTGGTGTCAATTTTTAGATATGTGTTTTTCTCTTTCAAAGTCTTTCAATTTTCAAAAGTGTTTTGTATTGGATTTGAGGGGTACTTATTTTTTGGAGCACTTTGAGCTCAAACAAACATCATTGTTGAGCTTAGAGTGCTTGAAAACCCCCATTTCCTTATAAAATACGTCCAATTTGGACATTGTTGAAACTTGAGGCAATTTTTTTTGCACCTTTGCTATTTTGACTTGGGGACACAAATTGAGGCATCCATATTTTCTGATAAAAATATTATTAGAAAAGTTTTTTATTTTACCATCGTTTAATATTCTAGTCTTTTGATTTTACTAGTCTTCTCATTTTACATTCAATGTCCATGTACACCTATGAGTAGATTGGAAGTCCAGATTGACACTTTGAAGGTTGATGATTTTGGATTCCACCGATTTTTTTTTGGTGATTAGTATTTTTTGGGCTACGCTTTATGGACCATGTGTACCCCTCAACACAAGTCTTGTCTTTCTTGCACCCACTGATCACCACAATCTTTAGTGGTTGTTTGGGTTTGACCCTGATCATAACATTGAACCCACTTGAAACTTGGCTTTCAAGGTGTCTTTAAGTGGGAATCTTTTACAAATGCACATTCCCTTCACATACCCTTTTTGTGGCAGTGCTCTTTATGGGTCTGCAAGTGTGATTCTCTCTCCCCGCCATAGTTTTATGGATTCATGCATGCCCACCTTTTGGGTGATTGACATTAATGATGCATGCTCTTTCAACCACACATTCAAACCACCTCACCAAGCGCATCCATTCACGCATGGGTGAATGTACCTTAGACTCCTGCTTGCCTCATTTTGGGCCATGTCATCTTGTAGTTTGGAAAATCGATCGTTGGCGGATTTTATGGTGCATGATTTTTGTGACCACTTTTTCCCAAAGTCAATTGTGAGACTCTATTCTTGGCCCCTACACATGTGGAATCAATCCTCTACCTTATGACTTCAATTTTTAGGTTTAAGGCATTACATGAGCAATTTGTAGTTTCTTGAAATGGCATGTGATTGGTTGTTTAGTCATTGGACAAGGTGGTTTTTGAGGTTCTATTGGCAGATTTGGCTTTCCACATTGATTTTGGCATTTTTCTTGCCATTAATGGACCCATCTCTTTTGTCAGCCTTTAGGAGGAGTGCTAATTTAGTGCATGTTTAAAAATTGACAGTTGTTTTTTTGCTGGGTTTGGTAGTTTAGAAAAATTGTATGCAAAGTTTTGTGGATTTTGATTTTTGGCAATGGTTTTAGCATCTCAAGTGGTGGTTTTGCCTAGTGTCATTATTTTTTATTGGACTTTTTGCAATGTTCACTGCTCATGTAGGTCCCATGACCCCTCTTTGAATCTACATGGTCATCTTTTGATAGGCATTCCTTACTAGGCTTTTTTTTTTGCCTTTTAATGGAGCACAGTTCATTGTTTTAACAAGATGCATGTTTTCTCAAACACATGGAAATTTTCTTTTGGCCATTGATTTTTTTTATCCAGCACCAACCCTTAGCTTTCTAACTTATTTTCGGTGGCTGGATATTTTTCTCCAGCAGGGTTAAATTTTCAGGCATTTTTTTTTTGCCTTGATGGCCGTTTGACTATCAAATTTGGGCTCGTCACTTGCTAATGCCAGTGCCATATTAGCATTGCATCAACACTTCTATCACCTCTTAAGGCTCAATTTGGACCCACCTTCATGTTTTTCCTCATATCCCAGGCATACGAACTCTGTTTTCCAAAAATGAGATATCACCGAAAAGTTGGTTTCGAGCTTATTCTAGTACTATAGGTGATTTTTAGTTTTAATGCTTTTTTAATGGTATTTTCTACTATCAAAGTTAGGAGTTTAGTTTCGTAGTCCTATAGACATATCTTGAGCATCTGAGCTCCAATTTGGAAATTATTTATATCGTTGGAAAAACTCTTTCTGAGATCTTTCTAGTGATGCTGATTTTTTTTTTTCTAGATTTTTCTCTAGGCATATTCTATTTATTCTTTTGCATTCTGGTGGATATCTTGGTTGTTTCAGGTCCATGGATCGATTTTGTTACTTTGAATGATTCATCATGACTTGTAGTATCTCTTGTATTAGTCTTATGACTCTTCTAGTCTATTTAGACATCATTTGTATACATTCTTGTAAACGAACTAAGATAAAATGCCATACTTCATTTATATTTTTGTTTTAAGTAGTTTTTCCTTGTTTTGCCTTTTGATTCGAGTAGTTTCATCTTAGGACACTCATACAAATTATTGTATTTTTGGGACTCACCATATCTTATGTCTTATTATACATGCAATACTCATGATTAAAGTACCATGGAAGGTTGATGTTTTGCCCTTCTTTTACATCTTCCTTTTTCTAGTGAGCTTCCCTTCTGTGACATTAGCCTCATGACGTGTCTGTGATTGATCACCTTAGTACACACATATGTACTCTTTTGTGCATCTTCATGGTTCTGTTGAGCTGTCATTGTGCATGATGCTTAACGACATGAATCCTTTCAAACTCCTCTCTTGAAAAGATAATCCGAGGATCAACTCCAAGGTTTCGAGTGATCTTGCAACCTATTGGAATCTGCTTAGTTGAGGATAAATGTGAATGTTTAGGAGGAGGTCTTTTCTAGTTTTGATAGCTTTAGATGAGATGTAGAATCTACTTACTATCAAAAAGAATAAAACACACACAAAAGAAGTATGCTTTTGTATGGTCTATTTTTTTAATGAATGCAATCTAATAATGCAACTATATGAATTCCTAATTTAACCAAGTTTTTGTAAAAGAAAATAACAAACATAGGGTGATAAGAAGTTTAAGTCAATAACATGAAAAGTAAATCCTAATGGACATAAACTATGGAAACAATGCATCTACGAGTTAAGCTTTCGAAAAGATCAGTGGTTAACCAATGAAAGTAGGACCAACACTTCCTCAATTCCACTGATGCAATCATCAATGGGAATTTAGTAACTATATGATGCTTCACTTTTCATTAGATTGCAAGGCCATGGAAAGTACAATCATGAGAGACAAAAAGCAATGAAGGAACAAGATGGGTGATCTCTTCTTGAACTAAGCATGTCAGCAAAATTTTTAGACCCATAGTAGATACCAGAATTAAAAGATCACACAACCAAAAATAATACAATAAACTTTTGGCTCAATTACATTCCATAAACATACATTCACAAAATATAACACACTTAGGCAAGAATCACTACACTCCAAATGCGAGCACCAAAAGCATATATTATTGCAAAATAATGGTGACCTAAAATACATGTTACATTCCTAAATTTATAAGAAAACTTCTCCTCAATTTGTGTTGAGAGTGAGAGATATCTTTATGCAATCATATGCTTCTAAACTAATAAAACAAATCTATTTATGTACAAACTAACTATCTTGCTGGTGCACTAGTGCACCAACACACTTGGCACACCTGACACAATAGTGCACCTCATAGGCAGACCCGAAAAAATGCAAAATTTCACTAAGTGTCAAAATTGAAATTCTGGCTTCTAGGTTTTTTTCCCCTTTATACCAAAGCTATGTCTGGGTATTTGCCCTTGAATTTCTCAATTATATCAGTGACTTGGGTTGCATCTAGAAATCTAAGGCCTAATATTTATCTTTCACTTTCTGCCTATAGTTGCCCACTTCTATACGAGTTTCTTCAAAATTTCCAAGTTTCCTGTCAAGCTACAATAGTGCCTCTTCTATCTAGAATACCTGTCTGATATCATCATCATTGAAAACTTCTTCAAAAGTCCTTTGGAACTTTTCAACTACTATCTCTATTGGAATTAGTTTCTCCCTTGCATCATCCTCAAAAATGTCTAGACATGCATCGCTATAATGTTTCTTAGCTTCAAAAATTTGCTCTTGCACTTGGTCCTTGAGCCTGTGAATCTCCACATGTAATGTTTCCATTACTTTATTACCATTTGCAATTTTCTCTATCTAGTCATATAGTTTATCCAACTCCTCAACTGTATATACATCCATCAACATTTGATACCTCTGGCCTTTAATTGCTTATAATGCTTGCAAGTCTTTTCCCCAGGTATGTACTTTGTCCATTAGCCCAAAATCTTGATTCAAAATTGCTCCTAACTTATCTATATTATCTTTCATGATGTGTAGTAGCTTCAGATTTCCTTGTATAACTAATACACCTTTCTCCTCAAAAATTTCTTGCCATTGCTGACAAGCTCTCAAAAATGGGTCCAACTACACCACACCCTATCTCTTCTTTCAATTACCACATTTAAGGTTTCCTCAGGGTTTGTGGGATCCAAGGGACCAACAACTTCACTCAAATATCCCTTTAGGATTTCATTTTGCTTCTGAAGTGTTATCAATTATGCCCCTTCTTACTCCAAGTTTCTAAATACCTCCTTTATCCCTGTCGTTACCATTTGCTTTGTAGTTTCCAAGGTTGGCTTCCCAAGAATAACTTCCTCAATCTAATAATCTCTTGGAGTCAATTATTCAACATTTGATTGTAGAGGAGGGATAGCTACGTGAGCAAAAAGGTCCTTTGAGCATCCTTTGGACGTGAATTAAGTTTCCTTAGAACATCAATTAATTCCATTCTATCTTACTCCTCTATAGTGAATTGCCATTTTTTATTCCTTATTATTTGTTTTCTTAGCCACCTTGTGATATAATATACTGGGGATTAGCCCTTAGAAGATGAAGGAGTTTTTTCTATAATGCCTTTCCCCTTATCACTCCTTTCTAGAGTCTTCTATTTTTGTGAGGGATCTACATTGGGAGCCTTTGTTTTTGTGGAGTCCATAGTCCTCACCTCTGTGTCTTGAGAAGTTTGCTAAGGCTGTTCACTCATTTAACTTTCTTTTGACACTTCCTCGGTGGATACTTGTTGTAGCTCATCCCCTTGTACCTGTTCTTCTTCATTGTTTGGAGGCATAGGAGTAACCAATCCCTTGTCAACATAGAATGTGACTTACAATTGGGATGATGGAACTACCTTGGGTCCTTGTGATTTGGGTGGCTATTAACTCCAATCCTTCTATTGAGGTTGATTTGTTGGAGTATCTCTTATTTTATCCTTGACCAATTTGGCACCCATGGGCATAAAGTCAAAATCTGACATTTGAAAGACATCAGTGCCCCCCACATCCTGCTCATCTATCCACTACTGCATCTAATCTTCTGATGTGGTGATTTGAATGGATTGCCCAGGGATATGTGTGGTGTGATCATGGAGCTTCCTCTCTGCTCTTCTTCTATGGCTCTGGCAAGCCAAGTCCTCCTATTCAAAGGAAAATTATCCTCTTCATCCTCTTCATCCTCTTCTTCTTCTTCTTTCGAAATAGGTTCATGGATTGCTAGGAAAGGGATTACTTTCTTAATCACCTTTTGTCTCCTTTTAATCAGAGTCTTAATCTTCCTTTTCTTTTTAGAGGTGGAGGGGGATTCTTGCACTTGCTACTGGGGTATTTCTTAGACTTCCATTTCATTTCCTGCTTGTCCCTCTTCTATGGGTGATACTTGCAGATAATCTTTGGCTTGTGCGAATTCTATATTTTTTGGCCCTTGTATGTTTTCCTCTCCTTGTTGTGGAGGTGCCAAAATTTTGCCCCCTTTAGGTTTGGCTTGTTGAGGAGAATTAGTCTTCCTCTTGCCCTTACCTTTACCATTTTGAGCTCAATAATAACCAATTGGCCTATCAAGTTGGTGCATCATTTATGGTCTTATAAGTGACTGAGCTATAAATGTAGGTACTGTGACCTTTGCTCCTCTAGGTTTGGTTGGACAGGCTTGTGCATGGAAGATTACTATTTCTAGAATTGGATCAAGTTTGAATGGTTTCTTGATCTAATCCTGCATCAATTTGATGATCTGCCTCGCCCTATGGTTGATGTCCGAGTTTTCTTCTCTATCTATCTCAGCATTCATAATAGGTTATTCACCAATCTTATCTCCATTGAATAACAGATCTAGCAACTCCTCTATGTCCTACTGCACTATTTTCAATAGAATCTTTATCTTGAAGGCCTTCTCTGCTAGATACAAAGGTATCCTACAATAATCCCTTATGTAGACATCGTAATCATTTTTTGTATTCATCCAGTGATCTTCAATGGCTTCTTCATGTTGAAATGTTTTGCTCGCTAAATATTGTACTCTTTTGATATTGTCAAAATATGGCCAAGGAAAATTATATTATTCCAAGGGATACTAGTCCCATTCACACTCCAAAGAGGGGATATCTTGCCTTTGATCCACTTGAAAAGGTCCTATAGTCATGGGCCACATCCAACATGTTCTGTGCTTCTTTCTAACTTTGTCATATGTAGACAAGAGTTGTCGAGAGATCTCTGAGAGAATAAGCCTATCCCTGGGATACCTAAGGAGATTCTTAGGGTTAATAGTTGTACCCTCTACCCTCAAATATGTAAATGTTTAAAACTAGATATAATAAACTTCGACTAATGAAATTTGTGCAACTGCCTCCTCTGGAATTCTCTTCGCATAATCCCCTTCTATGAATTGGATTATTGCGAATATGAAAGCATCATTTATAGTTCTATATTCTTTTCTTTACTCTGAAAGCCTCTTCTTCACCAATTGAGGATATACAATATAGGGCCATGCATTTGAATCCTGCATGCTACCCCTCCTATAAAGCCCTAGATAATCCATCACCCTTGTGGCTAACAAGTACACCAAGTATGATGTCATGTACAATTTCCTATTGTTCTTTTCCACCACCAAATGTTCACCCAAATTCCAATTGAGAGTAGAAGACCAATCTAGTGGCATCTTTTCTTTCTTTATTGTCTCAATAAAGTGCACCATAAAAATATTCAAGTGTCTAACTGCCGACAGACCCATAACTCTACTCAAGAGTATGATTGAGTATCTAATATCCTCCTTCATGTATCCCCTTTTCATGTCTACTTTTCCAGTTTTCTTTCCTAGGGGAGTCTTCTCTATAAAGTATGAAGATTGGATGATCTCAAAAGTCTCATCAATGTGTTCTTGGTACCATCTCTCTGCTTGCTCATAGGTTAGTTTAATGAACTAAACTATCCTTGGGAGATGGAACACTTTCTCAATGTTCTTAGGTCAGAGATTGCGAATGATCTCTCTCATAATATTCTTGACTACCCTCTCCTTAGGAACAAAATGTTCTACAAGTGTCATGATCAGTTTTGAAGTGTGATGCAACATTAACGAGCCCTAAACAGATTAATGCAGAGATCATTTGGGACCTTTCAGTTGGTTTTGTTGCATATCTTTAAGAATTCTCCCAAATCTATGTGACCTAAATCTATATCTTGAATCTCTAAGTTGTCATCTTGGAACCATGATTTTGTCACTAGTTTTGGTGTCATTTTCTTGCCAAGGGAGGATGATGAAGATGCCATTGTATTTACACAAAAGGATGTCCATTAGTTTAGATTTGAAGGAAACATGATTAATTCAGACCTACAAACTGACTAAGACAAAAAAGACAAAAAATCCAATTTCTTGAAAACCAAAAAAAGACTGTTTTAAACATTAAATTGCAAAATTAGCACACTAGGCGCACCTGACAGGTGTGCCTGATGTGCATTTCATCCTTAGGCTTAGTTTTTTTTTTTGCATTTTATTTTTAGATGTAGTAGCACAGCTCATGAAGTGCACCACTGTATACCTAAAAAGGTTTTTAACTTAGTTATTTAAGTTTTTTTGGTTTTCAAGATAAAAATTGGGTGTGCATCAGTGCACCTGGGTAGGTGTGTTGATGCAAACCCAATTTAGGGTATGTTATCAATATTTTTAAAAAGTTTTTCATTTGTTTACTTTTTACATTTTTCAAAAGGAAAAATTTAGGGTGTGTTATCAATGTTTGGTGTTTTACGGAGGAAAGTGGCGAGCGTACCTAAACAGATGTGGAGGTGTAGTTGGAGAGCTTGGAAGAGTCAATGAAAAAAATAAGACACAAAAGGTGGGAAAGAGAGGGGGAATAATTATATAGACCCCTCCATACTTTTGTGTTGTGCAGGTGCCCATCTATGCATTACAAAAAGTTTATTTCTTCCTTTTTGGCACACTAGTGCACTAGTTGAGGTGTGTTAGTGTGCCTTTTATTTGCAAAAAAAGGCCTTCTTCGTTAAAATATTTGATTTTTGACAACTCAATTTCTCATTTAGGACTTGAACATGAACTTGGAGACTAGATAAAACCTCAAAATGACTTGGACCCCAAACTAGGGATCCAACTAACCAAAAAAAATGTAAGGGTTCCCTAGTTCTACTAGAAATGGGGCATGCATTGTGGAACCACACCAAATAGCCCCAACAAAAGGAAGAAATGACAAAGGCATTTATTCATTAGAAAACATTCCTCTGACATGTGTCAAACATCAACCGAGTCTTGAATATTCCACATGTATTTCGAGTCACTTTGCAGTCCAAAACTCAAAATCTCGAGTTCCAAGTTCAGTGTGTACTCAGTGTTACCATTTCCTTTGACATCTCAGGATGCAATCCATTAGAGATTTTTGACAACTTGGAAACAATCTTCCACCCCATTCAATCCATTCATCAGGAATTTTCACAAAAGCTCTTTGTTGATCCTTTGTCTGACCAGATGAGAGAATCAGTTTTGAGGGGTCTTGGTGGGTTGTCACTTTTTTCATTTGAATTCCTTGGCATTCCTTTGAATATTTTCTCCATGTAGCTCAAAATATTTCCATTTGATCCTTTGATGAAGCAATGTTTTGGTATTGGATAACTTATGTAGAATACATATCCTATTTTATTGGATTACCCCTTATAGCCTTTTTAGAATCCTTCATTCTTAACACCATTCTTTTCCTTTTTATATTTTCTTTCTGTATCCTAACCATACTTAGACTATGTGGCCAAGACATTGGTGTCATTTCTTGGATTCAATCTTTTGTGAAAATCCCTTGCGTTCCTCTTTAAGAACCTTTTAGAAACTCTCATGTCGAGCAATGATCTTTGAAATTCCTTCGAGAAGACCCTTCCATTTGAACTAGTGGGGTTTAAATTATCCCTTGCTGCCTTCAATCTTGGTTCGACAACACCTAAGATAACCAATATTTTAAATTTGCAAAGTGTTGAGAACTCGTTGATTTGCAATTTTGAATTTAAGACTGAAAGTCCCCTATTACTACAAGTAACATCCATTCCTTAGTTGGTATAAGAAACAAGATCATTAGAATATTTTGACAAAGAAATACCTCTTCCCCAAAAGTCAAAACCAAAAGAATGGTTGGTAAGATATGTCAAGATAAGAATCTTGAGTGCACCTACCCCTTGGACTAATGCAACTTCAAAAACAAACACACAACATAAAGCAAACATGCAACTGAAAAGAAACACACTTGCAAAAAAAAACACACTTGTAGAAATGAAATCTTTTTTTTTTTTTTGCGATCTCTTAGACTTCAAAGTAATGTTTCAGAAATTGCTCATTGGCTAGCAATGGAACTAATTCCCCCTGCAAGGAACTTAGCCTAAAAGTGTTTTCTCCCAAAATTTTTGCAATTTGATAAGGACCAATCCACAAGCATTGAAATGTTGTATGGATTCCTGACTTCTCTTTCGCCTTATCCTAGAGTAGAACAAGGTTGGATATTCTAAAGGCTTTTATCATGGCCCTCTTTTTGAACCACCTCTTGATGATAGCTTGATGTTTTTCCATATGCTCTAAAGTAGTTGTCTGTTTTTCATCCACCTCCAAAAGATTCATCAATCTAGTTTGCACTTTGTTAGCATCCTTAGCATACCCACTCATGAATTTCAAAATAGGAATCCTAAGATTGAGCATGAATATTGGCTCTTGTTTGTAAACAAAGCAAACATGGGGATGTCCCCAAAGCATTCTTGACCCTTACTCGATTTGTCCATAGAGCATATTTGAGTTGCATATACCAGTCTTTAGGATTCTCCTTCAACAAACATCTTATTACTGTGATCAAGTTCTTGTTTGTAGATTCTACAACAACATTTCTTTGTGGATAATAATTTGAAGAAAACTTGATCATAACTTGATTTTTAATGCCCATTGAGTTAAGAATACTGATGCAAAAGCTGATCCATTATTGCGCACTAGAGAAAATGGCATCCCGAATCTAGTAGCTATGTGTTCCTCCAAGAAGTCCATAACCACCTTAGCCATACAATTTCTAAATGTCTATGCTTCTGTCCAATGCATACAATAATCAGTAGCTATGAGAATAAAAGTGTGTCTAGTTGAGAATGATGGATTGATTGGACCAATAAAATCTAGCCCCCACTTTGTAAAGGGGAGTATCTCAAACACAGGTTATAACAACATTGTAGGATGTCTTTCTCTATTAGCACTAGTCTGAAAAATATGACAAATATGCATATGCTCAAAAGTATCTTTGAATATCATGGGCCAGTAATAACCCGATCTTAAAATCATATGAGCAGTTACCTTTTCTGAACCATGCCTTGTACCATATTTATCATGGAATTGTTCCAGAACTTCTTTAATTTCCTTTCATCCCAAACATTTTAGATAAATCCCTTCATAGTTCCTTTTGTATAACTTCTTATCATGTAGTATGTAGGATTCACACTTCATTTTTAGTCCCCTACATTGTGAACTATTCATCCAATTGGGATACTAATTTTGTAAAAGATAGTAAACAATATCCTGGTACCAGACATCTTTTACTACACCTTGATCAATATCAACTTGAGATACTACACTCTTCTTTTGATCTCCCACATCTATTTCACCATTGAGCTTGAACTTCTTTTCATCTTCAATTTGGTTATCTGCTATCATTTTTGATAATCCTTGACCTCTGACTAATCTCATAGGTTTAATTTCTAAGTCAAATTCTTGGAGGATCACCATCCATTTCCCTCATCTTTCATGAAGTTCATTTTGGATCAAAAATGTCTTAACTACTAGATCAGGCACAATCACATATACCTTGCTTCTCAGTATGTAATGGTGGAACTTCTTTACTACTTTTATTAAAGCAAAAGACTTTTTATCAAGGTTAGAATAATTTAACTTAGCATATTTTAGAGGACAACTCATAAAGGCAATGGGTCTTTCATCTTCTTTTTCCTTCTTCTACGTAAGAATCCTAACACATGAATATTCTGAGGCAACATAGTATATTTTGAAAGGTAGTCCATAATCTAGACTCACTAATACTAGGGTTGTGGATATAGCCACTTTGATATCCACAAATTATTTCTTGATCTCTAGAACCCATTCTATTTTAGCCCCCTTTTTAAGTAAATCATTAAGGGAACAAACTATCTCTACAAATCTGCTTATGAATTTTCACATAAAATTTATCTTACCAAAGAAAGACTTAAGTTCTTTTTGACTATGAGGTGGTGATAACTTTAGAATAGCTTCAATTCTATCAAGATCAATGGAGATTCCTTCTTTAGAGATAATATGACCTAGGAGCTTTCCTTTAGTGACCCCAAACAAACATTTCTTAGGATTGAGAGATATGCCATATTTGCGACATCTATTGAATCCTTGTCTTAAATTTGCAATATGAATACTTTGATCCTTTGAAAATATAGTTAAGTCATCCATGTAGATGACTATACACTTGTTTATCAATCCTTTAAATGCTTCATCCATGGATCATTAAAATGTAGCCCATGCATTAATCAACCCAAAAGGCATTCTTCTATAGGCAAAAGTTCCCCATTTAGTTGTGAAGGCTGTCTTTAGCCTATCTTCTTCATCAATCATTAACTAATTATATATTGAATATCCATCCAAGAAAGACATCATTTTTGAACCATTTACAATTTGTAGGACCTCATCTAGTGAAGGCAAAGGTTAATTATCTTTTTGAGACGCAAGGTTCAAGTTATGAAAATCCATGCAAAGATGATTCTCTCCATTATTTTTACACACAAGAACCAAATTATCCACCCACATAGAATGGTGAATGGGAAAAATGATCTTGGCATTGCGTAACTTCTTAACTTCCTTCATTATTAGTGGTTCAATGATAGGATTAATAGGTCTTTGCCTTTGACAGAAAGGTTTTGCATCTGGTTTCAACGGAATGCCATCTATAATAATCTCTGGATCATATGTTTTTAGCTCTTCATAGCTCCAAGAAACGACATCCTTATACTCTGTAAGTAATTTAAGCATATCTTCCCTTTCTTGCACATTGCATGCCTTCTAAATCCTCACCATTCTAAGATCTTCATCAGTACCTAAGTTGTATGAGTCACATTCCTCAATTCCGTTTTCTTTGACCATTCTTCTGTTAAGTACTGATTCATCATGATCAAAAATTCATTCCAACTCAACCATTCCCTTAGGAATAGTGTTGGTTTTTAGGTTCAGGATCCCATCTTCATCCTCAAGTTTATCATCCTTAGGTTTTTCATCTAGAGTGTCATCAATTTCTTGTCCTTTAAAGTGGCCATTGCACATGATAAATTTGAGTATATGTTGATTGTCCTAAAATACTTGGAAGTTTGTGATATTGTTCGAAATAGACAGATCAACATCCAATTCTACTAAAAATCTTTTTAATTTTGTTCTTTCAACTGGTTGTAATATGCTAGCTGAAATAGCAAGAGCATTTTCTATTCCTTCTTGGAATGGACTTTATGTTCAAAGCTTCAAAATCATCCATTAAATCCCATACTCTTTTCCTGTAAGCAAGAAACCTCTTATCATTGCAGGAGTATAGTGATTTCACTTGTCTTATAACTAACTGAGAATCTCCCTCGACTATGAGAGGTGTAATCCCTTTCTCCAATGTTAAAAGAAGTCCTTGGATCAATTCTTTGTACTCTATAACATTATTAGTACATCTAAACTGTAATCGATATGCATCATAGAATGACTTACCTTTTGGTTTGACCAACTCAATACCTATGTCGACTCATTTGCATTTGGAACCATCAAAGAAAAGTGTCCATATTGAATATTCTTTGGGTTTCTTGACCTTATGCTTATTCGTCCTTAGCTTCTCTTTTACTTGGGCTTGAAAGGATTGTCTCTTGGGTACCCACTATAGTCTTTTGCGGGGTGGATTTGATGATTTTCCATTGTTGTTCCTTGATACTAGGGGTGTATTTTTTTCTTGTTTGTCTTCAATTTCCCTTATCAATTCCTTAATTTCATCCACTTTAGGTTTTGGATGAATGACCACTAAAGTCCATCCTTGATCTTTTATGTATCATCTTCTTCTTTGAATTTTTATCATTCTTGGTGGAGGAGAAGACAAACATCCACCATTTGAAGAGATATCACTATATGACATGTTTAGGTCTTCAATTTCCTCTTCAACTTTTTTAGTAGATTTAGATATGTTTATAGGACTTTGATTTTTCATGGGTTCATCTTTTAGAATGTTATCACTCTTGACTTCCATCATTTGTGTTAATACCTTAGCAATTACTTCTTGGCATGATGAACATTTGAACTCTAAATGGATAATTTTATGCAATTAATAAAATCTTGGGAGAAGTAGGATACTGGGGTCAACTTCTTCTTCTAAATATTGTAAATTAGCTACCATGTTGTCTATGAACTGTGTTACAACTTCCTGCTTTGGTATTGAAATCTTGGACTTTTCATTTTGATCATCTCATATCTTAGGTGAAAAAACCATCACTTTGTAAGAATCCAAATCTAATTGTAAGAATGCCACTTCATTCAGAGCATTATACTATGTAATCATTGTTTTTAACTTTAGCTCTACATCTATCTTGATTTGATTGTTCAACCCTTTCCATGGTAACCATAACTGAGTAAAATCCATAGAAAACCATCCCCTTAGGCATTTCATCCATTCTCTGCTTAGTAACAATCCATATGTCTTGGGTATATCTACCAAATGTATATCAATGATGTCTTAAAATTGAGGTTCAACTATAAATTATATCCAAACATCTTTCAACACACTAATGACTTTCACCTCTATCTTATCCAATTGTATCACTATTCAATTGGAAGGCTGGGGAGTGACTCCCAACCTTTGTGCTATTGATAGTGGCATTACATTACACAAGGTTTGTAAATCAATTAGGAAATTATGAATATTTTTCCCATATATCTTGGTGCTAAGTAGAAATAGAGGCACCTCAACCTTGTCTTTGAACATAGTTGGCATTGCCTCTGAAGTGTTGACTTGTTGAGATATTGTCTTTTGAGAAATATTATTTGTATTATGGGGTACCTTTGTATGATCCTGAGTTTTCATTAGTGCTTCTCATTGTTTAGGATAGTTTTGCAACATGTCAAACATGGAAATGTTGGCCTTAGTTCATTTCAAATATTCCACCACATTATATTTCTTAGTAGACCAAGCTAGATTCTTCAAGATTGTTGGCACATTTGCTTGATTTTGATTCTGTTGTCCTCCATATGGGGGCCTGATTGGTGCCAGATTATTACTTGCTCTCAAAGTAGGAGGAGTTAGTTGTAGTCCTAGAGGAATTCCATCTGTCATATGTTCTTTTCAACTCTATAGATTGTATGTGTTCCGATTATCATTGCTAAAGGCAAACATCTCTTTGAGCTGAATGTTTGGTTCTTGACTAAATGGAAAAGAGAATTCTTCATTGGTTGGTTGTTCTACCTATGCATTTTGTGCAAAATCATGGGATTCTAGTAGCATAGTATTAAATTGTATAGGAAGAACATTGTCATTCACTTGTGAATTTTGAGTCATGTCTTGATTCCCATTGTAGTATGAATCATCATTATTGGATGCATTTTGACCATTGCCATACTAATTGATATCAACGTATTGAACATTGTTGTTATTTTTATCTGTAGAAATGCTTCCATTATTCAGACCAGTGTTCCACTATCAGTTTTTCCTTTGGAAGCCATTGTTACGATCAAGAGGATTAAAGTTGTTTCCTCCAGCATTGTTGTTTCCTGCATTATTATTGTTTTGAGTATTGTTGTTTCTGGCAAAATTCCTATTGTAATTCTTGTTGTAATTTTTGTTTTTGTAAGGACCAATGTTGTTTCTTTGAAAGTTGTTATTTTGTCCTTGCGAGAATCTTAAGCGAGTCAGCTCATTGTTCATTTGTGACATGGTCTTTTTCATCTAACCAAACTTGGAGGCAAAACTATTTTCTGCCTCAAAAGGAGCTGCTACCTTTTGTTCGAAGAAAGAAGCTTTAAGAGGTTCATACCCTAGATATGTTAAAGTTGGGTTTTGTAGAGCGAGTGCCTACTATAATGGAACTGCATTCATAGGTACGAATTGGCTAGGCATCACAATTGCTCTGACATGATATGTTTCCATTGTTGTAATAGCTTGAGTTGGAAGCATTGATCCTCTTCCATTAGGATTGGCTTTCTTTGTGAAAGTAATCACTTATGCAAAGACTTTATCCAATGTGTCAATATTTTCTACAGGAAGTCTTCTCAGAAAGATAGCAGTATGATGATCCATAGCATTCAGATAAATCTAAATAGTAGCTTCAATTGGTATAGTCTATGGCATTTCCAACTTGCGGTATCCCATATGAAAGCGATGGTTGAAGCACAAAATTTTCTTAGCTGGGTCCTTTTTGATTGATATGAATTGTTGATGTATTACAACTAGATTGATGAAATTTTTTACTGAGCTATCATTTTGCACAATGCTTAACAATAGAAATCCTTTCAAACTCCTCTTTTGAAAAGCTAATCTGGGGATCAACTCCAAGGTTTCGAGTGAACTTGCAACCTACTGAAATCCGACCAGTTGAAGATAAATGTGTTTGTTCCTAAGGAGGCCTTTGTTGGTTCGAACCAATTTCAGATCAAATGATCAATTTGCTTGTTGTTTCAAAATTGACCATAAAAGAGATATGTTTTTTGGTATTTTCTATTTTTAATGAATGCAATCTAACAATGCAACTAAAATGAATTCCTAAATTAACAAGGGGTTAGTAAAGCAAATAATAAGTACTTTAAAGAAAATAATGTGTAAGTAAAATCCTAATGGACATAAGCTATAGAAAATAACATGTCTATGAGTTAAGCTTTCAGAGAAATTGGTAGGTAACTAATGAAAATAGGAGTAGTACTTCCTAGATTCAATTGATGTAATCGTTGATGGAAAACTTAATAACCGTATGATGTTTCACTCTTCATCAAATCGCAAGGCCACAGAAAGTGTGCTCATGCGAGACAAAGTGTTATGCATGTATAATTTGATGATTTCTTCTCAAGCTAGATATGTCAATGGAATTTGTAAAACCATAGAATACACTAAAATTAAAAGATCACACAACTAGAAACAAAGCAATAAACTTTTGGCTCAATCATAATTCCATGAACATTCATTCACAAAAATATGACACAGTTAGGCAAGAATCACTGCACTCCAAATGTGAGCACCAAAAGCATAATTTTTTTGCAAAATAATGATGGACTTCATTACATATTACAATGGAGTATTTATAAGAAATTGTCTCCTCAATTTGTGTTGAGAGAGAGAGATATCTTCATGCAATAATATGCTTTTAATTTAATAAAACAAACTAATTATATACAAACTAACAATCTAACTGGAGTAGGAATCCATCCATTTTATATTCATTAATTGGATACATGAGCCTTTACATGTCAGAAACAAAGAATTTATGAGAGGAAAAAGAATAAGAAAGCTTTTAGTTGAAGCAAAAGTGTCTAGAAGTGCCAAAATTGGAAGTTGATCCTTCACTGGCCATTTGTCGCAGTTAAATTGCCATTAGAATGCATTTTCGATACATGGAAAGCTCTATTTTTGCAACTGGTAGTTAAGTGTTAGTGCAACTCTAGAAAAGCACACCTATAGACTTGCACACCTATAGACCTGTGCACCTGTGTGTCTTGACAGAGTCCAAAATCTCAAAATTTCACTGAGTGTCAAAATTGAAATTCTAGCTTCTAGGTTTTGTTCCCCTTCATGCCAAAGTTATGTCTAGATGTTTGCCCTTGAATTTCTCTATAATCTCAGTAATCTTGGCCACATAAAATAAATCTAAAGCCTCATATTTATCCTTGACCTCTATCTATAGTTTTCTACCTCAATTCAAGTCTAAAAAAAATCCTCGAGTTCGGTATTCAAATCCAATAAGGCTTCCTCTGTTCTAAAAGCCTACTGGATGTCCTCATCATTAGAAGCTTCCTCAAAAATCTTCTTAAAACTCTCGACTACTACCTCTATAGGCAATAACTTCTCTCATTTCTCATCCTCAAAAATCTCTAAGCATGCATCACTATAATGCCGCTTTGGTTCCAAAATCTATTCTCGGGCTTGGTCCTTGAGCTGATAGATCTCCACATGTAATGTTTCCATTACTTTATTACTATCTGCAATCTTCTCAATTCAATCATCAAACATATCCAATTCTTCCACTATATATACATCTATCAAAATCCTATATCTCTACCCCTTTATGGCTTGCAAAACTTGAAAATATTTTCCCCAAGCATGTACTTCATCCAATATATTGAAATCCTACTTCAAAATTGCTACCATTTTATTTATATTCTCTTGTGTAGTGTGCAGTAACTTCAAATTCCCTTGGATGATCAAAATACCATTTTCTTCAAAAATTTCTTGCCACTATTGACAAGCTTTCAAAAATGGGTCTAGATGCACACCTCCCCCTTCTCTAAGTAGGACATTTAGAGTCTCATTGGGGTGATTAGGATCTAGAGGACCAACAAATTTGGCTAAATATCCCCTCAAGATTTCATTTAGCCTTCAAAGTGTTCTAAGTTTGGCCCCTTCCTAGTCCATGCTTCTGAAAACTTCTTTTATCCCTAGGGTCACCATTAATCTGGCTGTATCTAATGTGGGCCTCTTAAGCATGACCTCCTTGATTTGATAATCTTGTGGGTCCAAGATTTTTGCATGTGCATTAGGAGGAGGGATGGCCATTTGAGAAAATAGATCTTAATCTTGAGTACTATTGATAAATGCCAATGGTTTCACTTTATGTGACGGGGACTCAGGTTTATTCAAGACTTCGGCCAATTCAAGGATATCCTCTCATTTGCATGGAATTGTGGCTTCATGCTTCTCATCATTTCTTTTCTCAGCCACCTTGGAATCCATTCACTTGAAGGCCTAACTCAAGAGGATGAAGGAGTATGTTTAGCTACCTCCTTTCCCTTATCACTCCTCCTCAAATTTCTTTCTCTTTGTGAGGGCTCTTCTTCTATATAATTTGTCTCTGTAGACCCTGTAGTTTGCACCTTAGTGTCTTGGGAGGCTGGTTGAGAATATTCTACCATTTGTCCCTCCTTTGACACTTCATTGGTCACCATTTTTTGTGGCTCCTCCTCTTGTGAAGGTTCCTTCTAAACCTATTCTTATTTAGAATTTGGAGGTGGAGGAGTAACTGAGGCTTTATCCACCACCGTGACTTGTGTTGTGGATGGGGGAGTAAGATCAGGACCCTATGACTTTGGCAAAATCTATGTCCAGTCTTCCTATTGGGGTTCACCTATAGGGGTATCCCTAATCTTATCCCTAACCAATTTTGTTCCCATGAGCATGAAGTCAAAATCTAACATTTGAAACACAATATCTCCCTCTTCATCATGCTCATCCACTCATTGTTGTACTTCATCTTCTGAAGAAGAAACTTCTAAAGGTTCCTTTGGGGTGGATGATAGTGTTACTGTGGAACTTCTTCTCTTTACTTGTTCCATGGCTCTAGCTATCCAAGTTCTCCTCTTTAAAGGAAAATGTTCCTCCTCATCTTCCTCTTCTTCTTCTTCTTCTCCCTCGAGAATAGTTTTGGGAATAGATGGGCAAGGAACCATTCTTTTAATCACCCTTTGCCTCTTCTTCATGTGGATCTTAATCCTTTTCTATTTCTTGGAGGTAGAAGGGGATGCTGGTTCTATTTGTGGAGGAGGAATAGAGACCTATTCAATTTCTCCCTCAGTTAGGCTCAAGGCAATTAGAGGCAATTGTGGATCTACCCTGACTTGAGTAACTGCAGTATCCTTTGACCCTTGCACATCTATTTCTTGCTGTTGAGGAGGTGCTTGCACTTCACCCTCTTCCATTTCAGCCCTTTGAGGAGAGTTCCTCTTTCTTTTTCCATTTCATTTCCTTTTCAGAGGGTGATAGTATCCAACTGGGCGGTCAAGTTGGTATACTATTTCTGGCTTGATAGAAGACTATGCCACAAAGGTGGGAATTGTAACTTTCTTTCCTCTAGCTTTCTCTGGGTGGGCTTGCACATGAAAAATCATGGTATCAGGTATTGGATCAAGCTGAAAGGGTTTCTTGATCCAATCCTTTGTCATCATGATGACATGTGTCGCCCGATGATTTATGTCATTGCTCTCCTCTCTGTCAACCTCAACATTCATTATGGGCCTTTCCAAAATTTTATTTGAGTTGAATAGAAGGTCTAGTAGCTCCCCAAAATCTTGCTTCAGTATCTCCTCTATAATATAAACTTTTAGAGCCTTTTTAGCCAAATACAAAGTCATCCTACAATAGTCCCTAATACAAACATCATAGTTGTTTGTTGTAGTCATTTAGTGATCCTCAATGGCCTCTTCATGGTGGAATTCCCTACCAACTAGACTCTCAACCTTCCCAATGTTATGAAAATAAGGCCTAGGAGAATTATACTCCTCAAGGGAATAATGTTCCCACTCCCATTCAAAAGATAGAATATCTTATTTCCTCTTTACTTGATATGGTCCTATGACCAAGGGCCATGTCCAACATGGTCTTCATTGTTTTCTTACCCTGTAATATGTAGACTCAATCTACCATGCAATCTCCAATAACACTAGTCTATCACAAGGATATCTAGGGAGCTTTATTGGGTTGAGAGTGGCACCAACTAATCGTAGATACATGAATGTTTTGAACTGGATGTAGTAGGCCCCGAGGGCTATTATCTGTGCAATTTTCTCATCAAATAATTGTTTCACATAGTCTCCCTCAATAAATTGGATGATAGAAAAAATGAATGCATCATTCATGATTCTATATTCTTTGCTCTGTCTTGAGAGCTTCTTCCTCACCAGTTGAGGGTAGACAATGTATGATTAGGCATTGGGATCCTACATGTTGCCCCTCTTGTATAGTCAGGGATAATTTGTTGCCCTTGCTACTAGTAGATATACCATGTATGAAGTCATATAGAACTTCTTGTCCTTGACCACCTCCAATTGTTCACATAAGTTTTCACTTAATGTGGTGGCCCAGTCAAGTGGCATCCTTGTCGTCTTGATTGTCTCAATGAAATTCACCATGAAAAAATTTAGGTGCCCAACTGTTGGTAGACCCATCACTCAACTTAAAAGAATATTAGAGTATCTAATATCTTCCTTCATGTACCCCCTTGTCATATCCACTTGTCCTATTATCTTCCCTAGAGGAGTTTGAATGATATATGGTGCCTTCTTTGGGTGTTCCCTATATTGACACATCATATGAGATGCGCATGTGCACAAGTGATTTTTTTTTACTTTTTTGATTTTTGACTTTTTATTTTTCTGACTTTTTGACTTTTTCAAAAGGACATCCTTTTGAAAATTTGACTCCTTAGCAAGGATACAAGACATGATTCTAGGGACTAGGTAAGACCTCATTAATCTTCTTGAATCTCAGATTAGGAACCTCAAATCCAAAAGAACACAGTAGGGGGTCCCCATTCCTACTAGGGAATGGGGCATACGTTGTAGAACCACAACAGTTTTGAATTCTTCCAAAAATAAATTTTCAAAAGTATCCTAGTCTCCAATACAGCTAGGTGGGAGATTAACATACCAATTAAAGGAAACTTCCTCCAAAGAGTAGGGAAATAATCGAAGAACTACATTCTTGTTTGCAATCTACTTTCGGTTGCAAATTTCCTTGAATACCTTGATGTGATCTTCAACAGTTCTTGTTTCTCCATAGATAAACCTTAGACAAAACTTCTTAGGATTCTTAGGAAGATCATTGAGTACACCTCTCAAGTTGATTGGTGAGTCTATAACATTTGCAAAAAAGGCCATCAGAGGGTTTGGTGGATCAAGGGGAGGTTTTTGTGATGGAAAAAGTGTTGGGATATTTGGTGGTCCACCAGGTGGTTATTGTGGTGGTGGACTTGAAGAAGATGATGAAAGGTTAAATGGAAGTGGTAGAATTCAAGGGATTCCTTTGTCACTACGAAGTTTACAGAAATGACTAAGCTCAAGGAATTCATGTGCACTTGGTGAAGATCTTAAAGCTCGTTGGAATGGGGATTTTGGATCAGGTTCTTCTAGTTTGCATCAATTTTGGAAAAAGTGCAATCCTGTAGAAGTACACTTTCTCAAAATAAGGCAGACCTTAGAATTTGGCACACCAACACACCTAGCACACCAACGCAGCTAGGAAAGTCAAAAACTTAGAAATTTTTTTGAACTTGTGAAAAAATGCAGAATTTTGAAGTTTGCATATTGTTTTTCTTCCAATCTGAATGTTAAGAGGCCCTCCTTCTAGTGCCACTTCTGTTGAGCTGTCATTTTGCAAGATGCTTAACAAGAAGAATCCTTTCGAACTCCTCTCTTGAAAAGCTAATCCAACGACCAACTCCAAGGTTTCGGGCAATCTTGTGACCTACTGGAATATGCTCAGTTGAAGATAAATGTGAATGTTTAGGAGAAGGCCTTTGCTAGTTCTAATAACTTCAGATGAGATGTAGAATTTGCTTAGTGTAAAAAAGAATAAAACACACACACAAGAACTATGTTTTTGTATTTTCTATTTTTTAATGAATGTAATCTAACAATGCAATCTAACAATGCAACTATATGAATTCCTAATTTAACCAAGTGTTTGTAAAAGAAAATAATGAAGATAGGGTGACAAGAAGTTTAAACCAATAACATGAAAAGTAAATCCTAACGGACATAAACTAAAGAAACAATGCATCTTTGAGTTAAGCTTTCGAAAAGATCAGTGGGTAACCAATGAAAGTAGGAGCAACGCTTCCTTAATTCTACTGATACAATCATCAATGTGAATTTATTAACTATATGATGTTTCACTTTTCATCAAATTGAAAGGCCACGAAAAGTGTGCTAAGAAAAAATTCTATTCAAGAACAAGATGGATGATCTCTTCTCGAAATAAGTATGTCAGCAAAATTTGTAGACACATAGCAGACACCAAAATTAAAAGATCTCACAACTAGAAATAGCACAATAAAATTTTGGCTCAATTACATTCCATGAACATACATTCACAAAATATAACACACTTAGGAAAAAATCACTACACTACAAATGCGAGCACCAAAAGCATATACTATTGCAAAATAACAGTGGCCTAGAATACATGTTACATTCTTGAATTTATAAGAAATCTTCTCCTCAATTTGTGTTGAGAGTGAGAGATATATTTATGCAATCATATGCTTCTAAACTAATAAAATAAATCTATTTATGTACAAACTAACTATCTTACTGGTGCTAAGTAGGACTCCATCCATTTTAGATCATTAATTGGATGCATGAGCCTTTACATGTCATAAAACAAAGAAAACATGAAAGAATAAGAAGAAGAAAGCCATGAGTTGATGTAGAAGTGTCTAGAAGTGTCAAAAATAGGACCTCCATCTTTACTAGGCATCTGTAGGAGTTAAACTGTTGTTAGAATGTGTTTCAATGCATGGAAATCTCTAATTTTAGAACTAATAGTTCACTACTAAAAAAGTGCACTCACACACCAGTACACCTGGCGCACTTGGCACAATAGTGCACCTTGCAACAGTGCACCTTAGAGGCAGACCTAAAAAAATCCAAAATTTCAGTAAGTGTGAGAATTAAAATTTTGGCTTCTAGGTTTTGTTCCCCTTTATATGAAAGCTATGTTTGGGTATTTGCCCTTGAATTTCTCAATTATCTCAGTCACTTGGGCTGCATCTGGAAAATATAAGACTTGATATTTATCTTTCACTTTCTGCCTATAGTTGCCCACTTCTATATGAGTTTTTGCAAAATCTTCAAGTTTCCCATCAAGCTCCAATAATGCCTCTTCTATCCGGAATGCTTGTTTGATATCATCATCATTGATAGCTTCTTCAAAAGTCCTTCAGTACTTTTCAACTACTATCTCTAATGGAATTAGTTTCTCCCTCACATCATCCTTAAAGATGTCTAGACAGTCATCGCCATAATGTTTCTTAGCTTCCAAAATTTTCTCTTGGGCCTAGTCCTTGAGCCTGTAAATCTCCACATGTAATATTTCCATTACTTTATTACCATCTGTAATTTTCTATCCAGTCATCTAGTTTATCCAACTCCTCAATTATATATACATCCATCAACATTCGATACCTCTGGCCTTTAATTGCTTGTAATGCCTGCAAGTCTTCCCCAGGTATGTACTTCATCCATTAGCCCAAAATATTGATTCAAAATTGCTCCTAACTTATCTGAATTATCTTTCATGACATGTAGTAACTTCATATTTCCTTGTATATCTAATACACCTTTCTCCTCAAATCTTTCTCGTCATTGCTGACAAGCTCTCAAAAATGGGTCCAACTACACCGCACCCCTATCTCTTCTTTCAATTGTAGCATTTAAGGTTTCCTGAAAGTTTTTGGGATCCAAGGGACCAACAACTTCACTCAAATATCCCTTTAGGATTTTTTTTTCTACCAAAGTGTTATCAATTCTACTCTTTCTTGCTCCAAGCTCCTGAATACCTCCTTCATCCCTATCGTTACCACTAGCTTTGTAGTTTCCAAGGTTGGCTTCCCAAGCATAACTTCCTGGATATGATAATCCCTTGGATTCAATTCTTCAACATTTGATTGCAGAGGAGGGATAGCTACGTGATAAAAAAGTTCTTGATTCTAATCACTCATGACAAAGGCTAGTGCTCACGCATCCTTTGGAGGTGAATCAGGTTTCTTTATAACTTCAATTAATTCCATTCTATCTTCCTCCTCTGTAGTGAATTGCTATTTCTTATTCCTTATTAATTATTTTATCAACCACCTTGGGATATGTTGTACTGGGGATTTTCCCTTAGAAGATGAAGGATTTTTTTTTGCAATGCCCTTCCCCTTATCACTCCTATCTAGAGTCTTCTCCTTCTGTGAGGGATCTACACTGGGAGTCTCTATTTCTGTGGAGTCCACAGTCCTCACCTTTGTGTCCTAAGAAGTTTGCTGAGGCTATTCACTCATTTTTCTTTCTTCCAACACTTCCTCGATGGATACTTTTTGTAGCTCTTCCCCTTGTACCTATTCTTCTTCATTGTTTGGAGGTGGTGGAGTAGCTAACCCCTTGTCAACACAAATTGTGACTTGTAATTGGGATGATGGAACTACATCGAGTCCTTGTGATTCGAGTGGCTACAGACTCCAATACTCCTATTGAGGTTGATTTGTTGGAGTATCTCTTATTTTATCCCCAACCAATTTGGTACCCACGGGCATAAAGTCAAAATCTAACATTTGAAAGACATCAGTGCTCTCGACATCCTGCTCATCTATCCATTGCTGCATCTCATCTTTTGATGTGGTAGTTTGAATGGATTGCTCAAGGATATGTGGTGGTGTGATTGTGGAGCTTCTTCTTTTCTCTTCTTCTGTGGCTCTGGCAAGCTGAGTGCTTCGGTTCAAAGGCAAATTATCCTCTTCATCCTCTTCATCCTCCTCCTCTTTTTCTTCTAGAATAGGTTCAGGGATTGATGGGAAAGGGATTACTTTCTTAATCACCTTTTGTCTCCTTTTAACTAGAGTCTTAATCTTCCTTTTCTTTTTAGACATGGAGGTGGATGCTTGTACCTGTTGTTGAGGTATTTCTTGGACTTCCATTTCATCACCTCCTTGTCCCTCTTCTAGGGTGGCACTTGCAGATAATCTTGGGCTCGTGTGGCTTCTATATTTTTTGGCCCTTGTATGTTTTCCTCTGCTTGCTGTGGAGGTGCTAAAATTTCTCCCTCTTCAGGTTTGACTTGTTGAGGAGAATTCCTCTTCCTCTTGCCCTTACCTTTACCCTGTTGAGCTCGATAGTAACCAACTAGCCTATCAAGTTGGTGAACCATTTTTGTTCTTATAGATGACTAAGCTGTAAATGTAGGTACTGTGACCTTTGCTCCTCTACTTTTGGCTGGATGGGTTTGTGCATGGAAGATTACTATTTCTAGAATTGGATCAAAATTGAATGGTTTCTTGATCCAATCCTGTGTCAATTTTATGACATGCCTCACCCTATGGTTGATGTCTGAGTTTTCTTCTCTATCTATCTCGACATTCATAATAGGTTGTTCACCAATGTTATCTTAGTTGTTGAATAACAGATCTAACAACTCCTTTGTGTCCTATTGCACTATTTTCAATAGAATCTTTATCTTCAAGGCCTTCTCTACCATATACAAAGTCATCCTATAATAATACCTTATGCGGACATCATAATCATTTATTGCATTCATCCAGTGATCTTGAATGGCTTCTTCATGTTAAAATATTTTGCTCGCTAAATATTGTACTCTCTCGATATTGTCAAAATATGGCTAAGGAGAATTATATTCCTCCAAGGGATGCTAATCCCATTCACACTCAAAAGAAGGGATATCTTGCCTCCAATTCACCTAAAAAGGTCCTCTAGTCATGGGCCACATCCAACATGTTTTGTATTGCTTTCTAACTTTGTCATATGTAGACAAGAGTTGTTGGGAGATCTCCAGGAGAATAAGTCTGTCATTGGGATACCTAGGGAGCTTCTTAGGGTTAATAGTTGTACCTGCTACCCTCAAATATGTAAATGTTTAGAACTGGATATAATAAGCTCTAACTAATGAAATCTGTGCAGCTACCTCCTCTAAAATTCTCTTCACATAATCCCCTTCTATGAACCAGATTATTGCAAATATGAAAGCATAATTTACAATTCTATATTCTTTTCTTTGCTTTGATAGCCTCTTCTTCACCAACCAATGATATACAATATAGGGCCATGCATTCACATCCTACATGCTACCCCTCCTATAAAGCCTTGGATAATCTATCGCCCTTGTGAATAACAAGTACACCAAGTATCATGTCATGTAAAATTTCCCGTTGTTCTTTTCTGCAACCAACTGTTCACCCAAATTTTGACTAAGAGTAGAAGCCCAATCCAATGGCATCTCTACTTTCTTTATTATGTCAATAAAGTGTAACATAAAAATATTCAAGTGTCTAGCTGTCAGCAAACCCATAACTCTACTCAAGAGTATGATTGAGTATCCAATATCCTCCTTCATATATCCCATTGTCATGTCTACTTTGCTAGTTTTCTTTTCTAGAGGAGTATTCTATATAAGGTATGAATATTGAATGATCTTAGAAGCCTTATCAATGTGTTCCTAGTACCGTCTCTTTGCTTGCTCATAGGTTAGTTTAATGAACTGATCCGCCCTTGGGAGATGGAACACTTTCTCAATGTTCTTGGGTTGGAGATCAAGAAGAATCTCTCCCATAATACTCTTGACAAACCTCTCCTCAGGAAAAAATGTTCTACAAGTGTCAGGATCAATTCTGAAGACTATAGTGACATTGGGTGTGATGCGGCATTAACGAGCCCTGATTGAATTAATGAGGAGATTATTTGGGACCTTTGAGTTGGTCTTTTGCATATCTTTAAGAATTATCCCAAATTTGTGTGACCCAAATTAGTATTTCGAATCTCTGAGCTATCATCTTGGAACTATGATTTTGTCGAAATGCCCTAGAACTTGACCACTACTAATTTTCGTGCCATTTTCTTGCCAAGGGAGGATGATGAAGACACCATTTTATCTGCACAAAAGGATGTCCATTAGTTCAAATTTGAAGGAAACATGATTAATTCAGACCCTAAAATTGACTTAGATTAAAAAAAAAAACTCTTATTGCTTGAAAACCAAAAAAAGCATATTTTAAACCCTAAAATGCAAAATTGGTGCACCTAATAGGTGTGCTTGATGTGCATTTCATCCTTAGGCTTAGGTTTTTTGTTTTTTTTTTTGCATTTTCTTTTTAGGTGCACAGTAGCGCATCTCATGAGGTGCAACACTGTGCACCTAAAAAGGTTTTTAACTTAGTTATTTCAGTTTTTTTGGTTTTCAAGACGAAAATTGGGTGCACATCAGTGCACCCGGGCAAGTGCATTGATGCGCACCCAATTTAGGGTATGTTATCAAGATTTTTTAAAGTTTTTTGTTTGTTTTCTTTTTACATTTTTTGAAAGGAAAATTGGGTGCACATCAGTGAACCCAGGTAGGTGCATATCAGCACACCTAGGCTAGGGTGTGTTATTAATATTTGGTGTTTTGTGGAGGAAAGTGGCAAATGCACCTAGATGGATGTAGAGGTGCGGCTAGAGAGCTTGGAAGAGTCAATGAAAATAATAAGACAAGTAAGGTGGGAAAGAGATGGGGGGGATGACTCTATAGACCCCTCCATACTTTTGTGTTGCATAGTTGCACATCTGTGCATTACAAAAAGCTTATTTCTTCCTTTTTGGTGCACTAGTGCACTAGTTGAGGTGCACTAGTTTGCCTTTTATTTGCAAAAAAGGGCCTTCTTCGCTAAAACTTATGATTCTTGATAATCGAGTTTCTCAGTCAAGACCTGAATATGAACTAGGAGACTAGATAAAACCTCAAAAGGACTTGGACCTTAGGCTAGGGATTTGACTAACCAAAAAATAAAGTAGGGGGTCTCCATTTCTGCTAGAAATGGGGTGTGAATTGTGGAACCAAAATAGGTTCCTTGATATGCAGTTTTGTTAACTCACTTTTCTAGTTGCCTATCATGTCACCCTTGTCTACATTGGGGGGGCTCTTCTATTATTTCTCATGCATTCTTGGTTTGATGGAGTGAGCTATGTATTTAGTATTTGTTCCTATATACTAGGAAAATGTAGTGGTTGGGTACCTATGCATTTCAGTGAGATGAATCATTTACCATATAGACACTCTTCTTTTTGTTCCTACTTTGGTTGCAGTCTTCCATGTTCAATTGATCAACTTTTCAGGTTTTGGTGTTTCATGCCATCTATATCTTTGAGTTTAGTTGTTTTCCTTTGTGTGCCTCTTGATTTGATGTAGATTACAGTCTTCTCTACTTGGTCAGGTTCTATTTTAGTAGAGGTTCTTTAGATCAACAGTTACTTTTGACAAAGATTTGTAGCTTCTACATGCTTTGGTAGTGTTCTTCATGATCATCTTTTGTTCCTATCTTCTATGACATTCCCTAGTTTGGAGGCTTCTTTAGTCATTCACTAGTTTCTTTCAACATATTTTCCCATCTCTTTTTAGAGTAGGATTTTTCCCATGTGCTTTTATTTTTCCTCTTTTTAGAGATTTGGTTGTGCTTGGGCACCTCACCAGGCCTTATTTTCCAGGACCAAAATCTACTTTTCATAGAAGTTTCTAGGTTTTTAGCTACTCCCTAAGTTTATCTTAAGGGGGGGTGTTAAAGTAATTGGATATTTTCTAATAAACTCTAGTTTTCTTAAGCTAAACTTTAGGTATCTAATAATTAATTCTTTTATTAATTATTATGATACAACTTAGGTTAGACCCTTTTAGGGTTTTGATCTCCTTTATAAGGATGAGCTCTCTTTGTAATTATTAATTCATTCACCATTGATAATAACAATCTCTTTTTTTCTCATCAACATTGTCTCATCTATGGATCTAGCAATTCCATCCTCCATAACTTTTTGTGTCTCTCTTATGTGATAGGTTTTTGCATGTAGGTGATTTTTAGGAGTTGTGGGGTTGATCTTTCATCAACTTCAACAATCTTCACTCTGAAGCCACTCAATCCTTGTACCCTTTAGATGAATTCCTTGGTAATATTATAAGGCTTTTCCATCCACATATACTTTCCACATACTCTACTCAGTACAATTCTTGCCCAATTATCCTCAAAAACTTTAGGAATGTCTATTGCATGGTCTGGTGTGGTGTCTTCAAGATGTCTCCATTATGACTTCAATTTCCCATTCTCAAAGAATGTGGAAAATACCTCACTGATTTTCTTGACTCCTAATTCTATTTTTTTACCTTTAAGTATGCACTCACATCTTCTATGAGCAGTACATCTGTTGGTAGAAATGATAGGCTCCAGTATGGTTTATTGCATCTCCCTTTGGTTGATTAAACTTCCTAGTGTTAACCAAATTAATTGTGCCATGGTGTTTTTGTGATTGGCAAGTAATGGCTTATACTATAGAAGTGGTTATTGGCGCTATTTCTTCTCTTTTTCCTTAATAGATATTTAGGTTATAACTTTCTTTAGAGGAAAGTGGCACACAAGTGATATACTAGGTTTTCTGCAAATGCAAAGCTTAAGAACTCAAGTTCGCAAAGTGGTAATTGACTCTTTGTTAGCCTATTTATAGCTTTTAGTAAATAATGTAAGGTTAATGTTAATGTCCAATGGTAAAGAAAATGTTCACCTACCACTTAACTTAAAATTAATGCCAATGAGCCCTACTACAACAATCATAATCCCTTCATACTTCTATCTTGTCACATGTACTCTATGCTTCAAAAATTTTCTTTATTGCTTTGATAGTGTATCATTTACCAATTTCAACTAGGGGACTAGTTTATGATCATTTTCCTTTGTACACAACCCTCTTAAGCTTGGATTAGTTTAATTTTCTTCTAAGGTCTCACCTACAACTAGCAATCTCTTAACCTCGATAGGCTTGGCCTCTACACTTTCATTAGTCTACTTAGTTTATATTTTCTAGAATTCCTTTCTAGCTTTGTCTTTGTTTTCTATCTTATTCTTTCCCTTATTTTCAAGGTTATTTGTGTCAGATCTTCTCTTTGATCTAGATTTTCTTGTAAGGTGACCCATCTTGTCATAGTAGTAATATGACATGCTTGTTCCCCTCTAGGGTCCTGAGTGATTTCTCTGACCAATTTTTTGTTTGCAATATTATATAAGATGTTCATTGTTCCCATAGGTTGAGCATATCGGTGTGGTGAACTTTTTCTTATAGATAGGATTTGATACATTTTGGAATGATTGGTCTAATCTTTTCTTGGATCTACAAACCTTAGCCTTGTGCCCATACTTGTTACAAAGTAATAGTGACCATCAATTTTTCTCTCATTTGGATGAGATCTTCACTCATGAGTAGAGTTATTATACCAGTGGCATGTGTTGCAATACCCATTGGAGGTATTTTAAGTCATATGTATGACCTTTATATGTTTGCACACATTAGAAGCATTACCCATTTTACCATAACAATGATAGGCTGGTTTCTTAGGCTACTTACCTTTAGATGATGTTTTCCCTTGTCTTTTGTGGTTCGGGTCCTTATTTCTAGAAGACTCACCTCTTTCATTCTTTTTGTCACCTTCATAGCCAAGACTAGTCGTGATCTTGGTCTTTCTATAAGCCTTGATTTTATCATCTATCTTTTTAGAGTTGTCATTGGACTTCTTCAATTCTTATTTCTTTCATTGGTACTCTTTAGATCCTCAGCCAATTTGCAAATTTTTCATTCTTTTGTATTGCATCCTCCTCAACCATTCTCTTTTCTTCTAGAACTTCTCTTAGTGCATCCTTGACTTTCTCTACTACTTGTGCAACATTTCCTTTCTCCTTTTGTACTTGATTTTTCTTTTCTAATGTATTTTCTAGCTTTTTCTTTAGTTGTGAGATAGATTTACATAGCTTCTCATTGTCAGTCATGAGAAGAATGTTATTTTCTTTAAATCCATCTATTCCACTTTATTCTTCCATTTTCTCAATGATTTCATGACTCTCAATGAGTTTCTTCCTCTTTGACAGTGATTCTCTTAACTTTTCTTTTGGATTCTCAATAGTATCAAGAGCTTCATAAAGTTGCTTCTTGTATTTGATGGTTGTCATCTGATCTTTCCTCAAGTTGTCACACTTGTTGTTACTAGGGTATGAGATATGATACCAATTATTTCTCCCAACTATTAATGAGGAGGGTGGGAGGGATAAAGTAGTACAAACACTCCAACTGGTATGTTGAGCTAATGTTCTTACAAAGCTAAATAATTACCATTTAACTAATAAATCAAAGATAAATGTAGTAAGGTAAAATCATATAATAATTTCACACATAAGAGCATACATTAAGTGACAAACTAATTTATACATGGAAACCCTTAGTGAGAGTATTAAAACCATGGTGGCAATGATATAGCCACTAGCCTTTTATTGAAGATAAAAGGTTTTCCTATTAGGAGCTACAACTTGTTGCTTCTAAGAACACATCCAATTATGAATGCTTGCAACCTATTTGGATTACATGAGCTTATATAAACTACCTTGTTAAAGGATTTAAACACTCCTTATAAGAGGTATAACCTAGTTAGAGGATTTATAATATGTGTGTTATTGAAGCATGCTTGATTAAGAGCTTACAAAATAATTACAATGATTAGAGAGAAATCAAATATTGGTGTAACTTATTTTTTACTCCTTGTCATGTAGATCTCCAATGCATATCATGAAGATATCTTGATATTCTCTTATCATGCAGGCATTCACAATGATAGAGTTATATCACCACATTCCTCTTTAGCTTCACCCTAGTTGTAGTGCACTAGTTTGTATTGACTTGGTTGTTTCCTTTTTCTATATTACTATGCAACACATCTCTTGCATATTTTCAATGTATATGCACACTCATGCATATGCACCATATATATCCATCTAATAATAAACTTTTCAATATATATGTATGTGCGTGTGTGCATGTGTGTTCTCTTCTCTAGGTAATAAAACCCTAAAGCATCTCACCCTTAAATATGATGCATTCAAAATTTGAATTTCATGTTTGAGATGTTCATGAATAACCCATAACACCTACGTCATAGGATATAGAGTGGTATCCTTTCCAATCCTAAGCTAGGCTTAGGTGTTTCTGTCTATTCTTCTTTTTCATCATTTTTGTTGAGCATCAATCACATCATGGTGCAGACCATGTATGATATATAATATCACATCAATGGTGAATTATCTTGTTGATTATGATCAACTATTGTGGCTTATCCTCATTTCTACATTATACCCAACCTTTGTCGATGTCTATTAGTGATTGTGAGATGATATACCTCATACTTAACCTGTTTCCAATCAATGAGAACATTTTGGTGTGCAAAGTTTCAGTACCACCAATTGCCTTTCTGAATGCATTTGAGACTTGTAGGGACAAAAATACCCACATTTTTGCAGACCATCTTGGTGCACTTACACTCATGTAAGGTTATATTTATGTAATTAGCCAATAAGAGAAAAGTTGACCTTGTTAATGTTTCCAAGGTTGATTATTTTTATAAATAAATGTTATGATTTGTATTTGTTGATCATGCATGCGAGAGGCATGTGATCATGTTGATGATTTATATGAATAAAGGTAGAGAGCTGGAATGGAAAATAAAATTTTACTATGTGCTCAATGGAATTAATCTAGGCATATTGAAGATGCTAATGTAAAATTCATGACTTTTGGATTATAGTTAATGTGTATTTGTAAGGTAGTAATTTTTTTTGTATTTGAGAAATGAGATCTAAGAAGTGTGCCTAAATACATGTGCACTCCCATTGAAATACGAGAGAGAGAGAGAGAGAGAGAGAGAGAGAGAGAGAGAGAGAGAGAGAGAGAGAGTCCAATTTTGTATAGCATGGATCAAATACATATAGTTATCTAAGACTTAATACCTTTTTTATGGAATTTTCTGACATACACACTTGTGTGAACATTTGATGACTAATACCATTGCCTAGGGTATTAAATATCATATTTATATCTATGCAAATGTTTACTATGAATTCCAAAGAATAAGTTTTACATATATATATATATATATATATATATATATATATATATATATATATATATATATATATATATATATATATATATATATATATATATATATATATATATATATATATATATATATATATATAGAGAGAGAGAGAGAGAGAGAGAGAGAGAGAGAGAGAGAGAGATGATTTAAGAAATGGGTTGAAACACAATATTTGGTGAGAATCAAGTACTTGCGATATCAATGTTCAATTTTTGGAAAAACTTGCAAAAACTCAAAAGAGTTGTATGCAAACCAAAAGCCATCATATTATTCAAAAATGTAAGAATATATACAATTATGGAATGCCAAAAGTCAGCACAACCATGAATTCAAAAAGTAAAGGTGGCTATAATAAAAACAAAAAAACTATTCAAAACTAGGTGTTTATTTACCCCAACTTGTTGGGGTCATAACTTTTGACCTAGAGCTTGGAATTCAAAACTGTTTACACTATTGGAAAGAAGAACTCAGAATCTAATTCTAGTTCCTAAAATTTCCAACTTAAGAACCGATGAAAGTTTCTACTTAAAATTTTGAGTAGAAGACCTCTGAAAAAGCCAATTAAAAAGGCCTAGAAAAGCTTTTAGAAAAATATGAAAAAGTTTCAAACATTTGATCATTCTTGATAATTTGGATGTGTGTGTGTGTGTGTGTGTTTGTGTGTGTGAGAGAGAGAGAGAGGGAGAGAGAGAGAGAGAGAGAGAGAGAGAGAGAGAGAGAGAGAGAGAGAGAGAGAGAGAGAGAAGAAGAAGAAGAAGAAGAAGAAGAAGAAGAAGGGGGAGATAGGGAGACACTCCAATTTTGTATAGCATAGATCAAATATCATATAGTTATCTGCGATTTAATACTATTTTTATGGAACTTTCTGACATTCACACTGGTGCCAACATTTGATCACTAATACCATTTCCTAGGGTATTAGATATTAGATTTATTTCTTTGCAATATGTTTATTATGAATTCCAAAGATTTAAAGAGGGAGAGAGATTGAGTTTGAGAGAGAGAGAGAGAGAATTGAATGACCAAAAATATCTACATAGTATCCTCCAAAGTATAACCACCATAATAGATTTGACCTTGGGGCATTTATAAGAGTGTAGTGTTTACAAAGATACATTCATAGAGTGATACCTTGCTGAAATAAAATAACATTCAAAATCTCCAACTTTTTTATCTCAAATATTAATCACCACAAACTTATAATATACCTTCAATAATGTTCAATAGACCCATTGACATGTCGTTTCTTAATTGTGTAACACCCCTAGATATTGGATTGTGAAGAGAAGAAATCACCTAGTGCATTTTGAAGATGTGTAATAATACATTACTAACTTGTGAAGTCAAGGTCAACCCCATGTCAAAGAGGTTAGCAAGCATATACCACGTTGATTTTCCTATCCACTTTTCAACAAGAATGATAAGTTGTAACATTTTGGAAAGGAATAAAGATGTAACTTACACAACAATCACTAACTATATCTCCTACCATGTTTTTATCTTTTAAGATGGTTGCTTTCTTACTACCTCTAGCAAAACACAACCAATATTTTTTTAATAAAGAAAGGTCACCCCAATGAAACAATTATTCCCATGTAATTTCTTGGAGAACCACTTCAATCTTTTGTAATCCCCAACAAAAATTCAACATCCAACTCATCCCCTCCTATGAATAAGTGATCTCAACCTTGACTGCTTGCACCTTTAATTAGCAAAAGCTAACATTACAAATTATAGAACTTAACAAAAACTCACCTTTCAACTTTTGGAAGCTACATGGCATCCAGTCAGGGTTGTTTGGGAAAGTGTTTGAGAATATTCTAGGAAACTATTTTCTAGTCTTCATTCGAATACAAGATTTGATTTTATCATAACTTCTAGACACAATGTTCACTTATAAATCCTCCTATTAGAGCTCATAATTTAGCGAGTAGGGGAAACTAACCAGTAGTCACCTAGGCTAACTTTGTGCACCTACAGTCCCTAATCCGTATGTAAAAATTTGCTATTTTTTTTGGTGAACCTTTGTAAGTGAGTGAAGAGCTTAAAGCTAACTTTTTTGAAATTTTCATATTTATAGAACTCTTTGTAGAACTTGTAGAGTGCAAGGTGGTTTAAAAGTGCCATTTAAATATGTTTGGCCAATACCTGCCACTAAGACCCCCTAATAGCTGTTATAGTACTTTTTGGAGAAATGGACCAATCAATAATCAAGAAAACTAAAAAATGAAAGAAAGTGAATGACTATTTGTGTTCATGGTGATTTGTTTTGGCATGTTTATGTGAAGGTACCAGGGTTTTTTTGGGTGGTACTGGGGGCAGGGGGTGGGAATAGTTAATGTGGTGACATTGTGTACATGGACATAAATTGGCTTGTTTCCCCTAAATATTTTCTTCACCTCAATATGGCGAAATGTAGATATTGAAAATATTTTTTTATGATTCAGGTAAACTAAAAAATAAAGAAAGTTGAAGGCAAAAAATAATTAACATTCAGTGTGGATACATTTATGTAGATTTCATTTAGATGAAATACTTCTTGTAGATTTTTAATATATGCATGTTATCATAAATTTATAGATTTTATTAAGTTTTGCAAACAAACTTAATTTTACCCCTTACTCTTATTTGTATGAGCCAATAAGAAAGCAAATCAACTATTTTCTTTAAATTATTTAAATATATAGAAAAAATTGAAACTATAGTAAAAATATATTTCAAATATTCTTTTCAATATGATTGACTATTTTAAAAGTTAATTGCATCTAATGAATGTAATAGGTAGCCGATTATGGTAACTGAGAAGGAATTAATAATTAGTCAATGCTTAAGCAAATGGAGTAAAACTAGTGCATCAACAAATACTTATCAGCTTATCAACAAGTGAACATGTTTAGGTTCTTTAAATCATGTCCAAAGGCTAACCTTCATCTCCCTTGCTAGTGTGAAATTTGTTAAAAAAGGCTCACTTTTTTCATATAGTGAAGTGTGAGCTCGAGTCCTTACCTTTTGAAGAAATAAGAGCAATAATGGAGTTGAAAATTATCATAAACTAAATTGAAGAGAGTAAGTCATATGCTCAAAACATCTAATGAAAAAGAGATTAGTAGGATTTATAATTTTGAAATATGTAGTGAAAATATAAAATAGCTTCCATATTTTAAAATAGTAACTAAGCATTTTGTGAAAACACGATTAAACTGTAAGTGTACAATTATAGAAATATTTAAAAATTAATTAATAAAAAAAATGCCAACATAAAGATATATTGAATTTTAATTTTTAATTTATGAAATTAAATGTTGAATAATCTAGATCAGTTGATAAATTAACAAGAAAACGTGAGAAAAATTAAAAATTAAAAACTAATTATATTTAAAAAGAATAAATTTATCTTTAAATAGATAAATCCATCTTAAGAAAGTAAACTTATAGAGTTAATATTATAAATTTATAGGCAAGAGCCTACAACACAACTATACATTGTGAGCCTCTTAATTGGGAGGTTTTGGGTTCGAATCTACTCAAGCTTAACTAATAATTGAAATAATTAATCACAACAAATAATAATAATTAACCTTGGCTTTGGCCTCTTATCGATCAAAAAATAAAATGAAGAAACTGATTGTATTTTGAAAAAAAAATAATGTATTGGGTAAGGACAAACCATTTTTCAATAAATAAATACATGCAATAGTTTCTTTGAGTAAGGACAATATTCGATACTTCGTCATCAGTACAAAGGAAGTGAAAATAGAGTTAAACAAGCGACACAATGCGTCATAGTTCCTACGAAAAGATAAAAATGGAAGAAGTTAGGGATATGAAGAGAGAGTTGTATGGAAAGTAGAGAGAGTTAGATTATCAATGATCCAAGGTAATAATACAGATGGCTGAAAAAATAATGTGTTTTTATCTATCAAGCTATTGGCAGATAAGAAGAGATTACCTTCTAAGGCCCTACTTTGGCTTTATTGAGCTTAACAAACTTGCCTAAAGTTTGGATAGTTTAGAGTAAGTATGAGTGGAGATGAACTTGGAAGGGTGAGTGAAGAGGAATAAAATCACATAGACTATGGGAGGAGGGAGAGAGACTTGGTTAGGAGATAGGGGCAAGAAGAGAAGACTAAAATAGGGAGAGGTAGAAAGGAGATAAATAGGTAGAGAATAGAAAGAGATTTGAGTGGGAGAGATTAAAAGAAAGACAAATAAGTACTATTACAAAGTAGTTAAAACCAATGATAAAATTATATATTTTAAAATATTTGTAATTAAGATTACGGTAAATATTTATTAATAACATAACTATTTAAGGTTTATATTTTTATCAAATTACATAATTTAAAAATTAGAACTCTATTATATAAACTTTAATTCCTATTATAACTTAATTTGAAGTCTATTTTACATACTCGTTGATGCTTAAATTAATTACATATTTTACAATAAAAATTAAAGTTATTTCTGATATATATTATTTTTAAAAAATCAAGTGTTAAAACGACATATAAGCATCCAATCATTTTCTCACAACTACTAGCTAAGCCAAGAAACTCTATTAATATTATTTTAATTCTTTACATTTCAATTTTTTCTTAATTTTATCTTGCAAGTTGAAAAACAATCACATATGAGATCAATGGGTAGGCTCTGCTAATGGTCGTTGCTGTAGAGTGCACCCAATTTCTTTAAGTTTTGCCAGGTCTTAAAAGATTCTCATTGAAGATTCAAACTATCAAAGCGAGTAGATCTGCAGTTTTAAATTGTTTTTTTTTTCCATGGCTACCTGTGAAATCAAGTCCAGCCATTAGACGTTACTGGTACATAATTTACTATAGAAGCTCAAACAATGAACAAGATGCCCCGACAGAAACGCTTAAGAAATTCAAAGCGGTGTCCTCATGGTAGGAGAGGAAAGGACATGGAATTATCTCTGCCATTAATTTTTCTTTTCGCGTGTAATTTTCATCTACCCACTGCATTCAAAGTTAAAAGAGACAACTCTAATGCCAAGTAATTTCTCATAAATTATTGTATCCGTAACAACCGATGTTTTAGCTGTAGACAAGTTCCATTGTCAAATCAAAAGAAGGAACTTTAATTGCAGGGAAGACTTTCCTCTGTGCAATTGTTTTATATAAACATGATAAACATTCTTGTGATTGTGGATATTTATTTCAAATTGATGGTGATTTAAGTTTTCCCTACAACACAAATATGAGTAGGAATCTTGAGTTTTCAAATGCAGATTCTAAAATTTTATTATTGAGAATTGAGATGAAATTTTCAAAGTTCATTCTCTGTATAAAATTCTTTTGTATTTTATTTTAATACAAAGATGATTACCTGTGCTAGCTGGAATAAGAAAATATCAGATGGCTCAATCTCCATTTAATAAGGGTGAGTGAAAGTATTGTTACAATGAGTCACTTTTATTGGTGAGTGATATTTTTATGATAAGTTGACAGCGATCGACTACAAAAGAGCGTTGAGATTTTTTGTAGAAAAAGTGTCGATTATTTTGTTCTTCATGTTCTCTTGCATCCTGATGATGGATCATGCAGTATGATCCGAAACGTTGATGGTAAAAAATCTTCACACAATCAAATCCAATTTTTTTTTTTAACTCAAAGTGGTGTTCGTTTATCGTCCAATAGATATATCTATCTCAAATTGAAGTGAATTTGATGACATTTCTATTAATTTGACTACTGTTTATTAGCTAATTATAAATTTAATTAAAAGTTGTGCTCCTTAAAATTTTTTTGCCATCATCCATCTTTGCTTAAAATTTAGTTTGATTGCCATTTTGGATTCTCATTTTATAGAGGAATTTTTCAAATGAATGATACCCAAGATTTTTAGCAAGTTGATTAAATTAATTAAATGAAGAATTTTGATGGAATATGAAGTAGGATGTTCACAAATAAATTCATAAATGTACACGTGTTGATAATAAATATAGTGGAAATTTCAATGTGAAATGAAATATTTTCAATGGATGGAGAAGTTGCCCCAAAGTTTATAAGGACAAAAGGAACAAAATGATGAATTTGTTCTCAAATTTGGAAGTTTAGTACTGCCAATGGAATGCAACTACAACTATTGTAAATAGACATTAACTATAGATTCAGGTAAAGTAAGAGAAGAAAAATTTAGATAACAAATACAAGATTTTTAATATTCAATGATAAAAATAAAATTTGTATTCTTTAATTTTGTAGTTTATGTTAGTTAAAAAGACAACAAATAAAAAGATAATTTCATTAACAAGATCTTCCACCTCCTTATAATTGTAAATATAGTACATTTATAATTTTAGGGAAGACTTCACATATAATTTTTTTTGGGTAATGTATCAGATGGAAGCATGGTAAATAATCAACTTATATTATTTCATTACAAAATTATCCATATTGGAAATCTAAGTTGGGAGGATTAATTTAAGTTGTTAAGATTATTAATGCTATTTTACAAATTTTATTTTTAAAAAAATTTTGCAAAAAAAAAATCTCCTAAGATTGTTAATACTCATTTTTTAGGAAAAAAAACATGTTTACTTTTTACTTCTTTGTTTTGGCATATTTTATTTTCTTTAAAAGTGATGGCTATCACTATATTTTGTATTCTTACATAAGTTCACATTTTCTATTTATGATCCAAAAAGTTATCCAATCTTGGGGATCCTTATATACCTAAGTTTTATATCTTCTCCTTGCCCTCTTCATTTTTCTCAAATGTAACAAGTTGTGTATATTTCTTCTATTTCTCAAATGTAACAAGTTGTGTATTATTGAGATGATGGTGTCACTAATACATTATCAACTTACCATATCAATAATCTTCAAAATAAGCTAACACCTTCTTCCAACATAAGATATGAAAATAATAAAATATGTATCCCTAATTATGGACATAGTATCATAATGCAAGCTTTTTAAAAATCCTATAAAGATCAAGTATCCACTTGTTAGTCCCTTCCTATATATAGGCACGAAACTAATGTTCTCAGTGATGGGCCACAATTAATATTTATGACTAAAATTAGAGAAGTTCAAAAGTTCAAAATTTAGTTTATTTTTAAATTAATTTTCAATCACTAATTTCTCTTTTATGATTGGCTAGGTTAAATTTTCTGAGGGGTATTTTTATTTATTTTTAATTCAAAAATATAATAAAAGATAGCTATATTTTAATTGTGCTATCACTTCAGACTATAGGTCTCATCCCATACCCAAAAAAATATTTCTTGTGTATTTGATAAAGGCACTGGTACCGTGGGCTTCATGCACATCATTATTGTTGTTGGTCGGTAAAACCACATTTCAACGACACTAGACACAAGAATTTTACAGGAGCCATTTTAATGTGGATGAATTTGTGTTTATTAGTTCAGGTAGGGAACTAATATTTCCATTGGACTCCTCTTTCTTAATTTTTTTAATTTTAAAAAAAATAAAATTATTTTATTTTTTAAATCAATTTTTGTACACTAATTTCTAAATTATGATTTGCTAGTGTCATTTTTGGAAGGGGTAAAATTAAAATTTTCACACAAAAAATTACAAAAAAATAAATATCTAGAATGTTCCTCCCATTCTGATATTTTCCACTAGAACCTACCAAGACTAAATTTCTTCCTTGTAAACAAGAATTTTAATCCTACTAATCCTCTTATACTTGCAACTAAAAAATTAGTTGCAATGGTTGCAGGGTCTTGGACAAGAGTTGCAATGACTTCTTCACCAATGTTTATGACTCAATCTTAGCTACTCAGATATTGTCAAATGTGGATCAACCTTTAAATTTAGTTGTGATAGTTCATAAGCTTTCTTGTCAGTCACTTAATCCCTCATAGATGACACATGCATTAAGGTTGGTCATGTTACTTATTAAAGCTCCTATTTGGCTTTGTTTGTCCACTTTTGCAAACATCTCCTCACTTCCTATGATGTGGGGTCTTTGTACATAGATGGATTTAGAAAAAAATGAAAATCCATTTAAAACTTACTTCCACAAAGTTGTATTACTTTTCCAACTATTGTATCCACACTGCAAATACGAACTTGCATATTTATAGTCCTGCCTTTGAGTTATATATGATAGCAGGTAATCTTCCTTTTGCACTACCATTTGTTGGTTTCTTAGTCCTTGTGTGTAGGGAAATATAAACAATACTCACAAATTTACCTACACTATGTCAATGGCGAGACAAGAGCACAAAAAAGGTGCGAAACAAAACTCTGAGTAACAAAAATGGATAAGAAATGCTGAATCCTCAGGAGAAGGTCCAAATCCACATTCCACAACACTTTTTTAGCCTATGTAGCAGGGTAAGACATGACTTATAAAGGTACCCATGGAAGAAGAGAGTAGCACGGTGAAAAAACAATAAAAAGTAATAAGGTAGTTTAGGGTGCAGTCCCATGAGTGGGGCTTCGGGATCTATTTTTATGGAGTGGAAGGTACCATGAAGTGAAACAAAAAATGTTACAGGATTAGATAGAATCTTCTCCTAAAAAATATTTGCCCCTACTTTTTATGGTGCAAATTTGAGCGGATGGAAAAGGTGGGATCTAGAAATTTCCCCACCAATTTAGGCTTTTTGTCTGCCACTTGTCAATTAAATATGTTTTAAATTTTTTATCAATATTATTTTTAAATTATTTAGTCATGCAAATTAACAATGCCATTCATGAGACCACCAGTTTCCATAAATTGTGGAGGTTAAAATTTTAAGCATAAACTCCACTTCAATATTTATGGGACCTCCCACTTTAAAATTATCCTGAAAAGTCCAAGAAGCACCCATTGAATGTTTTTAGGAAGCCCACCTCCATTGGATTGCACCCTTAGTGAAAAACATTTAAACATAGTAGTGATAATGGGAATGAGTAGTATTGAGGTGATCAAGTGCCATTTGTTTTTTCATTTGGAAACTAATGTCTACCGAATTTTTAGTCAACCTACTCTCTTTAGACATTTATAAAGTTCCTCGATCCTTTTTGCCTATACAATAGGCCAACCACATCCTTACCATTGGGCATGTATTTTTATTGTGCCAAATATTATTATTCTAAGGCATAACAATGTTGGATGTCCTTTAATGAACAAGAGCTTTGGGAGAGCTTGAGTTTTTTCCTTGTGCAAGGGTTAGAAGGTAGATGAGGTAGCTACATCATTTACTTTAGTGGCGAATATTTGTCAACTGGTGAATTTTGTCATCGACCAATGTTAGTTTGGCAAAATTTTCCCACATATGTGGTATGACGTATCACCCCAACTTTACCTAAAATGGGTCACACCCTTGGGCCCACCATTGCAAGATTTATGTCACCATCTCTCATTTTCACACGATATAGCCAATCAAAAAAATGCTTTGCACATGGAAAATTAAACACATTCACCTATGAGTTTTGAGTGAAACTATTTAGATGACCTCAATTTGCCCATAGTTTTATAAAAAAAATTAGTAGAGGGATGAAATTCACCCCACAAATATGTGAATGTGTGTTACACAATAATTAAAAATTTTCAACTCTAATATGCATGACCATATATTGGAAAGACCATAATCGCCTTGGTAATTATATGACATATTTTTATTATGTGAGTTTTGCCAAATATTTTGTACACAATAATATTCTTGTGGAATTTTCCAAAAGAGATTGGTATAAATACATTCATAGATCAGTAGGTTATCTCCATTCTAATCGAGAGCAAAGTCTCAATTTCTCAAACTATTGAGAGCATTGGCGAGTGATGACTGCAATTTAGGCAAATGTGAGTAACTTAGACCCCTATATGTCTAGACTTGATAATATTAGTTCATTTTTTTTTAGTAGGCACAAGTTAGACTGTTAGTGGTTAGTATTCACCTAGTACTAGTGACTACTGAGTCATCCAATAACTAGGGAGACCTAGGACATCTATATTTTATAATATAGGTCATACAACCAATGGATCGTATTTAGATAAATATATGTAATAGTCAACTATCACTTTTTCAAAAAATTAATTTTTTTGGTAGCCAATATTTCTTTGGAGAATTAGAGATGTTGAACATGAACAAGGGTAAGAGTCCTACATGTGGTGGAAGCCAAGAAAGGCAAGCCAAAATCACTCACAAAAACTTATCATCATATTTTAGTGGCCAAAATTAGGAAGCTACAACATCAAAAGTACATTTATAAGATTCCCAACCACTGCTAATGCCACAGGCACATATTGACGAAGTTGATAATCCTAATATTTTTTATTAGGATGAACTTGAAGAAGGTCTTAAGGTAAATATCTAGAGTATCCAAGATCTTCAAGTCAATACCAAGAGTAGCCAAAATGATATAATTGACTTGGATGAGAATTCCAAAGATGTTGATACTAACAGTGCACAACCAAGCAAAAGAAAAAGCAAATAAAATGCAAAAAATGATGCAAAATCCAAAAAAGAGAAACATTGGGGTCTATCGATTAGGCTTTTTCAAATAGAATGGGCTTCAAAGTATCCATTCATTGAACATGTGTGCAATCTAATAGAAGGTGAGCCTCTGGTAGAATGAAAATGTATGATATGCACAAGGACACATAAAAAGGAAAGGAGGTTGAAACTAAAAATTCACACCATAGAAAAACATCTAGGTAAATTTTATGAGAAAAAAATCATAGATGGAGTGGAAAAACTAGTTGTAAGATGGAAAACCAAGGAGGAATGTCAACATGCTAAGAATGCATAAATCTTAAAATTTCAGGAGAAAACATAGACAAAGCCTACTGAAGTAAAAGGCTCAATTGAATCTCTTCTTGGAAAAGCCATAGAAGTTGAAGAAATAAGTAAAGCTCTTTAGTTAAGTGCTTTCTACTATATTTTGAGGAAAGGGTATGCCATGACATACTACCCATCATTGAGTTCTTTATTACACTTTATGAAAGTTCATTATTATCCAAGGAGTCACTAGTCAGTAAGCAATGGATGGGAATGGGCAAGTTTTATTGCTAAGGTTGAAAAGGAAAATATCCAAGAAAAAATTAAATAGTCAAATTTTATTTCATTATCTTTAGATGAGGTGACATCAATATATAATACTTCCTAGGTATGCATGCATTGGTATCAATTTTTTCTGCCAACCCAATCTACTAACTATTGTTAAAATTAAGGATAATTCAACATCAGAAAACATATTTGAACTAGTAAAGAGTTCTCTAAATGAATATGGAGGTATAGATAAAATGATGATTTCCCAAAAGTTGGTGTGTGTTGGAGCTTTAGTAATGCAAGGCCACAAGAATGGTCTTGTCACAAAGTTAAAAGATTTTATTGCACCTTATGTTCTTGGCTTTCACTGCATGGCCCACAAAATGAATCTAGATTTTGGAATTGTTAGCAACTATTCACAAATATATAGAGTTGAAGTTTTAATCAAAGAGATCTATAGAAACTTTTGTCGAAGTTCTAAATAATTTAGGGAATTTAATCAATTTTTTGAGGAACTAACTATTGGAAGAAAGCTTCTTAAGGATAATGATACCATATGTATCTCTTTGGATGGACCAACTCATCGAGTTTTTTTCTCTAAATATCCATTATTGTTTGGTACACTAGAGTCAGCTTGTGATGATCAAGGTGACCAACAGAAATATAGTGAGCTACTTGAAAGGTTAAGTAATGTAGAGACACTCTTAACGTTAGCAAGTATTTCCCCCATGCTAGAGGAAATGATAAATATAGTGAAGAAGATCCAACAAAGATTTATGTATATTATAGAATATTATACATTGCATAAAATGACATGCACGAACCTCAATAGTCTCTATAGAAATCCAGATTCACTTTCCGTGGATGAAATTTTTTTAGGGTGGATGAGAATCAAAGTTTTGGATAATCCTAATAACTTTTAAAAGATTGATGCAAAGGGGGAGTTATGTGACAATATACAGGGTGTTGAGATATCGATGCACTACTATGGAAGGTCTATGTCCATAAGAAAAGGAAAGAAACCCACACAACACAAATTAATTATTACAAAGGAAGTGTTTGAACAAATTATTTAGTCTGTAATTGATTCTATGAAGGAAATTTCTTATAAGATTTCCTCAGAAATTAAGAAATGTTTCCTCGACAAGAATTAGTTGAATAAATATGCATTGTGCTTCCCATTTATTGGAGTTTCATAAGTTTAAAATATTTCCAAGATAAGTTATTAGTTTTGATACATCAATTTTGCAAAACCAAAGAAATCTGTAGGGTACTTGTGAATGGAATTTTAGATGAATCTCGTTTGAGAGAAAATCGTGTCATTTTGAAAAGAAAATGAAGGAAAAATATGATCATATATATAACCCCAGTGAAGAAGGAAAAATAACCAAACTTTGGAGAAATTTGGCTCAGAGTGAAGTGTTGAGGGATTCAATATAAAAATATTTCAAGCTTACTTACTTATTTTTTACCATGATAATGGGGTCTATGGAGGATGAGAGAGTTTTTAGTGTTTTGGGGTTCCTAAAGTCAAAGGTAAGAAATAAACTAAACAAGAGGAAGATATGTCAAAGAAGAAGTTTGGGAAACATTTCAAATAATGAGATCACTAACTCAAGTAGTGGTGGTAGCACTAATGTTGAAGTTGAGGATCAAGCAAGTAGAGGTATGCATACTGAAGAAAAGGTGGAGCATAATGAAGTAATTTTTGAACTTGAGGACGAGGAATCCAAATATTTAGATGATGAGATGTTGTGGGAACTCTAACAATTATCGTGTGATGTGTCAATTCTGAATTTATTAATTATTACCAATTACTCTACATTCTAGATTCTAGACACTATTCTCTAAATCTCATCATGATTCATTTATCATGCATAATAAGTTATATCATATTCTAAATTTATAATGTCGAACAAACTAATTTCTCGATTATGGATACTATTCTATGAATCTCATCATCTATCATAGATAATAAGTAATATCATTTTCAAAATGTCTAATATAAAAAAAAACATGTACATTTTATGTTAGTTTGTGCCATCAATCATGATTCATTCAATTTTTACCATTACTATTATTTTTTATTTGCATTATTATGCTCATATGATACATTGATATGGTACAATCCTTGATGATTTTTATGAAAATATAGCAATTCAAATGATAAAACTCATATTCATTCTTATTACTTTATTTACAAATGATAATTGATACAATTCAATGAATTCATGTTGCAAAAGTTAAATTTGAATACCCATTTTCATAATCATGAGTTATACATCTTAACTGTACAACCATTATATTTAGTAAATGACCTAAATTGTCTTCTATAGAAATATATAAATAAGGGAGAAACAATAACTAAGACCTTCAAGTCATTTTGCCTCATGGGAAGAGTCTTAGAGTAGCATCAAAGTTAGTATCAAATTTTTTTTTTTGCCTTTGCATTTGACATACCTATTCAAGAAAGTAGCATTTGGATTTTACTACATTTAACCTGTTCAAGAGACAAATTTAAAACTTTAAAATCATATCAAACCATTAGAAATAGAAATAAATTAAACACTACAAAGATGATTAAAATCACTTTCCAAGTTTCACATATTTTGATTGATGTCTAATGAGATGATTGAAGATTCAGTCAACTTTTTTAGGATGTTGAATTCTTCTTCGTTTGGAGCTTGAAAATTTGTTATGTTATAGTGGATGACCTACAACTGCACCAAACATCCATATTTGGAAGATTTACTTGAAAGGAATACTACATCCAATAGTGCATTTAGATTTTCCAATGGTTTGATGCAATTCAAAATACCTTTAGGAGTTGTATCTCGAGGAAAATTGACCACTTCAAACATGATTTTGGCCTCCAACTCTCTTTGGTAATCTTCCCTTCCAACAAATTTCATTGATGAGTTACTAGGGAAAGAATTAGGCAAACCAAGACTTATCATTAATTTTTCTTTGTCATCCATTTTGGCGAGCTTTCTCCAAAATGAGTTCAAATATTCCTCTCCTTCCCTTATGATCTGGTGTTTTGAATGATAGATGATGACTTTATTGATGCACGAATGTGGTCACAAATTCCATTACTAGCCAAATACTTGTTGCTATTTTTGTTGATTATGTGTATAATCTATCTTGCAGTCTTCTTGAGCTTAAAAACCTCCTTTCTCTTCTTAATCTTCTCTTTGATACTTCCATAAAAATCTCAAATGGTTTGATGCAATCTGAACCAATCACATAAGCTATCAATATTGGCCATAATTTCCTCCCACATTTTTCCTTTAATTTACTTCACCAAATTTTTAATTTTTTCGTTTGACTCAATCAAATAGTTTTCATAGGCTATGATTGTTTTGTTTGCCTTCTATAGCTCTTGCACCATTTGTGACAACTAATTTTCACTTTATTTATTCATTCCCTCTACTTTATCTTCCCATTGTTTTTCTTTTTCCCTCTCATTTTCCAATTCTTTAATTAAGTAACCGATTGTATGTCCACTAGATTCCAACTTTTTAAAAATATCTACTAAAAATGCTCTTTTGTCCTCAAGTAGTTTATTGGTTTCTTGCAACTCATCCCTTAGTTCTTTGAATTTTACATCTACGTCCATATTAACATGATTTAGAGTATCAATTAGTTCTTTATTACTTTCATCCAATTATTCCTTCAACTTCTTGAGTTCTGCTTCTCTCTCCAAATTTACATCACTTAGTTTTTTGTTGCTTTTCTCTAATTGTTCCTTCAGAATTTTCATTTCTACCTTCATATTTTCTGGCTGTGCAGTTGCTTCTCAAGAGGAAGAACTTGCTATCCTTTTCTCTGTTTCTTTTTTCTTTGCCTTTGCATTCTCTAGGTATGCTTTTAGCTGATAAGTAGGAGATAATTTCCATAGCAAATCTAATTATTATATTGCTATCAAGATTTAACTGTGTGATAAAAATATCGCATAGTTAAATCTAGATATAAATATCACATGCTTTTAGCTTTTCAATTGCCTTCTCCAACCTCTCTCTCTCTCTCTCTCTCTCTCTCTCAATCTTGAATACTGAACTGTAGACCACATAGTTAGCCTATTTTTCCATGTTGACTTTGTCCACATTTTTTACTTTGGAAAAATCTATTGATATGGTGCTAACATAAAAATTTACTAGATTGACATCACTCTCTAGTGGATTATTATCTAGCTATGGGGGAGAAACAATCATAAAACTCATAATTTCTTTATTTTTGTTATATGTTGGAAATATCCTACTCAATACAAGTTCTTTAGAATGGGCCACATCAAGTACATCCTTCTTTAATGCGTTATGATTTTTTGTACTCATCTTTTTAGTTTCTTGAAAATTTATTACAAAATTATTGAATTCAAAATTTGGTTCTGTTGACACAGTATGATGTTTGAAAGGAGAAGAGCACTTGAAAACATTGTACTTATCTCCACCAATGTCTGCTGTTTTAATAATTATAATTTGAGTATTACTAGCAACATCACCCCGTCCTAATCCTACCTTATTGCCAGTAACAAGTGTCCAAGTGTGGAGTGTTTTGAGGGTTTTATATTGAGGAAATTGTGACTAACATTGTATTAGTATTAATATCAATAATCTTTTGCTTCTTTTCTATATCATTTTCCTCAAAGTTCTTTCTTAATCTCCTTTTTGTAGGACTATAACTACCCAAGACATCCTCACCAATGGTTGTGGAAATGGCGGTGGTAGTTAGAATTGAAGATGTGATGTACACTATTGGATTAGATTCACCTTTTTTTTTATGAATTTGAAGTAGACGGGTCACCTCCAATGACTCATTTATGACCAAGTTTTGGTGGCTCTAGTATAAGATTTGGATACCAATATCCTTGACCTGTTGGGCTGAACCCACCATCACTTGAATAACCCATTTTTTTGTAATTGTTGCCCCTCTGCTATAAGTTTCCCCTGTCTAGTGATTGAGTACAACATATGGTCTAGATGTAGGACCTAGAAATCTACTACTACTACTATTACTACTACTACTAGTATTTTGGGGAGTGGATGTAATGGAAGCAATGGTGGTGGTGGTGGATGTAGCTATAGGATCCTTGGAAACCCCATTTCTCATTATCAATATCCTCCACATCATGTTGTTCAACTGTTGCATCTGGATGTCCATCATCCCATCATTTTCTAAATGTTTCATCCTTAGGAAAGTCTTCAAAATCTACAGAGGTCTTAGGGTCACTGAAATTCTTCCTCATATTCCAAAAAATACTAATTTTTGATCGATGCCAATGTGAAGTTACACAGTCTTAATTTATGTCATCTGGAATTTTTTTTTTTACTTGGATGATCTACTTTCTGGTAGAAATTGTAGGATGTCATAGGATGCACTTTTTCTATCTATCTATGTAATTCTTTAAATTGTAATAACAATTCCTCTATTGAAATGTTGTTTTCATTAGCACATTTCTCCATATCTATTTTGGCCACTTCCCAGGAGTCCATATTTTAAATATTTTTTCAATTTAATGTCATACTCTCATGTTGTCATTTTCTTGTTGAGTTCCCATTTTGTAAAATATTTGTACCAATTAAGTTTAGTGTATCATGTTGTCAATGCATGACAAAATCAAATTTTAAAACTATAAAACATTCATGTTGCACATTGCTTCTCTCAAATGTTAACCCTTTGAATGCAACAGACAAGGAAGGAAATGTGGTTTTCTTTTGCTGACCATGAAAGAGTACATCTATGCTTTCCATCTACCATACATATTCCAATGCAAATACCCTCTCTGTCATATGCATTGGAAGTTTATATGGCTCTACTTTAGAACCATAAAACCTTAACACAATGTACTCTTGCATATCTTTTATGACATTTAGATACATGGCCTACTTGTTCTATCTTTTATTATCATAAATTTTTGGAACCACTGAAGTTTATATTTGATGTTAATTTGATAATAAAAGATAGCACAAGTAGGCCATGTATCTAAATATATTTTATGAGTGTGAACCTCTTTTAATCATTAACATATGTTCTTGTATGCAAGGAACAATGTGCTTAGTATAATTATATCTTACTAGAACTTGTAGACAATGAACATTGAAAATTATTTCTAGAATGCTAGCACCCACTTTCTCATTACTTTTTAGACCCAAATACATTGATAAAAAGGATATGATCTCCTAAACCCATTGTAAAAAAAGTCCAATTCATAAGGTGGTTTATGATCATGAGTCATATTTGAATTTGTTTTCCAATCCTTTGATATACAAATGTTTTCTACCTAGTCATAAGTTCTCATATGTTTTTGCCAATTTTTCCAGGTCAATACAGGTTGGGTTTTGTGCTTCATACCTTAGTTCCAATAGAATAGAAATTTCACTCTTTATTATCTACAAAATTACCTCCTATGTATTTTGATTGACAATTTACTTTTTTTTCTCATCATAGTTTTCAACACAAACCATTACAATTTTTGGACAAGGGAATACTGGAGGTAACCCTAAGTAGGCTATTCCCACAATCCATGTTGCAAATTTATTTATGAAGGATCCTATCATCTGGTTGTTTTTTATTATATTTTGACTCCTTTCATGGATAATTCTAATTATTTTTAATTGCATATATGATTTCCTTCATACTCTTTCCACACATAAAAGGATCACAAAGATCATGGAATTCATGAGTAAAACCTTACATTTTAACTAGTTTGTGCAAGTCAAAATATGATTTCTCGATTCCTTATATTTCATTTTGAGTTGCACTTCCACTGCTAGTGTCACTCCTCTTGTATGTTTTTGTCATCGTTGAAAAATTTACACACACACACACACACACACACACACACACACACACACACAATCAAAAATTATAATTTACAGGTGCAATTAGCATTTAAACCCTAAATTGTAATTCTATTATTTAACTTTGTAAGTTACCTAGTTGCTAGAATGTAAACAATTTAGGCTGTATGATAAATTCAAAATTAAACCCTAAATTATACAACCAATGCTACACTTATAGTAAAAAAAATTGGTAAGAAAAATTTGTTGAAGATCTTACCTAGAAAGTTGAAACTCAAATTGATTATTGTAGTCTGTGAGCTATAATTATAGTTATAGTACAATTTGGGATTAACTTTACTAATAGTAATTATTACTAATTTATGAAGAGTCAAAGACTTCTTTCTAAAGGATTCTTTTCTAGGGAAATCTTGAAAAAAGATGACTATAGCCAAAATCATCTTGAAATAAATCTATAGTCATTGATTCTTGATGATCCAATAGTGGTTGGTGTAGTGGCCCACTCAAGAAAGAATAGATCAAATCACCAAAATCATGAAATAAAGTTAGTGAAAGATATCCACCTCAAGTAAAGAACCACATGTCAAAAGTACATCATCCATGAATCTCCAATCACCATTAGTGAAAGTAAATAACCACATTAAACACATCCAACAATAAGTACATCATTAGAAGTACAAAAGAAATCTATAGAGGAGACTCAAGATACATACTAGGGAGTGCCATTACATAATCAAACTACTTGAGTTACCCTATAATGATCTCTTAATAGACCCTAGACCCTCAAGTGTTGAGTTACCCTAGACTGGTTACTCTAAACCCTAGACCCTTAACATGACGTATGCAGAACTAGAAAATCCTCTCAAGAAGATGAGGCAAACTAGTCATATTATCATCCCATTCCCATCCTTAGTCTATATAAGCACTCAAGGCATGGGCGAGGCAATATCTCTAACTTATCTTTTGAGTGTGTTTCCCAAAATATTAATTACTAGATTACCACTTATTACATTACTTACAGTAGGTTTCCTTGGCATTGATTGCTTTGGGTCTCGGACCCCTACTGCAATCCACTCTCAAAGAGATGTACCTAGACAATCTCTCCTAAGCACATAAAACACAATTGTGTCCCATATCACAAAACCCATAATGATCAAATTCTATTCCTCAATAGGCAACTTGGAAACAAGTTGGTTCTCCCAACCCAAGTAAACATAAATACACCACATAGAAAAATCATAAATGCAACTTTCAGAAAGAAACACAAGATCATCATAATATTTGGAATAGATTTACATCATTAAATAAATCACAAAGACAACCTCTGGTGTACATCTTAGTTGGCCAACTAAACAACTTGTAGGAAAAGAACCATCATAAAAGATCAACATGGGACTACAACTACATACCAGAAGAAAACACATATAATAAAATCAATTGTTTGATTTGGCCAAAAGAATGTCTTTTTTAATTGCTAGGTTTAAATATGGTTTCAAGATTAAACATTATTCCTACTACCTCGATATATATAAAATACAATCATAGTCACACTCATCGACTAAGTCAAATATTATAAGTCAAAACAATCATCATGATATAACTAACATTAAATACCGAACTTCATTAAGATAATGATGATGATCAATTATCAAAACCTAGGTATCAGGTGCTTATTTTTGAAAATTTAATTCAATTAAATCAATATTTAGAAATTCTTCATTCAACATAAAATATAATACATACACCTCCTAATTACAAATATATATAATTAGTTTAATTTTCATTATATATATATATATATATATATATATATATATATATATATATATATATATATATATATATATATATATATATATATATATATATAAAACATATCCCAATTTAATAAAATATTAATATATTTTAAATAATTTTTATATAAAAGAAACTAATTAATTAAAATATTTATTTAATTAAAATTTTTAATAATTAAAAATAATAATATAAATGTTTTACATAAAAATAAAAATAATCTTAACCTCTAAATTACACTACCAAAGGAAACATACATTACCTTGGTAGCTGCAAACTGTCCAAGGATAGTCACATGCTACCTTGGTAGCGTAGCTACCCTTTGGACAGTGTTGTCTTGCTAGCCCTGGGGTGGGGGATGAGATCCCTATCCCCCCTCCAAAATTTATTTAATATTTTTTTGTAGTATTATTTTAAAAAAAACAATTATTATTTTTATTTTTATTGATTTTTCTGAACAACAACCCTTAAAAAAATGAGAAAGGTTTTAAAAAAATGAATATTTAATCTCAATTATATTTCCATCAAATCCTAGCCTCAAAATTCATTTTTCTATCCAAAATTTATTCTGTAAACTGAACAAGAAACTAATTTCCTTCAATCAAATATGGAGAAACAATCAACATAGAAAACAAAATCCAAACACCCAATCAATCACAAAGCAAACATACATTTTCCAATTGAAAATGCATTCATAGGATTTCAAACCATACCTTGTGCTGATGCTAAAATTTGATAGCCGAATGAAATTCCTACTACAAGCAAAATCATTTAAGCCTCAAAAATTTCCTTGTTTTCCAAACCCCATAGTTGCTCTCCAAAACTCGTGTGTGCAATAATGATCCAAAAACCCGGTAATATAGAATTCTAATTACCTTTTAGGGTTTTTGTCTCCACAAGATCTAGAATTATAATTACTTTATCTAATTATTCCTTTCATGTGCACTTAATCCACTTTTAAATTAAAATATTCATTTATTATTATTTCCTTATTTCTCAACTTTATTATTTCAAGTAAATTCATAAATAAATAAATAAATATATGTATATAATTTAATTAATAAAGATAAGCGCATTATTTAAATGCCACTAAATTAGTTTAAATATTTATTAATTAAATAATAATGCTGCACAATATTTAATATTTAATTTTTAAAATCTTTAATGTAGTTTTCTAAATTAGGACTTTTAAATTAAATATTTTAATTTGACTAAAAATCCATATAATTCTAATAATACTAATAAATGTGAAATCTTCCTATTTTAACATTTCCCCATTTGAAAAAAATTAAATAACATTTGATAAATCAATTTCAACAATCAATCTAAGAATCATAAATAAATAGTCCAATAGGCAATTCATGAGGAAAGTCAAGCAAAGCAAGAATCAAACCACATACACACAAAAGACTCATGGATTTTAAAAAGGGTAGACAATATGTTACGATTCCTCCTTGCAGGACAAGTATTTAGGATATGTTTGGGATTAGACTTGATTATTATCTTCCCATGCTCACCATTTGAGTATTGTATTAAGGCACACTCATCTTAGAAATTTAAGGAAGTCGATGCCTAGTACCTGCATGCTGCATAAAAAATGAGCATGTACATGTACAAAAAATATCTAAACTAAACAAGTAATGGAAGAGAGTGGTATATCGTGTAGATCCTAACTAGCAGGTGACTACAACTCCCTCCCTTAATCACATCAAATATATTAGACAGAAAGGTAAAACAAACATGCACACCATACACTTGCAAGTATGGTGTAAGTACCATATTAAATCATGAGTCAACTTATCAAATGCTCAGATATAATAATGCATATCTATGAACACAAAAATAGTAATCATTAAAGACATCTCATTATTACGAAAGCAATCACATTTACTAACTAGGAATTATCAAAGTGTCATTAACACATAAGAAGCTATAATCATTAACAACACATGAAATGTAATCAACTAAGCAATTATTACCGATATATCTAACAATATCATATAGCTAAAATAAAATACCTCTAAAATTAATAAATCTATTAAATAGGCCTAAAAGAGTTTGGCAATAAGAACATAAAAGCAAACTACGGGTGGGCATTGTAGTCAGCGCATCAAACTATCACCTCTTTAGATTTTGTATTTGTGCAACCTTAATAAATATAATAATATTCACACTCAACAACTTTATTTTTCATATAATAATATCATATAGCTAAAATAAAATACCTCTAAAATTAATAAATCTATTAAATAGGCCTAAAAGAGTTTGGCAATAAGAACATAAAAGCAAACT